>CM032455.1:7003013-7044281 GCA_019049505.1 Pachyrhynchus sulphureomaculatus | reverse complement strand
TCATTCACTATTTTACGTCATTGCTCATTCCTTATGCTACCTATCGTAATAAAATATAGCCTATAACCTGGCCAGAGAACATATGTATGTTTTAAAAAAAAAGTACGTAAATCGGATAAGGGGTTCTCCAGTGATAAGCACACTAACGGACAGACAGACAGACAGACAGACAGAGATGTTGCATTTTATATATATATATATATATATATATATATATATATATATATATATAAATATAAATATAAATATATATATATATATATATATATATATATATATATATATATATATATATATATATATATATATATATATATATATGTTTTGGACACTTGAGTAATAAGAATGAGCGACAATAGTATTATACTTGACTGGTATAAAAAAACCCACAGCGTCAGGTAGATTCATTAATTTCCCAAAAAATCGAAATTTAACACCGTGATGGCAATGAAAAACAGAGTCATACGGATTAGCGATGATAGGTTTCGAAAAAGAAACCTAGACGAGCTGTATAACATTTTTTCAATAATGCCTATTCTAAACACATTTTACGAAAATTAATTTATAATTCGGATATTGTTGACGCCTACGCAGCATACGATATACAGGAAGCTAAAATTTATAAAGCCAATCAAAAATTCAATTGTCGCCTAATTTAAAGATTTTCCAAATATAAAAATGTGAAATATAACAGCATACAAGGTTCTGAACTGTTTTCAAAAATAAAGGATAGAACACCTATTTTATATAATAACTCTGTAGTTTATAGATTGTCTTGTTTGCAATGTGAGGCTTGTTATATTGGACAGACGTCGCAGTAGTTGAAACAGAGGCTCACACAGCACAGGAGTGACTGCCGATTCGGAAAGAATTCATGTGCTGTGGTGCAACATCATTTGAAAACAGGTCATAATTTTGACTATAACAACGCTAAAATTTTAGCTCATGAAAATAACTATAAAGGGAGACTTTTTAAGGAAATGTACCACATCAACAGGGATCAATCAACTATAAATCAGACACGAATCAACTTCGTATTATTTACAGCAACATAATCAATACTTATTAATCATTTACAATTCAAACATTAAAAATAATTAAAGATCTGCCACCTCTTAGTATAAAGTAAGTAAATAAAGTTTTTTCTTTTGATGTTTTTCCATTCATTTGGAATTCACGGCAGTACGTATGCACTGAGGCTGTTTACTCTCAGTTTGTTGTAGAAAATCGAAATGTTGAGTGTTAGTTTCGAGGACCAACTCGCACGTGTTTTAATTAATTGTTCGTTTGTTTGATAATTGTCTGTTTTATGATTCAATATTTGAATACCTTGACCAAAGAAAATATTGGTTTTTAATTTAAATGTATTAATTTGTAGTTACTCCTGAAGAAGTTATCAAACGATAATGAAATATTGAGTATTGAATAAGAAAAGAGTTTTATTTACTGTTCAGACCGATTCCCGATAATTATATATATATATATATATATATATATATATATATATATATATATTATATATATATATATATATATACAGTGACTCACAGCTTAAATGATGCAGTCGCTATAAGAAAAGACTAACTGGTCTCAGTGCCTCTTTATTTATTTGGAAAAAACAACTTATTGAAATTAAATTAGTAAAGAGTCTTCTACAAAAGTATGAATTACTTTTTGTCTTAAATATGCCTTACTTAATTAACAATAAATAATTAATCAAATCATATGCAATTTTAACGTCACAGCTTAAATGATGCAAAAATAACAACAGGGTCAAAACTTATCACATTTTGAAATTTACGAAGGCTGCGTTGCTTTGATTTCTTAGTGCAATTGTTTTTTGTTTAGTTTGACATTTTTTCATTCAATAAAACGAAATTGTTTAAGAATGGGTCGTCGAACTACAATTTCTGAGAGAAATTTAATTATTACTCATTACAGGAATGGATACAGCCAAAGAGACATAGCCAGAATGGTAAATAAATGTCCGTCAACTGTTCAGCATATCATTGAACGTTACCGGAATGAAAATAGAGTCGAGAATAAGTCAAGGTTGGCTCCAAATAAGATCTTCAATGAACGTGAAGAAAGATGGATTTTAAGAGAGGTATCAAATAATCGGCCAAAGTTGTGCGCCGAGATGGAAAGATAGTTTGGAAAAAGGTGTAACTCCGAAACAGTTCGCCGGATCTTGCGAAATAATAATTTACATGGTCGAAAACTGCTAGAAATAAGCCTTTCATTAGCCAAAGAAATAAACGCGTGAGATTGGAATTTGCCAGAGAGCATATCAATAAAGACTTGAACTTCTGGAATTCAGTAATATTTGCTGATAAGATCAAAATAAACTTATTTGGGTCCGATGGAAAAATATCAGTGTGGAGAAAGCCTAACGAAGAATTAAAATTGAAAAATATGAAAGCTACGGTAAAGCACGGTGGAGGTGGAGTGATGTTATGGGGCTGTATGTCATCTGCAGGAGTAGGTAACATGCATTTCGTCGAAGGGGATATGAACCAATATGTGTACTCGGATATATTAAGGCAGCATCTCGTCGCTAGTGCCCAAAAATTAGACATTGAAAACAATTATCGGTTCTATCACGACAATGATCCAAAGCACACGTCATTTCGAGTCCGCAGTTGGTTGCTTTATAACTGTCCAAATGTTATTAAAACACCAGCCCAGTCACCAGACTTAAATGTAATTGAAAATTTGTGGCTGACATTAAAAAATAAAGTAAATAGTGCCCCAATATCAAATAAAACTGAATTAAAAGTAAAAAGTACTGAAGCATGGAACACTATTTCCCCGGAGTATACTAGAGTGTTAGTTGAATCAATGTCCAGAAGATTACAAGCCGTTATTGATAATGAGGGAGGCCCGAGCAAATATATTAGCAGGCTTATTTCAAATTCTACAGTTTGTTTTCTCTAATAATTGTGGTATATTGAATTTTGCATCATTTAAGCTGTGACGTTAAAATCGCATATAATTTAATTAATTATTTATTGTTAATTAAGTAAGGTATATTTAAGACAAAAAGTAATTCATACTTTTTTAGAAGACTCTTTACTAATTTAATTTCAATAAGTTGTTTTTTTTCCAAATAAATAAAGAGGCACTAAGACCAGTTAGTCTTTTCTTATAGCGACTGCATCATTTAAGCTGTGAGTCACTGTATAAACAATAAGAATTTATTTTTATTACTGATTTAACAATGTTTGTGGATTGTTATATTATTTAAGAAAATTTTGCGGAAATTTACCAGTATTTTTAGCAGCAAAAAAGCGTTAAAAAAACTGATAAACGTATGGTTATTTCCGTTTTCAAATGGCACATTTCACAAAAAATTTTCTGTGGCAGGCTACGTGCCAATGAGTTTTTTTACAAAGAACATTCACTGCCCACTGAACCCGCTCATTACATGTGACCGGCACGTTTTAACATTCTCTGTTACTTTCTGTTATAGTCGCGGTTCTTTTTCCTCTAAACTTTATCAATACATATAGGGGATCGTTGGTGATGTGGACCATTTTAAAACAAATTTGAGACTTAAATTCTAAAAAACTGCAGTGTGGAGTTTACATGAATCAACTGTAGTCAACTGTAATAGATTTTATTATCTTTCTTAATATTTAACTCATCCCAGTGAAGACGTAATTGAAATTTTGGTAATCTACTTAGTATATTAAGATACTAGTGACCTGTCACAGTTTCGCACGGTAGTTGTGGTTTTAACTGTCTAACTGTTCGTTACTTCGTTTTTTTTTTAAGATAGTTTAAAATATTTCTTTATACACCACATCAAGTGTGTCTTCCCCGAGTGCCAGAATAAACGTATTATGTTTGGTTGTTTCACGTGACAGGACCACGTATAACTGGTCATGCGAAAAATATTGAACGCTACGGTCTAAACCAGCTACGTTTAATGTTTGTCTCTGAGCTTTATTGAACATCATCGAGAAACCCAGTTTCATAGGAAACTGGAGCAGCTTAAATTAAGTCGGTTGGTCGGTAAGTCCGCTGGTTAGTTCCACAGCCTGTCAGAATTGTGCATTCAATCAAATCATGTTTATGGACTTTTATTTGTAATCTGTTATATTAAATAAATAAGTTTGCGCGAGTATTACATCATATATATATTTGAAGTTTCATTTAATACCCCACTGAATGACCTGGTAATATATATATATATATATATATATATATATATATATATATATATATATATATATATATATATATATATATATATACCTTCCTCTTTCTTATTATAGTGTTTTGAATAATGGGAACCTTCTACAGACGAATATCTGAGACGTTCGGGCCAAATGTGGTAAAAAGTATGAAATTATATGATAATAAAAATAGAAAACTGGCATCTCAAAGAAACAGATGAATATTTCTATTAGAATGTCGTCGTACAAAAGTAACACCCTGTTTTCTTGAAGACAACATAAAGAGACTATATCAAACTATAATATAACCAGGCTGGAAAACATAACAGAACAGGTAACAACCAATTTGCATAAGTTATGTATTTCTGACACTAATCGGTATATAGAAAGACTCGAGAGATCATTGGATGAGCTATTATAGGACCTTAGGACTGAATAACCATTTCATATTTTTGATGATTTAATTTTTATTCAACATAATAAATATAAATTCTTATTCAATAAAATTTAAAACAACAATATAAAAAAAATAGAATTTTTAAAAAAGAAATTTCATGAATTTAATATAGGCAAAGACAAGTGGATAAAAAATATTTCCGATGTAGAAATACCACCTAATGTAAAAGGGTTTCAAGCCCTTGGTCCCAAGTTTAGTTTCACTATATCTAACAAAGATATCAATATATATATATATATATATATATATAATGTATATGTATATCAAGGATTTTCTACAGCTGACGCTGTCTTCCTTCTCTTAGCCTTTGATTCCATCAGTTTCTATCTTCCCAGTCTCCATCTATTAGACCCCTGTCCTCCATAGGCGTATATATATATATATATATATATATATATATATATATATATATATATATATATATATATATATATTTATCCTTAATTAAATTGATAGAAAAAAAGGCAGGAAACCAAAAGGTTCACTTGTTGTTCGTGGACTGGAGAAAAGCATATGACAGTGTTCTTCTGCAGAAATTGTGGTAATCAATGGAAAGTACGAATGTTAACATAAAATTAATAAAAGCTGTCAAAACACTATATGATCAATCCATAACACAAATTAAAACACATATATAACATCAGGATTTACTATGTCAAAAGGTCTGAAGCAAGGGTGCTGTTTATTCCCCATCCTTGATGGAAGCTAATTGACACCATGGTGTAGGCGCTATGCTTCGCGGATGACCAGGTGATAATGGCTCAAGACTGCGACGATCTGAACTACATGACGAAAAAAGAAATGAATACAAGAATTGAGGTTTCGAAGTGAATATAAAGAAAATGGAATATCTATGTATTGCGGTGCAACAAAAAGATATTACACCGGACGGTCGAACCACGATAAAATACCGCAGCGACAACTACCTGAGTATAAAAATTTCAGATAATGGAAAATGGGGTAATGCAGCAAGAAGAAAGGCGATTTAAAAGATTAACAGCATTCTATGGTATAAGTTTATTAATAAAACCAACAAAAAGAGGATATATGAAACCAAAGTAAGAAGTATCGCATTGTAAACTTGTGAGTATAGCCCCTGAAGGAAACAACATTCGCCACGCTAAGAGCAAACGGAAATAGACTTCTGGAGAAGAGCAGCAAAAAGATCCAGAAGAGGAAGAAGATTAAAGAAATCATGGGAAGTAAACACAATATTACAGAAGACATTCTAATCCAACAACTCATTTGGATTGGGCACTTCGAAGGAATGGACGAACATCGAATCTCGGAACAAATACTAAAGTGTCAACCAGAAGGTAAAAAAAGTGAGAACACGCTGGAGCGAGGGGATAGACAGAAAGACTGAGAAAGAAAACCTGGAAGATCCATGGAACGATCGAAAAAGATGAATATTGGAAGTTGGAGAACGTTCTAAACAGATATATATATATATATATATATATATATATATATATATATATATATATATATATATATATATATATATATATATATATATATATATATATATATATACGAGGGTTGTGTAAGAAATAAGGTTCCCAACGCTGTAAACTCGCCGCGCGAGATGCTAGGCGAAATCCGGCAACACCGCCGTGTGCGCTGATTCCCCCACTCTAGATCCCGCCTTGGTAGAACTCGCTGCGACGTTCAGTGCCGGCCTGACAGCCATCCGCGATGGAACCCCCGATCGCCGTCACCGCCAGGTGCGAAGTTCGTGCGGTAATCCGATTTTTGCACGCTAAAAGTTATCACCGGTTGATATTCATAGGCAGTTGTGTGAAGTTTATGGGAAAGCTTGTATCAGCGTTCAACACGTCCGCAAATGGTGTAGGGAGTTCTCCGAAGGACGCACAAACATCCACGATGAGCAAAGAAGCGGAAGGCCATCGATCTCCGACGAAGCTGTGTCGAAGATTGAGCGAATTCTGCTCGAGGATAGGAGGATAACGATTCGGGAACTGGCTGCCCGGGTTCCTGAGGTTTGTGAAAAAACAATCTACACGATTTTGACTGAAAGGTTACGTTATCACAAGGTGTGTGCGCGGTGGGTCCCGCACATGCTTTCAGAAATCCACAAAGCCGATCGCGTCAAGTGTGCTCAGGAGTTTCTTCGAGAATGCGCCGAGAATACCGAAGATTTCTTAGACTCCATTGTTACCGGGGATGAAACGTGGTGTCATTACGTCACCCCGGAAACAAAACAACAATCGCGACAATGGCGCCATACCGGATCGCCTAAACCGAAGAAGTTTAAGCATACGCTGTCCGCAGGGAAAGTGATGGTCTTTTGGGACCGTAAGGGTGTCCTGCTTGTTGAGTTTATGCCTCGAGGGATCACAATAAATTCGGAAAATTATTGTGAGACCTTGAAAAACTCAGAAGAGCCATCCAAAATCGCCGGAGAGGAAGACTGACGAAAGGCGTTAGACTGCACCACGACAATGCGCGATCGCACGTCTCTCGCCAAACCAAGGATTTAATCGACAATTTTGGCTGGGATCTCGTTGAACATGCTCCCTACAGCTCTGATCTTGCACCGAGTGACTTCCACTTAGTTCCAAAATTAAAGTAACACTTGGGTGGACAACGTTTCGAGACTGATGAAGAAGTGCAGGAAGCGGTCACCAAATTCCTCCACGGACTGGCGGCGGACTTCTTTGAAGCGGGATTCCAAAAGTGGATTAGTCGTCAACAAAAATGCGTGGAAAAATCTGGAGATTATGTTGAAAAATAGCTAAGAAATTAAGCTTTCCAATCATGTATTTTTCAGTTCAAATAAAAAATGCCTTACACCTGAAAAAAATGTGGGAACCTTATTTTTTACACAACCCTCGTATGTATGTATATATATATATATATATATATATATATATATATATATATATACATATATATATATATATATATATATATATATATATACATATATATATATATATATATATATATATATATATATATATATATATATATATATATATATATATATATATACATACATACATATATCAACTGGTATCATTAGAATGTTGATTTTCTACTCTTGCCAATAATACCAAATACATTTGGATTTCCAGAAAGTTTTTCTGTTTAACACGGTTTTACACAGCAGAACCGTTTTTGCTCGCTCAGCATTCGTCGCATACTATTCATCCCTATAAAAACACATGCAACTGGATTTTCCTATCATTCCTTTATCGGAATTTGAACCGTCAACATCTCTGCTATACCTCCTCACTAATTACGTCTCGGAAAATGGATACTACTCCGGAAGTAACGGCACAAGTCATTGCCCTATTGCAAGGGCATAGCCAACGTGTAATCGCTGTGCAATTGCACCTGAGTCAGGCAGCTGTCTCCAGAATTTACAGACGTTATCAAAGGACTGCCGCCTTTATACGGAGACTAGAATCAGGAAGAAGAATGTGTATCTCGCAGCCATTGTCAACACAACTGTAAGGAATCGTCAACTGACCGGCGTTGAGGTCCAGTAGGAGCCCCGACATGTTCGTGGTCGGGCTCTCAGTCTTTAGACAGTCAGAAGAAGAGTTAAAAAAGCTACCCTAACTCCGACAGAGACCAGCTAACGAACCTAAATTCACAGTAGCTCATCGACAAGCGCCACTGAGATTTGCCCGAGAACATGTTAACTGGACTTTAGAGAAATGGCGCAACATTTTATTCTCCGACGAGTCCCGAATGTGCCTACATGGCAATGGTGGAAGTGGACGGGTCTATAGGAGGCCTGGGGAGCGCTACGGGCAGTGCTGCATTACTGAAACGGTCGTCTAGGAGGAGGATCTGTGAAGGTGTGGGGAGACATCTCACTGGATGCGAAAACCGATTTGGTTTTCGTGACGGATGAGACTCGTAGCGGTGGATTAACAGCTCACCGGTACATCGAGGAGATCCTGCAGGAACACCTCGTTCATTACGCTGGGTTTGCCGTCAATAGCTTCGTGCTAATGCGCGACAATGCGAGGCCACATGCTGCTGCATCGGTGCGGCAATATCTTGCAGAAGTGGGAATACCCACATTAGACTGGCCTGCGCTGAGTCCTAACCTCAATCAAATCTAGCACATGTGGAATGAGCCCAAAACTAGGGTTCGAGCCAAAAATCCAGCCTCTGCATCACTGATGGACTTAAAGGCTGCGATAGCGAAAAAGTAGGGAAGAATCCCATAGACAGTGGTGAAAATGCTCACCCGCTCCATGAAAAACCGGCTGGAAGCAGTAATAAGGACTAACGGGGTAATACAAAATACTGATACTGATAAATTTAGTTGTTAAACTTAAAATTTGTTTAATTTTTCCTTTCTCTTACCCCTATTTTCAATCCTTATTCTCCTTGTTTCCCCTTTAAATCATTTTAATTTTTAATGAAATTTGATATCATTAGAAGGAGAATAGAATAGGCTTTCAAAAGACACTAAAACCCGTAAAAAATATATGAATACTAAATTCTAGGATCCATGTTAAATGAAGCCAAATAGTTTGAGTTGATCTTTTTACCACTATTGTATATATATATATATATATATATATATATATATATATATATATATATATATATATATATATATATCGCATCGTTTTTCGTATATTTACATATAATTTTACCATCTGGTAGTCTAATCCGGTAATCTGTTTTAGCGTAACTACAAAATACCATATATTCAGTATATTATCTGTGTCGAGTCTTTACTTCTATCTGTGTAGTAAGTACTTTGATTATTTTTAAATTAAGAAATATTTTTTTATAGTTGTAACAGCAATTACACAGGTCTGCAACAAAAATGCTGTCTGGATGTTTTCAACTGATTTCTATGTATTTAGGTGTTCTGAAAACTAAAAAAAATACTCAAAAAATTCCAGAACGTCAGGTTATTTTGCAAAACGCAAAATTTTATTATAAAAAAGGGTTTTTTTGGGCTAACTTGAAGTCATAAATAAATAGGTACAATTTTATTTTGATTACTGTTTTTAAATGTATACAGACCATACCTATCATTACTTTCTAAATAAAGAACGCCCTGTGTGAGTTAAGTTAACAAACATAAACGTTGTAACCAGAACGTGCGCGCTCCGATAGTGTAGAAAGTGGCGCGGTACAATTACGTGTTAACTCGTCATTGTTTTATAGAACTTGGTTCAATATAGTGCAATGTCATCTGTGCGGAAGTGTGTGAATTCGTCTGACAGTTTCTGTTATATTTGTGGCGAATATATGGTATTAAAGCAACAACTTAATAGTAAATGTAAAAAAAAGTATACTTCACGTATTTTGGCATAAAACTTGCAGATCAGGATAAAGTTTGGGCACCTCATAAAGTCTGCAAACGATATGTTGAAGACCTTCGAAATTGGTTTAAGGGCAAGAAAAAAGCTTTCCGATATGCGATTCCTATGGTATGGAGCGAGCAAAAGAACCATAGTGATGATTGTTACTTTTGTTCGTGTAATGTGAAAGGGTATAATTCAAAATGGAAGCAGTCTATTTCATACACCAATCTGCAATCAGCTATTCGTCCCATCCCTCATGGGACTGAAATACCAGTACCCAAGGCCCCTGCTACCTTGGAAGAGATTCCAAGTTCTGACAAAGATGGTGCTGTACCTGAACCCGATGACAAGTCAAGTTTTCAATTTGAAGATGACAGCAGTCCGAAATTGTTTTCCCAGGGCGAGCTAAATGATTTGGTAAGAGACTTGAATCTTCCCAAAAACGCTGCTGAGTTGCTTGAATCAAGGCTCAAAAGCAGGAACTTACTTTTGCCGGGAGTGTCTTCCTCCTGGTTTAGATATCCTGAGAAGCAGTTCACTTCCTACTTTGCCCAAGAGGACGAGTTGGTTTATTGTACCAATATTGAAGGTTTGATGGATACATTTAAGATCTCATACGACCCAGCACAGTCGCGTATTTTCATAGATTCTTCAAAAAGAAGCCTTAAAGCAGTTCTGCTTCACAATGGCGGTTTCTATGCTTCCATTCCTGTCGGTCATTCCGTACACCTCAAGGAAACCTACAAGAACTTGGAATTGGTTCTTTGCAAATTAAAATATAAAGACCCCGGTTGGCAAGTGTGCGGTGATTTAAAAATCTTGGGCATGTTGCTCGGACAACAATCTGGGTTTACCAAATTCCCTTGCTTTTTGTGTCTATGGGATAGTAGAGACCGAGCAAATCACTGGACCAAAAAGTGTTGGCCTCCGAGGGAGCTTAAAGTTGACGAAAAGAACGTCCTGCATGAAACTTTGGTGCCTCCTCATAAAGTTCCTCTACCACCGCTTCACATAAAGCTGAGATTGATGAAGCAATTTGTAAAGTCACTTCCAAAGGATGGAAATTGCTTCAAATACTTAATATCAAAGTTTCCAGGCCTCTCGGAGGCAAAGTTGAAGGAAGGTATTTTCGTTGGACCAGATATTAGACGGTTTATTGCTGATCCACAATTCATCACAACCATGACGGGTCCTCAAAGAGAAGGGTGGATTGCCTTTAAAGAGGTCATAGAGAAATTTTTAGGCAATAACAAAGACCCTAACTACAAACAAATCGTCAAAAGAATGTTAAAAGCATTTCAAGCTTTAGGTTGCCTAATGAGTTTAAAAGTACATTTTCTTTATTCCCACCTCGACTACTTTCCAGAAAATTTAGGAGATGTGAGTGAAGTGCAAGGTGAACGATTTCACCAAGATATTAAGGAGATGGAAAAAAAGATACCAGGGAAGATGGAGCGTCTCAATGATGGGAGACTACTGTTGGACGCTTCAGAGAGACCTTCCAGATGCTTCCTACAAGCGAAAATGTACCAAAGGGAGTCTCACTGGGAAAAAGAAATGTGTTTGGTGCTTACTAATGAATGTATTTTAGATAAAAAAAAATAAGTTTTGTTACGCAATTATAAATTAAAAAAAAATTTTTTAGTCTTTTATCTTTTATTTTAAGATGATAACTTGTTTACCATAGATACCTACATTGTCAGAAAACGTGACGTTCTATGACAAAATGAAAGTCATTTTCGGATTCAGTACACCCAAAAGCATAAGAATTACGCAAAAAAAACCAAAACAGCTCTCTTTTTTTTGCAGACTTGTGTTATCATTTGTATTTACTTACAGACAACTAACTCTAAAGTTAATTATTTAAAAAAAAACGACTTAACAGGATTGTTCCATTTCTCTCTTATGATTACTGATGAATCAAAAATAATAAATATTGCATTTCAAACGGTTTATTTTTTTTATTTCCTATAAAACTGTACTTGTGAGGATACGTCTCTCTGCGAGGACATGTTACCCTGGACATGAAACACGAAAAAACGACAAAAATCGAATGTCGATATTCCTTTACTTTCCCCTACACGATCCTGTCCCTTTATCCCCGGGAAACCTTTTCATCACGCTTTTCCAGTCAACCAGATTTTTTTCTTTTTTTTGGGTTTACCGATTGGAAAGTGTTGAAAGCGAGCAGATAGGCGGCTATTGAGGGAAAAAAGATTTTTTCATTTTGAGGTATTATCGGGTGTTAAAATAGTAAGCATGTTATACAGGAGTCTGTTTAAGATTTCAATATGAATATTTAACGGAACGGACTGATAAGATATAGTCAACCTCAGGAATTTTAAAGACATGTGAGGGTGAACGGTTTCGTTAGTAAGTTAACACAAACACACTGTTTTATTATGTATTTAAATATATATATATATATATATATATATATATATATATATATATATATATATATATATATATATATATATATGCGGAGGCATTTGTATCTTTCGTTTAAAAATACTTGAATTAATTCAGCCGATACTTGGTGAAAATCCATAATTAGAAGTTTTGCAAGAAGTAAAACACTACTTAAAGTTCCATTAATTTTTTCATTTTAACATCATGATATGTTTCGCTGTACGACAGCTTCTTCAGATGGTTTGTTACAAAATGAGGATAAAATTACTATAATAAATGGTTGGTTCACAATTTATGGCAGGTAATAAAATAATTTAATTAAAATAGATTTAGTAATGGTGAATTATTTAAGTCTAATTGTTCATTTATTAAGGAATCTCAATTTTTCAATTTGATTATTTCTAAAGATTCTAGGTAATTAAGTTTCAGGCCCTTTGTGCAAGTATGTAATATTTCAAAGTTTAGGTTGAATTGGTGGTTATTTTCAATTAAATGATTTGCGTAATTTGAGTTATTTTTTCTATTGATGTATGATGAAGCATGTTCTTTTATTCTTTTTGAAAAACTTCTTCCTTTTTGTTCTATATATGTTTTTGAGCAATTTCCACAATTTAATTTGTATACTCCGGATTGTCTCTATCTCTTTTAGTTTTGTTATTTTTTATAAATTTGCCAAGTGTGTTGGATGTTTTAAATGCTGTGTTAATATTTAATTTTCTCAAGAACTATTTAATTTAGTGCTGCATCTATCATGGTACGTTATTGACTTTATGTTTTTATAATGTTCTTTATTTTTCGGAAAAACTGTACTAATGGCTTTTTTGTAAAGTTTTTTCTTGAGAATATTATCTATTATAGATGGTGAATAGTCATTATTTAGTGCTAATTGTTTTATAATATTAAGTTCTTTTTGAAAATCGTCTTAGTTTAGAGGAATATTTATTAGTCTGTGAATCATAATATGGAAAACTGCAAGTTTGTGACTTGGTGGATGACATAAGGTATTATGGATAATTATGTCAGTATGTGACGGTTTATGGTAAATAGAAAAACTGTGTTTGTTATTATGTCTATTTATTGTTAGGTTAAGGAAGTTTAAGCTATTGTTGATTTCAACTTCGCTGGTGAACTTTATATTTTTGGTATATTATTCAAAAAATTTTTAAATGTGGAAAATAGTCTATCATTTCCTATAAACCAACAAAGTAGGGTTTTTACTTCTTGCAAAACTTCTAGTTATGGATTTCCACCAAGTATCGAATGAATAAATTCAAGTGCTTCAATAAGTTTCCTAGCCAATATGTTTTTTTTTTATGGGTCTAGCACACGTGCTACAGGGAAGTCCCTAAAGCGCTACAAGAGTGCGGGAGAAAGCGATTCACGTTGTTCTTGAATCGCTGTAGATTGTACTCGGTGAGAAACAGTCCTGGGCAAATTACTCCAAAGGGATGATGTTCTCCATATAAAAGGCTGCTTGAAGAGCGTTGTACGAGGAGTAACAAGCTGAACCTCATACGGATGTGAAGAATTAGCGCGACGTGTACTTCTAACATGCACTGCTCTGGGAGGAATTAAGCGGGCCACATCCTTCGAACACTTTCCATGAAAGTACTTGTAGAATAGGCTCAAGTCGCCAACCGTTCTTCGATGTTCCAGCGAATCAAGGCCGTCGGTCAGTTCCGGGTCTCCAATCAGACGAACAGCTCTTCTCTGAATAAAATCCAACAAATGCAGTGTATGTTTGGGAGCGGAGCTCCAAACATGGGAGCAGTATTCCATAGTTGGTCGAATTCGAGCTTTGTAAAGAATTAACAGTTGTTGTAGAGTGTAAAGCTTTCTGGTTCGAAATAATATTCCCAACTTTTGAGAAGCTCTCTTTGCTATGCCTGCAACATATTCATGTCAGGACATATTTGCTCCCAAATTAACGCCCAACAAATTGAGTGACGATGTTAGAGGGATGGAGTGCCCGGACATAATTATGTCGGGTTCAGCAACGTTAACTTTTTTAAAGAAAACTGCCGCCTGAGTTTTTGTAGCGTTAAATTCCACTTGGTTACTGTCACCCCAAGATAGAATTTCTTCCAGGTCTTTGTTAAGTTGAATGACTTCCTGCTGTCTGCGGATATTCGTCTGAGTAGCCGATGTCCGAGCGTTCAAAGTGAATGAAGAGATAAGTGTACTGTCATCTGCAAAGCTGTAGATTGGATTCTCGGTCTTTTCCAGCAGATCGTTAATGGGAATGAGAAAAAGAGTAGGAGACAGTATGGAGGCTTGGGGTACACCGGCGTTGATAGTGAAGGTGTTAGAAAGAAATCCATCGACTACCACTCGTAAAGAACGCTCTTTGAGGAAACATGAGATCCACAAACAGAAACTTTCAGACATACACAAGAACGTAGCTTAGCCAATAGCCCATCGTGCCAGACACGGTCGAATGCCTTGGATATGTCAAGAGCAACCGCTCGAGATTCTCCAAAGTGTTCAATTGCGTTGTTCCAGACATGTGTTACATAAGTCAGAAGATCTCCTGTTGATCTATTTTTTACGAAAGCCATATTGGTGATCGCTAATAATGTTGAATCCTTCAAGATATTTTAGAAGATGCTGATTGATAACCTTTTCCATGACTTTCGATATTATTGAAAGCAGTGCGATTGGTCGGTAGTTATTTGGCAAGGTCTTCTTGCCTTTTTTAGATATCGGCTGAACTGTAGCACATTTCCAGCAGGAAGGAACTATTCCCTTTCTGTAGGATAGGTTGAAAAGTCTACAGAAAACTGGTGTTAGTTCCCTCGCACAGTTTTTAAGAACTATGGCAGGTATTCCGTCAGGGCCAGAAGCCTTTTTGGTGTCTAGCTTCATCAGTATATGCTTTATGATACGCTGTGTGAAGACAACATCGGGCATCCTTGACTACACTATGGGAATAGTAGATGGTGTTTTTCCTTGGAAATCGTCAGTGGAAATCGATGTATTTTAAATTGTGCTTTGTGTTTTCAAAATTTATGGTTCTTGGACCAATGTACAAAACTTAAAGTGTTTCCACACTATTATCAATTAAAAACCAACAATAAGAGCTTTGTTGCGAAACAAGATTCCTCAGCTGGTCTAAAGAAATGGTTAACAGAAGATAAGAAGATTTAATTTCGAAAAAGAGACATTTTCAACGTTTATCTGAAGTTGATTACCACAGAATTAGCTTATAGACTTCATTATATTGAATTTCTTACTTTGGATAATGATACAAGGCAAAAAGAAAATAATATCATACATAAAAAATATTTAGTTCAGAAGAAAAAACTCAATACTCTCGTAAGAAATAATAGCAAAATAATAAACTGTAATACAAAGTTTTCCAATCACAAATTCTTTGATAGATTTGTCAATTTAACACAGACAACCTTCTCGATTAATGAAACTCAATTACTAAATAAAGGTTTCAAACATAATTTCGAAGTCAATATCTCTCCAAATACACTAAACATATTAGCAGTTGATACAGAAGTAGCTCTCAATCATTATCCAAATAATATTAGTAAAAAACATGAAGCAGCTACTATACTAAAAAAATAATTTTTACTCCAAAATACTCCAAGACAAGATATTCAATTAATAAAATAGATTAACAATAAATCAGCAGATATAATATTTACAAAAGCAGGCGAAGGTAATTCAGTAATAGCGATTGGCAAAGTAGATTATATCCAAAGAACAATAGATTTCTTAAACCCAGATAAATACCCAATTTTAAAATGTAACTCAACTGAGAATTATCAGAAAATTATTAAATCAACGATCTCTAATTGTAAAAGTTTGTTTAATGATGAAGATTCTAGAATTTTCACTCTTATGAACCCACAAACACCTAAACTATATTCACTAATAAAACTTCACAAAACGGGTTACTCTATAAGGCCAGTAGTATCTTTCGTGTCAGCCCCATCTTATAAACTATCAACACGTCTTGTTCAAATACTCATAGACAACACTAAACTTACAGCTAAATTTGCAATAAAAAATTTACAACTAGTTGAAAAGATCAAACGTTTTAAAGTTACCTGACAATTCAAAATTAAACTCTTTCGATGTTTAAAATCTTTTTCCAAACATACCAAGTAGGGAAACTATATTACTAATTGAAAAACTTCTTTCTGAAATCAATGTCAACTCAATAATAAAACAAGACGACTTAAATTGCTCAAAGATTTGCTTAGAACAAAATTATTTTGAATTTAACCCATTTATGCCCAGAATTATTTTTTCTTTAAATCTTTATAAATCTCACTTATTTTAGTTAAATGACATATAAATAGACTAAGTAACTGTAAAATAATAAGTTTGAATCAGGAGATTTGATGTTTTGATGTGGGTCGTTTTTGACCCACTTGGGCAAATAGGGTACTATGATCAAATGTATAATGAAAAACATAAATACTTGTAGGGTGTTGTTATTTTTATCTCTATAAAATCATAAGCCTTTAAATAATAACAAATTTGGTTATAATATTCAAATAGTTTTTTTTTTTATGAAAATCTACAAAACATTTGTCATGTAAAGCAACTTCACACCGGTCACAAGCTTTAGTGGTTTTGTTCTTGCAATGAGCACACCTTCGTCGTGTCTGACTACTCAAAATCAGATGCTGGCCATGTCTACGAGCGGCCGGATTAACAAGTGTAAGCTTTGGGCCAGTAGCTAAGGGGGGTTTTCCATATTTTTGAAGTACTGATAATACAACTAATCTGCGAAATTCCAAATTGTCAATTTTTTTTCCAAATTTTCGAGCCAGTATCCAAGCATTATTCATACATACATCAAACGTCCAAAACAAAATAGGAATATACCATTTCTTTCCACGAAAGCCTATTCGATAGTTTGCCACATTGTTGTCCATTTGGTCAACACCACCCATGAACTTGTTGTAACAATGTATCACGTTTGGCTGGGGGATTTCAACTTTTTTTTTCTCTTTTGCAGAATATCTAGCAGCTTGGCGGATAGGTTCTACGCCAAATTCATTTGATAAAATTGTGACCACACTGTTATCCTTCCAACGGACACAAACAATATTATTTTCTTTGTCAATGGCATTATCAAATACGCCCCTTTCCCTTTTTTTCATTTGGAAAGATTGTTGAAGTGGACATTTATCGGTACGGTTTTTCTCGCACTGTACCCGTTGCACCAAAACCCATTTCTCCCAACTTACTGATAAGAGTAGTGCTTGTAAAGAAATTGTCGAAGAATAATGAACACTCAAAATCAGGAAAATTAGTTTGTAATAATTTCGCAAAATTCGTTACTACAGATTCGCCTAGTCCAAGTTTTTTGTCAGTCTGTTGAGATTTTCGTCCTTGATACACGTCGAAATTGACACAATAGCCTGACGGAGTTGCTAAAACCCATGCTTTGTAACCGAAACGGATTGGCTTTCCTCTGATAAACTGTTTACATCCGTTTCGGCCAAAATACGGAATCATGGATTCGTCGATAGACACACAAGAAGTTAGAGGGGTATATCTGATGAAATTTTCGTTCATTTTTTCAATCAAAGGTCGTAGCTTTGCCATTTTATCATTCTGTGCTAAGTTGTTGTTATCAGCTGCGTGCAAAAATCTAAATATTTCTTCAAACCGATTACTTCTCATAGAGTTATAAACCAAAACATTTCGGGCGTCATCTCGTCCTTCCCAAAACATGCGACGTCTGGGAACGGGAACGTATCCACTCACATAAAGAATAGCAATAAAAACCAGCATGTCGTCATTGCCAATTTCTAATCTACAATTTTTACTGCCAGCATATAAGACGGTATGTTTTACAAGAAGTTCCAATATTTCCGGATTCAGGAAGAGCTTTATAAAATCCAGAGGTTTGCATTCATCGCCTAATGTCAACACAGGTAAAAGTTCGATATTTAACTGTTTTGTTTTACCTCTATTCAAATCACCTATTACCCATTGTCGATTCTTCCGTGACTTGTTTTGCCTTCCAGCAGATTCTGTTATGTTACTGTCATCATCGTAATTGCTGGCTTCTTCTGTATTGGTTTCCGCTGGCGCTTGAAGCTGCTTTGAGTTTAATCTGTTGGGATCATTACAGTCTTCATCCCCTGAGTCTTCATTACTTTCAAACCCATTATCATCTGGGGGAGTTATATAGATTGCGTCTGGAATAGGATCATCATCGGTTAGTTTTTCTATTTCGTCTAACAACTCAGCCGTCGTCAATGGTTTCGTCCTAAAAATAAGAAAATGTATAGAACATATCTGCCCAACGGGTCAAAAACGACCCAAGCAACTTTTCATGCATTTATTTTACAAATAAAAAAACCTAACCTCCAAAGAAATATTACTTCGCATAATCTGAAATCAGTACAATAACTAATTTGAAAAACAACACAATAAGTAGTCAAATAAGCCACTTACCAGTACGATTTTCTTTCCATGTCACGCTGCAATAATTTATCATTTATTTTTTTCACGAATACTAAAAAAACGAATTCTTAGCACGTTCTGCAATATAGTGCTAATGATGTTTATTCTTTCAACAACTGAATGCAACGATAGGTAACACTTTACACATGCACGTGTATAGGTAGTTGTATAATTAAAGTAGTGGGTCGTTTTTGACCCGTTGGGCATAAATGGGTTAATAACGACCTATACAGTAGCCTAGACGGTCTCATAATGGGCAATCCACTTAGTCCTATTTTGGAAGAAAAATTTATGAACAACATAGAAAGCCAAATAAGCAAACACCCACTGTTTAAAAAAATTTGTATACTGGCATAAATATGTTGATAATATCTTATGTTGCAGTGATAGACAATTTGCCACCTTTAAAAAATTTTTTGAATAATACACACAAAAAATATAAAATTCACCAGCGAGGGTGAAGTCAACAATAGCTTAAACTTCCTTGACCTAACAATAAAAAGACATAATAACAAACACAGTTTTTCTATTTACCATAAACCGTCATATACTGACATAATTATCCATAATACCTCATGTCATCCACCAAGTCACAAACTTGCAGTTTTCCATAATATGACCCACAGACTAATAAATATTCCTCTAAACCAAGACGATTTTTAGAAAGAACTTAATATTATAAAACAATTAGCAGTAAATAATGACTATTCACCATCCATAATAGATAATATTCTCAAGAAAATACTTTACAAAAAAACTATTAGTACAGTTTTTCTGAATAATAAAGAACCTTATAAAAACGTAAAGTTAATAACGTACTATGGTAGATAAATTAAATAGTTCTTGAGGAAATTAAATATTAATACAGCTTTTAAAATATCCAACACACTTGGCAAACTTATAAAAAATAACAAATCTAAAACAGATAGAGACAATAAATCCGGAGTATACAAATTAAATTGTGGAAATTGCTTGAAAACATATATAGGTCAAACAGGAAGAATAAAAGAACATGCTTCGTCATACATCAATAGAAAAAATAACTCAAATTACGCAAATCATTTAATTGAAAATAACCACCAGTTCAACCTAAACTTTGAAATATTACATACTTGCACAAAGGGCCTGAAACTTAATTACCTAGAATCTTTAGAAATAAACAAATTGACAAATTTAGATACCTTAATAAATGAACAATTAGACTTAAATAATTAACCATTACTAAATCTGTTTTAATTAAATTATTTTATTACCTGCCATTAATTGTGAACCAACCATTTATTATAGTAATTTTATCCTCATTTTGTAACAAACCATCTGAAGAAGCTGTCGTACAGCGAAACATGTATTGGCGTTAAAATTGGAAATTTAAGTAGTGTTTTACTTCTTGCAAAACTTCGGTTTTTTAAAAATATTTTGTTTGCTCAAACATCTGAAGAAAGACCTTAGAAGCCGAAAATTTTCAGATGATGGGTTGAAAGTCACTGTAGTATCGTTTCTTGGCGTGCAAAAAAAATATTTTTTTTTGGATAGCATGAAACAACTTGGGAAACGTTGGACTAAGTTTATTAGTAGAGACCGGATTATATGCAACATAAAAATCTTGCAATATGCATGCAAATATGCATGAAAAATGCTTAAAATATGCATGAAAAGGGTCGAAATATGCAATATTTTACAAAAAAGTAGTAATTTTTAATTTTTTATTTCAAAATCAGCATAAAATTAACGACGATGTTTAAATTTAATTAACAATTATTTAACATTTTTTAAAATTATTTAACATTTGTATTCTTGTACACGTAAAGAATAAGGTATTGTTCCAAATGTTGGGTAGTAAGATTGTGTCTTCGATCACTTAAAATATTTTTATAAGTGGAAAAAGACCGTTCCAGATCCACTCAGGTAACTGGGCAGTATTTGAATTTGGGTGCTATGTTAGCACTTATTGTTTCTGGTAAAAGTTCACTCGTCCCATTAATTAAACTATCAATTTGACACAAAGGTTCAAAGCCTGGATTATCGTACAAAATGTTTTCGAACTTTTCTTTAACTCTACGCGGGAATACATTTGGCAATGTGGAGTTTATTTGACGGATTTTATTCATTAACTGAATTGATTCGGTCAACGCCAAACCTCGAGTTTCAAGCTTTTTAATACCCGCAGGTATGTGGGAAAAGTGAGTGCTAATCAAAGCTATGTTTTTTTAAATATCAGAATCGTTAAATACTTCCTTGGATTGACAAACTGCCATAGCCTCTGCACTATCGAAGTCATTTACTACACCTTTAATGGCCTCGAAATGTTCATTGTAAAATAGTACAGCTTCAATCCATGTTCCCCATCGAGTTACCACTGGTTCGGGAGGTAAAGGCACACTTGGCAGTTTTTCTTTATAAGCGTTATTGCGAGCAGGTGCCTTAAGAAACACTTTCTTTGCTGATGAAATCAGTTTATTTACATTTCCAAACGTGGATCGTACTTCTCCAGCGAGTCGATGGACTCCGTGAGCAAAGCACGTCACATGAATTAAATTTGGATAAAATACTTGGAGAGGACTTTGGCTGCTTTGATCATATAGGGAGCAGTATCTGAGAGAAATATAAACACTCTTTCATCTGCAGAAGATTCAGAAAATATTTTTTTATTACCCTCATTCTCAAATCTGGCGATCGTAGAATGATTTGTCTTGTCAAGTTCTTTGCAGGCCACCAAATACTAAGAAGAAGGCTCTAATCTTAATGCACCCACAATTAAATTCGCAATATAGCGACCACAACTGTCGGTAGTTTCATCAGCTGAAATCCAAAGAATGTCATCCTTAAGTTCATTACGTATTTCTTCCAGAACATGTTGGTTAATTGCTTGGTATGTAATTTTTACGCAGTATTGATTCGTCTGGTATTCTTTGATTCAAGCAATATTTTCGCAAAAAATCTTTGAATGTGGGATTTGTAAGTTTGTAGAGAGGAATATTACTTGCAAGCAATGCTTCACATAAATCCATGCTAAAGTGGTTTCTTTGTTTGCCTGTAGAAGTGGAATCACTGCTAGTTGCTGCTGTTATAAGTTGTTGTCGTGAGCCTTTTTTTTGAAATCCTCCGATATGAAGACTTGTCTTGACATGCTGGTCAATTTGAAACGTTTTTGTGCACGAAACATTTTTCTCGCAAACTCGACAATATAAAACATTTCCGTCGTACGTAAATGTTCCAGGATAATCAGCTACCCACGAAGAGACACTTTTTTTTGCGGGTGGCATGGTACACGTTAAATTTTAACACAACACGTTAAAAATTGCAAAAAGACTACACTGATGCAAGCGCGTCAACAATAATGTTAAAACTGATATCCTGTTTTAAAATAAAAATTTGTCTTCGAGAAAATTGTTTATTTGATCCACGCTCAAACAAATATTCTTAGAAACTAACTACTTATCACTTAATATCCCGACCAAGAAACAAAGGAATAAAATACCGTCGTAGTTTTGGGTATTCCCTTGGCACTATAACCTAATCGATGCATGTTTAGACTATTGCAGGTAATGTCCCGGCGATAAGATCGGTTCCAGACGACGACTTAACAATACCCTGAGCAATTCAATTGCCTAGTAATACCGAGAAATATTGTAAATATAGGGAAAATATGCATTATTACTAGATTTTGGGTAAAATATGCAATAATCGGTGAGAATGGTCTAAATATGCAAATGCATATGAAAATATGCAAATGCTTATAATCCGGTCTCTATTTATTAGTGTCGATGGTAAGTATATGGAAAATTTTAAGCTCTGTACGTTAGCTAGGGAGGTAACTTAAAAAAACATACTGATATTTAATGTCTAAACAAAGAATTTTGTATACGTATTTGTATTTGCAAATATCCGCTGTTAATTTATCTGCTTTTAACATTTCATTTTATGAATCACTAAATAAAAATAGAAAACATAGGAAACTGCAACTTCCTGGTTCATTTAATCTTCCTATTATTGTATCAATTGCAACAGTAATTTCCAAATAAAATAGATATTTCATTCGCTCAAAATTCCCAACATTTTCCTTTACAAGACTTTATGTTTTATTTTCTAAAATAAAAGAACGAACGAACTTGTGCTGATAAGACTTAATTTTCCAGAAATTATACTCTACTCTTTTGTGCATGTTTTTTAACTAGCAATTATATTTAATTTTTTATTATTTTTAAAATTATACGAACTAAAGAGCTCCGTTTGTGGAAAATTACTCTATGGAAATTTTAATTTTTAATGTCATTAAGTTTCTTTTGCATGTTTAGTAGGTAAGTTAAACGTCGGGTTTTACTTAACTTAGAGAGAAATTTTAATCAGTTGAAATTTTTTAGCCAAGTCCATAGCGGTGAATTATTAATAGATATTACGCTTTGATCGAACCGTTGCCTTAGTAGTTTAACAAAACTATGTACACTACCGTCAGAAAATATTTGCCCACCTAGAAATTTCAATGTAACTGCCAAAACTTAATACCTAATTAAACCCTTTTATTATATTAGGTAAAGGGTCTAAGCGGTTAAGATGGTGAAAAATGCCCCCAGCGCTTTTGAAAAACAAAAAATATCCTCATGTAGAACATAAAAAAATGATTTTTCTGGAATTTTTTGGCCCTCTAGACCTTCCCATAAGCTCAAAAATCTATAAAACGTGATTTTCGGTTTTTTGGCAATATCTCCGGTTCTATTCATCGTAGAAACCTCTTTTTTTTTCAAATTGTAGGATTTTTTATTGCCTACAACATGCTATTTTTTAAAAAAAAATTTGGCGCGAAATTCAAATTGTTTTGAGCGTTTTAAATTTTTAAAATTGAATTAAAAAAAAACTAGGACTTACTCAGGCCCAAAAAAAATATATATTGTGTATTTTATGTGAAACTATGCCTGTGAATTTTTTCAGATTTTTAGAGATGGGGGAAAATGGTTACAAACGTGAAAAAACACTTTTTTCGTCGTTTTTTCCGCATTTTTACCTACTTTTGGGGCTCAAAATTTCGTTATAGATCCTCAGTTGCTTCAAAATTATATATATATATATATATATATATATATATATATATATATATATATATATATATATATATTATAGAAATACCATTGAATCATTTTATGTAATATAAAGACCATATTGAGCCATTTTTCCCTTTAAAATCACGTTTAAGACAAGATTAAGACGAGTTTAAGACAAGATTAAGTTGCAAATAAGGCTTTGTAGGTTATTTTATATTACTGACTATGACTTCAAGTACCCACCAAATAATACATAATATAAACTTTTGTAAATGTCAATGTTTTAAAATTATTCAATTGCAATACTGAATACCTAAAAATTCAATAGAAATTTCTAATTTAATAGATTATTTTTAGTTGTAACGGTGAGGAATGTAAGAAATAAAAATATAAGATCGTTAAGTGCATCCAATTCGGTGCAGAATAGACAGTTCTATGTTATAAATGAAGACAAAAGTCCCTTCGGTGCATAATAAACAGTCCTATGTCATAAACAATCCTAATCAATGATACTGAAACGCTGTATTTATGATACAAATCAATAATTTCAGTTTTTTTTTTTTTCTGTACATTAAAATGAAACTAATGAAAAAATCAATAAACAAATCAATGATATAAAAGCGCCGTATGTATGATGTGTATAATTGTGAGCGAGAGAGTGCGTTCAGGGGTCGCTATTGTCCAAGCGCTGTGTAACTTTGCTTAATATTAACGGTATCGGGACGCGTGAGTGTCGTCGCTCAAGGGAGAAGAGAAAAAAAAAAGGCTCATAGATTCAGTTGATATAGCTAACGGATTATCGGATACTCTTGAAAGAAGAATTGAAGTGAATGACTTCTTATGCCAAACTTGTTACGGCAACTTCAGGTTTTTACAATTAAAGAGGAAAAAAAAGAAGAGGAACCAGAATCTTTAGCAGTTCAACCAAATACCCAAAATTTAGACGTTTCGGAATTATCTGATCAGTTGTCACAATTATCACAGCCTTCTTCTACACAATCATCAGGAGCAGATTCTAGTTTTCATTTAACGATAAAACCATCAAATGAAAAAGAAGTAATTGAACTACTTTACAAAAGAACTCTATCTACACACAAATATTGTTTTTTTAGGTAGAAATATGAAAAATATTATTGTATTTCCTTTCGAAGCAAGAAAGCAGGTTTTTGTAGCAAAGAATATTGTTATCCCGCAAGGTAATCGTTGCTGCAAGGACCATTTAATTAAAAATCGGTTTTTTCATGAAGATATCGTTAAAATTAATATAGCATCCAATACTAGCTCATTCGAATTGCATGATTTAACAAAACTGCTTTCATCTT
The DNA here is from genome assembly GCA_019049505.1 of Pachyrhynchus sulphureomaculatus. Classification (NCBI taxonomy): domain Eukaryota; kingdom Metazoa; phylum Arthropoda; class Insecta; order Coleoptera; family Curculionidae; genus Pachyrhynchus; species Pachyrhynchus sulphureomaculatus. The sequence continues at coordinate 7,019,123 of CM032455.1, read as the reverse complement.
TGAGTGTTTCTTGTGATAAGAAAATCATTGATCACATGGGAGATTTTAGTTTACCAGAAGATCGTCTGCGTGTATTCACCGGTTTGTCATGGGAAAATATTATAGAGCTGCGTGAAATGATGACTTCATTAAGGAACTCTTTCAACCGGAATGTTACTCAAGCATTAATTGTATTTTTAATGAAATTACGTAGTGGCAATTCGAATGAGTTAATAGCAGCAATACTGGGATTAGATGAGCCAAGAAAAATCTCGAGCTTTACAACATCAATTTTGCAAGCTTTTGAAAAGGACGTTCTTCCCACTAGATTTGGATTACAAGCTGTGAACAGAGTGGATTTAATTAATAATCTTATGACTAGTGTAGTGAAAAAACTCCATAAAACAGAAAATCATCTTATTTTACTTGCTGATGGAACCTACGTTCGTCACCAAAAAAGCTCTAATAATGAGTACCAAAGAAAATCTTATTCTGGTCAAAAAAAAGTTCCCTTATGTAAGCCATTCACTATTTGTACGCCTGATGGATACGTAGTCGACGTGTTGGGACCTTATTATGCGAATAAGAATGATGCTCAAATCCTTCGTGAATTATTAAATGAAAATACCGACTTACAGAATTTATTGCAGCCACAAGATGTTTTTGTATTGGATAGAAGCTTTCGTGATGTAGTCGACTATCTAGAAGAACTTCAATATCGTGTTCTCATGCCATCTTTGAAGGGAACAAGAAAACAATTGAGTGCTGCAGAATCTAACCATTCTCGTCGTGTTACAGCTGTTAGATGGGTTGTTGAAGCTACTCATGGAATCATTGGTCAAAAGTCCAAGTTACTTCATCACCAACTTGATAATCGATTGATACCAAATGTTGAGCATTATTGCTAAGCTGCATGTTTCCTAGTCAATCACTTCGGAAAACGTTTGGAGTCGACCATTTCTGCTAATGAAGAAATATCAAGCCACTTTGAAAATCAAAATCTTGATGAAAATACTTTAGCTATAGAATCTCAAGAGTAATAAGTGGAGTAGAAGAAAAACGTTGTTTTCTCGTTTGAGTTCCGAAGATGTTTTAGATTTTCCTGAACTTACAGAAAACGATTTGAAAATATTTTTCACTGGCACCTATCAAATGCAACAGGCCATATCATATTTAGCAGAAATGTTGGATGAAAACAATGAAGTTCGCTTACAGTATTTGAAAGAATCCAAAGATATAATTAAGATACAAGTTCGCTCCCGACACATTAGCAGCAAAACGTGTAACTGTTACATTCATTATAAACCGAATTCAATTGGTTATAAAAGTATTCTTAGATACTGCTGTGAATGTGTGAACCGTTTAAGAACAATTGGATCATGCTCGCATGTAGCAGCTGTAGTTTATTATTTATCACATGCAAGGTATATATCAAAAAACCGAGACCAGCTGAAAAACTGACAAAAATATTTAAAACTGCGGGTGTTGAGCCAGTTATCAATGAAGATAGCGATGAAGATCATATCGTCTTATGTTTACAGGTTTTTTTCTTTCGGGTTCAACATTTATGTTTGATTTGTTCTACTAATTATATAATTGTATTTTTATTGCATAGTATTATTATGTAAAATTATTAAATGCTTGCAAAGAGAATGAAGGAGCAGTAATACTTAACTTTATCTTTCATAAAAAAAAAATTATATATTTTTGAAAAAATGTTTTCCTATTCTCTTTGAAGTAAGGCTGAATGTATAGAGTGTATGAAAATATGAATGATGAGTGAGTATAATGCAGCCGTGCTATTACGCCAGTCCCAAACCTGGAAAAATCGCAGAGGGCACTTGCGTATGCGTATGCTTGTGCATGTTCACAATGTATTTCTGAAATAATTAGATATATTTCAATTTCAGTTTACAGCTAATGATTGGGGCGGAAAATCTAAAAAGGTCTTCTTTGTATCTTAACCTTATCTAACTTAATTTTAAGTAGAAAATCTTTTAACAAATTAAATACACATGTAAGTGTGATTTTTACTTTATAATATAAATATTTTTTTACTTTATATTAGTAATATTAAGTAAAAATCACACTTACATGTGTATTTAATTTGTTGAATATGGATTTTTTACCAAGTTAACGCTAATTCATTTAAATATAGAAAATCTTTTTTTTATATGATGTTTTTAGTGTTCCGTACGGAACACTTATAGGATGACTTCGGTGTCTGTCTGTCTGTCTGTCTGTCTGTCACACCCGATTTTCTCCGAAACTATTTGACAAGAAAGGTGAAATTTGGTAATAATATAGGAATTGATGGCCTCATCAGAGCCATGTAGTTTTGAGAATTAAATTTTGACTTAAGGGGTTAGTTTTGTGGGGTGAAGTCGGAAGTGAAAAAAAATTTTTTTTACTAGGTCATCGAGTGTGGTGTCAAATGAAAGCTTGTGAAAACACGAGTAAAAAATATATATATAATATTATACTTACGCACTCTTTTCTTTGTATTATTTTTAAAAATTCGCGAAAAATCGCTGTCCCGGGCCTTATCTCGAAAAGTACTTATCAAAAAATTTCGAAAAAATTCTGGAATATTCTCCACGGGGTGTAGATTGAACGAAAATTATCACGAGTGCATTACCTTTAATAATTTATATGGTATATAAAAAAAAACAAAAATTTCAAGGTCATCAGATTTCAGTAAAGATTGGAAACAAACTTTGTTATAAACACATTTGGGGTGTGTTTTGTGAAGTCACTGATCATTTTATACCACCGTAACATAAATTTTGACTTAAGGGGTTCGTTTTGAGGGGTGAAATCGGAAGTGAAAAAAATTTTTTTTTTACTAGGTCATCAAGTGTGTTGTCAAATGAAAGCTTGTGAAAACACGAGTAAAAAATATATATATAATGTAATACTTGCGCACACTTTTCTTCGTATTTCTTTTAAAAAATCGAAGAGTACTGATCAAAAAATTTTGAAAAAATTCTGGAATATTCTCCACGGTCTATAGATTGAACGAAAATTATCACGAGTGCATTACCTTTAATAATTTATCTGGTATATAAAAAAAAAACAAAATTTCAAGGTCACCAGTTTTCAGTAAAGATTGGAAACAAACTTTGTTGAAAACTCATTTGGGGTGTGTATTGTGAAGTCACTGATCATTTTATACCACCCTAACAAAAATTTTTATTTTAAAAACACTCAACGTACGGAACGCTAATTGTGCAAGTTCAACTTGCACTTGACCGGTTTTTTATAAACAGAAATGTTTTAATTTCTATAAAATTATATATTTGGATGAATTATGAAGTATGACTAATCATTCAAAACAAAAAAAATAACTTAAAAATGTGTTAATCTCCCCTTAATCTTGTCTTAAAACTTGCCTTAATCGTGATTTTAAAGGGAAAATGGCGCAATATGGTCTTTATATTACATAAAATGATTCAATAGTATTTCGATAATATATATATATATATATATATATATATATATATATATATATATATATATATATATATATATATATAATTTTGAAGCAACTGAGGATCTACAACGAAATTCTGTGTCCCAAAAGTAGGTAAAAATGTGGAAAAACGACGAAAAAAAAGCGGTGTTTCGCGTTTGTAACCATTTTCCCCCCACCTCTAAAAATCTGAAAAAATTCACAGGCATAGTTTGACATAAAATACACAATATATATATTTTTTGGGCCTGAGTAAGCCCTAGTTTTTTTTTAATTCAATTTTAAAAATTTAAAACGCTCAAAACAATTTGAATTTCGCGCCAAAATTTTTTTTAAAAAATAGCATGCTGTAGGCAATAAAAAATCCTACAATTTGAAAAAAAAGAGGTTTCTACGATGAATAGAACCGGAGATATCGCCAAAAAACCGAAAATCACGTTTTATAGATTTTTGAGGTTATGGGAAGGTCTAGAGGGCTGAAAATTTCAGGAAAGTCAGATTTTTTTTATGTTCTACATGAGGATATTTTTTGTATTTCAAAAGCGCTGGGGGCATTTTTCACCATTTTAACCGCCTAGACCCTTTAATTGTTCTTAACAAGTGTCCATCATAAAATTGTTTAGATAAGCCTTTTTGGTGAAATCAAAAATTAAAAACCAATTAGAAAAAATGTCCAAGTTTTGCATGATAATCGTTTTGAGGCGATTTCTAAGAATTCCAGTTGAAGTAAGAATTCATTTCAAGTTTCTAGGGATTATGGAAATTCCTAGTGACATTTTATGATAAAAACTATGCTATAAATACCATTTCCCTTTTGGAATTTAACCATTCGCAAACAGTACTTTGTCATTGATACAGGCTCATTTCTTTTGTGAAAATGCTAAAACGAAAGAAGTTTCCGTTGAAAATCGGGCTCTAATAATTGCGAGACATCAAAATGGTTACTCAAGTCGACAAATTGCGAGTGTTATGCGGATGTCAAGGATAACGGTGGACTACATCGTAAAAAAATTTTCTGCGGGACATGGAATTCCAACCAAAAACGTTCAGGAAGTCCTCGACAAACGTCTCACGCTGAAGACAGAGTTATAACAATGATCAGCAGACGTAATCGCCGCCTAACTGAACCAGAAATCATGCCTCAAGTAAACCTGGAGCGGCTCATCCCTATCAGCGTGACAACCGTGAAGAACAGGTTAGCAGAAGGTGGACTACACGGGAGAGTTGCAGTGAGGAAACCACTTCTTAGGCAAGTGAACAAACGTAAACGATTAGAATGGGCCCGAGAACACGAAAATTGGTCATCAGAACAATGAAATTCCGTCTTTTGGAGCGACGAATCTAAATTCGAAATTTTTGGTTCAAATTGACGAGTTTACGTGCGGCGGTCAGCTGGAAAAAGGATGTTGGAAGCCTACAGTAAAACATGGTGGGGGTTCAGTAATGGTTTGGGGTTGTTTTGGCAACGGTAAAGTTGGAAAAATCTTTAGGATAGAAGGAATTATGCGAAAAGAACAGTATCAAGAAATTTTGCTAACTCAAATGCTTCCTTCTGTAAGAGATATTTTTCAGGAGAAATTTATTTTTTAGCATGACAACGACCCTAAATATTCTGCTAAACAAATTAGAGAACTTTTTGACCAATGGAAATCCGATGACGTCCTGGAACCCCATCGAATTGCTGTGGGACCATTTAGACAGGTGTGTTCGAAAACTCAGTCCAACATTAGAAAATCACTTGTGGGAACTTTTACAAGCAGAATGGGTTAAAATAATCGAAGAAACTACCGGACAGAATGTCGAAACTCTGTAAAGCGGTAATTAAAAACAAAGGAGGTCACATAGATGAGAAAAATTCTGGAAAATCATGAATATTTTTCTGATTTTCTAGACTGTAATTAATGTGAAAATAAATAATAATTCATTAAAATTTAAAAAAAATATATTGTCTAGGTTTTTGTTGTTTTGGGACTGAAATAACTAGGTGGGCAAATACTTTCTAACGGTAGTGTATATTCAGTTTTTTACTCTTTTTAAAATTATACCAACTAAAGAACCCCGTTTGTGGAAAATTACACAATGGAAATTTCATTTTTTATTGTCATTTAGTTTCTTTTGCACGTTTAGTAAATAAGATAAATGTTGGCTAGACGTCAAAAAATTTTAATCAATTAAATTTTTTGGTCAGTTTCATAGCGGGCAATTATTAATAGACATTATGCTTTGATCCAACCGTTGCTTTATTAATTTAACACATTTATGTATGTCGAAGAATAAATTAAGTACCCGACTTTTACCAAAATTATGCTATAATTTTCGTTTTACTTAGGTTCTCATAATAAAACCATTACTGAATATCAAAGAACAGTCTTTTGAAAATTATTTCTTAAAATAATGTCATCTAAATGAGAACCGTTACGTTCCCGGTAGTCTTCTAAGCGAACAACGAAATAATTGATAATTCACTGCTCATATCGTCGTTTCCCTGATTTCCGTCATTTCTTCCGATATTTTTTTTTCACTTTAGTTATGAGACATCTCCACAAGAAAAAATCCATCGGCATCAAATCAGGGCCACGGGCAGACCTTTTTATGTAACCTATTTTTAAAATTAATTTGGATGGAAAAGTTTCTCGACTTTCTAGTGAAGATGTATTTGAAGTATGTGATATTGCCATATCCTACTAAAATAAGGTTTCCGGTTAAAACCATCAACATTTCGTAAATTGTTGTGAGACATCTGCAATCCTTAAAAAAGTACGTACCTTAGTAAGTTGTCCAATCGACTGCATCAACAGTCGCCTGACATCTTCGAGGCATGCTGTCGACGAGATTTTCTTTCATATTTGACCAATGATCTTCAAATTTTTCGAACCTCGCGAGACAACTGACTCAAAGTCCTCTCCTCTGCGCTTTGTCTTTACAACGGATCAAATGTTTTCAATAGGGTTGGCGTATGGCGATCGTGAGGGCTTCTCTAGTATTTTATCGTGGGCTCAAGAGACGTGATTTTCGACCAGCAAAGGTTTCGCCAACGTGCTTCGGAATTTGACATCATGAGCAGGAAGAGGTTGTCGAATAGTCTCATGGGAGCCATTCAAACCCAGTTTTCTTAATTTTGCCGGTCCTTGACGCAGGGTCAATTTCGAGTCCCGTGAAAACAAAGACACGATTCGTTTTTCGACTTTCGGACTGACTTTGCCTACCGAGTCACATTTGGGGAAGTTGTCGACATTTTTCGTCTCGTTAAAATGATTTGCCCACTTCTTCACAAACAACACCGACTATTTAACATATTTAGAGGCCGCGTGTCATTTTAGGGCCCTTTGAACGGGAACAAAGAAAGACCGCCTCGAACCGACGCGCAAACAAGTGACTCATTTTGGATTTTTATTTTATCTTATTTAATACAATTATCCTACAGAATAATCCAATTATAGGATAGGAACATTCAAATATAACAAGTACAAACAGATAAGTATCTATCAAATTAGTATTTTAATAATTCTAATAACTACACTACAAGCTAAAGAAAAACAAAAAAAAAGGAGAGACCTAATCCAGAGTTGAACATGACCTACGTAAAGATGTTATACTGCAACAGAAAATATCAACTATATGTTTGACCTTTTCATAATTCATGCACGTAAAGTACGCGGCGAGTACATCAACAGGTTTGTTCTTGGAACAGGCAAGTAGAAAAGGGAATGGCTTAGGCGAGCGTGCTGAGATGGCACACGGAACTTAATACTTGAGAGGGTGCAAGAGCATTCGATTCTGTCGTTCAAGATTTTACATAAAAACAAGGTTGTAGCATATTCTCTACGCCGAGAAAGGCTAACAATACTGAATCTTCTCAATAGAACATCATTAGAGAAGCCCAATGGTGGATAAATACCATCTAATTTAAACCAGAGGAACTCCACAAATCGTCTTTGGCTTTTTTCAATGTGATTATTGTGGATCTCATATGTTGGGTACCAGACAACTGAACCATATTCCAGTTTAGAACGAACCAAAGCATTGAATAAAGTGATAAGGGTATTAACGTTGGAAAGGTCTCTGGAATTCCTCATGATGAAACCCATGCACTTATAAGAGGAAGCAATGGTCTCATTTATATGGTCCACAAAACTGAGTTTAGCATCAAAAGTTATACCAAGATCTTTGAAACGATAACATTTTTCGAGATCATTATGGTTTAGATTATATAAAAAATTTACTGGTAATTTTTTTCGAGTGAATGACGTAGAAAAACTTTTTTTGTGTTCAAATATAAGTTATTACGAATACGCCAACGATTTAAAATATCTAGATCATCCTGAAGAGTTTCACAATCATGGAGAGAGTTTATGCGTCGGTATATTTTCAGATCGTCAGCATAAAGCAAAGAGGACGAGATAAGGCCACTGGTGATGTCATTTATAAATACGTTAAATAATAACGATCCTAGGATAGACCCTTAAGGAACACCAGAGGTAGCATTAATAATGACCGACTCAAAATCACGATAATTTACTATCAGATGACGACAAATTAAATAAGATTTCAGCAGGTTTAATAAATAGCCATTAACTCCACAGTTTGAGAGTTTTTCAAGCAAAATACTATGGTCAAGCCGGTCAAAAGCCTTTGAGCAGTCTGTATAAACTACGTCGACTTGTCCTCCATTGTCCATACTTTTCGAAATAAATTAAGTAATTGTAACTAAATTGGTAATGGTTGAACGCCCTGGAAAGAATCCATGTTGGCTTTCAGTTATGGAAAGTTTAACATGATTAAATATAATGTCATACAGTACAATTTCGAAAACCTTTGAAAGGTTGTTCAGTATTACTACAGGTCTGTAATTTTCAATGAGGCTCTCTTTTTGAATACGGGTATTTTAGACTTCTTCTAGATTTGTGGAAAGGACGATAATTTTAAACACAGATTGAAAAGAAACGTGATAGCTGCGCAATCCCGAATAAAAAAAGCTGGTATACCATCGGTTCCAGCGGTCGATTTAGGTCTAAGTTTCTTTAAGGCACTGATCACGTCCCTTTCCTCTATGGTGTTAACAATTAGAGATGAGAAAGAGAGATGTGAATAGTTATCAGGAGGGTTGTTCTGAAACATAGAGGAATCGACATATGCCGATTGGAAGAACTTAGCAAAAAAATTCACTATCTCGTGAGGAGCCATATGAAATTCGTTTTCAAAATACGTGTTGATGGGAATACTCGTTTAGAAAAAACCAAAATTTATTTGGGTTGATAGAGAAGTCCCTTTCCGCCTCAGTAACATAATTTCTATAAGATCTTACGTGATTTCGACGAAAGCTCGGAATCGACTGATACTTTTACTAAAATGCGTCGTAGACAAAGGTTCCCTCTACGGACTTTTCGTTGAATCGCTAGAATCGCATCTACCAAAAATGAATTATCGCGGACACGTTCTTACTTGACAGACTGTAATTCGTGAAATAGGAATGAAATGAGCGATATCATTTGAGGGGACAGGGGTTGTTGGGTGTCGGTACGTTAAATGGTTTTACTTGTATTATGGAAATTTACTTTCTTTGTATTTGAGATACTCAAATTTGGTCCTTATTTTAGAGCTGCATGTTTGCTAAGAAAGTACTTGATAAATCACTTTCCACATTTTTTTAATGGAATATTTTCGAAAAAAAAACACGTTTTAAATTTTTCTTGACTTGCTTATTATAAGCATACATTATTTACGGCAATAATATAGCATTTTTTCCACAACCCAATTTTACAAACCACGTTCTTTACATGTCAAGGAAACAAAGGACTTTGAAAAGTGCGAAAAGTAGGATGACCGGGAAAAGGCAATAAAGTGTCACATTGGTGCACTTCTATTAACTTTTCTTCTCCGAGTTAATTAAACCGGAAGTTAAACCATCAGCCGTGTCAACTACTTTTCATTTGGAAAACGTTTAAACCGGAAAAAGCGAAAAGGGAAAAGTAATTAATGGCTAAAAGCAAGCATACGAATAAGGTCAAGGATTTTGGTCAATATGTACTAAAAAATAATGCCTATTTTTCTAACCTATATTTCAATGTGCAGTACCGGGAAGAGCACAAAAGAATTACTTTTTTATTTACTTAAAAACATGTTTGGATCTAATTAAAAAAAAAATAAAGAGGAGAAATTAAAAATTGCATATAAAAGCATTCTCAAAATAAACTACTTCTTAAAAGAAAGCAAAAATTAAGACGTAACAGCTTAAAATTACATATGTAATCATTTAACAGCCCAAAAAGTTTGCAAAATATTATAAAACAAATTGATCCTTATGGTTTTCACTTCTTCTCCTAGATCACTAAAGTGAAGAAGTAGAAGTGAAAAACATGTTATTACAAGTATTTTCTACACTGAATTTAAAATGATCTCATCTCATTTTCTTAGAAAGTTAACCATCTTTCAGATAACTTGACGAAACTTCATTCTTTTGAGTTTCCTTGTATAGTATTCATGAAAAAATCATATTCTGAATTTTTTTTGACGTTTTAGGGTTCCTGGATTAAGGAAAAACATAGTCACTCATTTCCGTCAGTCTGTCAGTCTGTTGGCACAATAAGTCTCGAATAAAATAAGACATCAATTTCAAATTTGGTATATATATATATATATATATATATATATATATATATATATATATATATATATATATATATGATGAATGAATTACGTCACGTTCTAGTTAGAGGTTTATTGAAAACGTTTGCCTAATTGCCTAATTTGTAGGCTTCTTCAGTTCATCTAAAAATTGAAATTTTCAATCAATATACATTTTCCTCCCTTCTTTTATGATTTTAAATTTTGATTTATAGGATTGTTTTGGATGTTCAATAGGATGCACAAATTTTTTAATTATGAATATATAAAATCTTAAACTTACAATACAATGTAGAAGGTGAAATAATAAAAATACACGCAAAAATATATATAAAAACTCAAATCATTTTATGGACTGATCTTTTATTAATATAGAGAAAAACAATATAAATGACAAAAGCGACGTTAGAGGCCTGAGTCATATTTATTTCGGACTCTTCTCATAATAACTCGACAGCAGTTAATAAATAAAAACACATAAACAAACCAAAGAATGACTTTCGTCCCCTATACATGTCTAAAATTATTTTAAAAAATGTAACCGTCTTAGTTATACCTTTTAAAGAATGTTAAGTGTGCCTTCGATTCAACCCACACATGTAAGTTTTTATATATATTTTTGTGTGTATTTTTATTACGAGTATTTCACCTTCTACATTGTACTGTAAGTTAAAGATTTTATATATTCATAATTAAAAAATTCGTGCATCCTGTTGAACATTCAAAACAATCCTGTAAAATCAAAATTTAAAATCATAAAAGAAGGGAGGAAAATGTATACTGATTGAAAATTTCAATTTTTAGATGAACTGAAGCAGCCTACAAATTAGGCGAAACGTTTTCAATAAACCTGAACGTGATGTAATTTCTCTATCCTTAAAACAAAAGAACCATAAAGCCCAAGAAATTAAGATATATATATATATATATATATATATATATATATATATATATATATATATATATTCATTATTCCAAGGTTCAAGAAAGAATTCAACCCAAATTATATATATATATATATATATATATATATATATATATATATATATATATATATATATATATATATATATATATAGAGAGAGAGAGAGAGAGAGAGTTTCGTCATTCTGTCCAGTAGTTTCTTCAGAGTTTCTTAGGTTATTTTAACCCATTTTGCTTGTAAAAGTTCCCACAAGTGATTTTCTGATGTTGGATTGAGTTTTCGAACACACCTCTCCAATTGGTCCCACAGCAATTCGATGGGATTCAAGTCGGGTGATTGTGGAGGCCAAGTCATCACTTCCAGGACGTCATCGGATTTCCATTGGTCCAAAATTTCTCTAATTTGTTTAGCAGAATGTTTAGGGTCGTTGTCATGCTGAAGCATTTAAGTTAGCAAAATTTCTTTATTCTGTTCTGCCTCTCCACTATGTTTTACTGTAGGCTACTGACAGGCTTCCAACATCCTCTCTCCAGCTGACCGCTGTACGTAAACTCGTCGATTTGAACCGAAAATTTCGAATTTAGATTCGTCACTCCAAAGGACGGAATTCCATTGTTCTGATGTTCAATTTTTATGTTCTCGGGCCCATTCTAATCATTTACGTTTATTTACTTGCCTAAGAAGTGCTTTCCTCACTGCAATTCTTCTATGTAGTCCACCTTCTGCTAACCTGTACTTCACGGTGATGGGGATGGGCCGCTCCAGGTTTACTTCAGCCGTGATTTCTAGTGCGGTTAGGCGGCGATTACGTCTGCTGGACACTGTTATAGCTCTGTCTTCAGCGGGAGTCGTTTTTCGAGGCCTTCCTGAGCGTTTTTGGTTGGAATTCCATGTCCCGCAGAAAATTTTTTTACGATGTAGTCCACCGTTCTCCTTGGCATCCGCATATCACTGGCGATTTGTCGACTCGAATGACCATTTTGATGTCTCATAATTATCAGACCCCGATTTTCAACTGAAACTTCTTTCGTTTTTGGCATTTTCACAAAACAATTGAGCCTGTATCAATGACAAAGTACTGTTTGGGAATGGTTAATTTCCAAAAGGGCAGTAGTATTTATGGTATAGTTTTTATCATAAAATGTCACTAGGAATTTCCATAATCCATAGAAACTTGAGGAACAATTAAATTTACCCAACATAGTAAAAGGGTTTAATTAGGTTTTAAATTTTGGCAGTTACATTGAAATTTTTAGGTGGGCAAATACTTTCTGACGGTAGTATATATATATATATATATATATATATATATATATATATATATATATATATATATTTAGGACAGTTTTTTGTTCTTGGTCTTGCGGTTAATTTTTAATCAAACAAGTTTACTTTTGGTTAACGTTTCGGTTTATTTTATTTAAACCATCTTCAGAACTACAAGAAAGAATTTTTTTTTTTATTAGTGTTAATGTTTAAGATGTAAAATTGATGATTAGTGTTGTTTTATACAGAAATATATGTAGAGAATAAATATTAGTGTTTAATTATATTTTTCCTACGTTATATCTAGTTGGATCTTTTGGTTTAAATGATTTACATGTTAACAGTTTCACAGTTTTCGTAATACTAAATTTAAAAGGTTCACATATTTTATTTTACTATTTGCATATATATATATATATATATATATATATATATATATATATATATATATATATATATATATACATATATATATATATATATATATATATATATATATATATATATATATATATATATATATATATATATATATTGCTATACAAAATGAGTAAATCCAAAATTTATTTATTGCTTTCATATTGTTGTTACTTTAATTATTATTAGTTTAGTAATTAGGTTTTATTAGGTTATTAAATCATTGTATAAAATACGTAGGTTTTCCGTGTCATTTCGATAATTTAAGGTGTTATTTGTTCTTCGTATATGTATCATTTCTTTTATGTTTCGTTTTTTATGATTATTTTCAAAGTCTAGGATTTGGACATTATTAAAATTGAAATTATGCAATTCATCTATGGCATGTTTTGAGGCAGTATGGTTTTGGTTTGTGTTTCTTATGCTATTTTTATGTTCTGTTATTTGTCTCCTTAAATATTGTTTTGATTGTCCAATGTATCTTTTTGGACAGTTCATGCAGTCTATTTTGTAGATTAAGTTTGTTTGTTCTGCTGTTAGTATCGTTGGTTTAAGTTTGGTAAAGTTATTTTTTGAGTTGTTAGCCGGTTTTTCTGCTATGTTGATGTTATGTGGTTTAAGGACTTTTTTGATCTTATTACTTAATTCAGGAATGTATGGTATGGAAATATAATTTTTCTTAATTTCATTGTTACTTTGTTTAGATTTTTTATGATTATTGTATACTTTATTTATTCGGTTTTTTATAATTGGTTCTGTAAATTTTTTTGGATAGTTATTGCTTAGTAGAACGTTTCTTACTTTAATCAGGTTTTGGGGTCTGTCTTTCGGATCAGTTAGTAATACTGCCCTATCAACTAGCAAATTGACAACACTTTTATTTATATTTTTCTGGTGTGTATGAATTATAATTTAAATATCTACCGGATCATACAGGTTTGGTATACCAATTTGTTTTTATGTTTCCTTTATCATCATATTTAATATTTATGTCTAAAAAGTTTAATGATTTGTTTATTTCTTTTTCGTATGTAAACTTAAGTCTTTCGTGGAATGAGTTGAATTTGTTTAGCGTGTATTGAAGTTTCTTTTCTGGGATACAAAGAATACAATCATCTACAAATCTTTTGAAAAAATAAGGTTTGTAGTCGAGAGTTTTTATAATATTTTCCTCTACATATTCCATTACGAGATTTGCTATAGTAGCTGAAATTGGTGATCCCATAGCTACACCATAAATTTGTGAGTAGAATTGGTTTTTCAATAAAACAATAAAAGATAACAAAAAAATTCCAAACAGACACATACTCGTTTCCTTTGATGTCGTCTCTTTATACACAAATATACCAATAGAACTTACCATAAAAAGTATAAAAGATAAATGGAATATAATAAAAAAACTTCACTAACATCCCTGAAAAGGGATTTATGGAGGCAACAAAACTTTGTTTAAACTCTATATTTTTCCAATATAATAATACGTTTCATTAAAAATTGACCGCAAGACCAAGAACAAAAAACTGTCCTAAATTTATTCATTAACGGTCAGGAAAAAAGAAAAACATATATATATATATATATATATATATATATATATATATATATATATATATATATATATATATGTATATGTATATGTATATGTATATATATATATATATATGACCAATCTTCTTAATTTGGCACACTTTTTTGTTAATATAAAAGCTGTATTTTCCTATAATTTGAAGCCGTAATATGGAATTGAACGGAAGTTACCCATTTTTCAATTTGCCAGAGTAAATACTTTTTTTAGTTTATGTACTTAATATTTTTTAACGACTAAAATAATTTTTTTGTCGCCTAACAACGAACAGAAGCTGAGATATTTAAGAAATAGTGAGCCGAAAATGTTAAAATGTGAAAAAATGCACTAAAATAGAAGAAAAGTGGCCTTGGGGTCAAAATCAGTTTGAGAAAACTCGTTTACATTATGTTGGCATTTGAAAGTAGTTCAATCGATTTTCAAGCAGTACCCAAAAATTTTCAAAAATCATGAATATTTTACGGCATTTGCCTCCATTAAAAAAATACTTTTTAGTGTTCCGTACGGAACACTTATAAGATCACTTCGGTGTCTGTCTGTCCGTCTGTCTGTCTGTCCGTCTGTCAAACCCGATTTTCTCCGAAACTATTTGTCATAGAAAGTTGAAATTTGGTAATAATATCGGAATTGATGGCCTCATCAGAGCCATGTAGTTTTGAAAGTTAAATTTTGACTTAAGGGGTTAGTTTTGGGGGGTGAAATCGGAAGTGAAAAAACAATTTTTTTAACTAGGTAATCGAGTGTGGTGTCAAATGAAAGCTTATGAAAACACGAGTAAAATATATATATATATATATATATATATATATATATATATATATATATATATATATATATATATATATATATATATATATATAGTCGACACTCTATATATTGAAAGACTAAAATGTTGACCGAAATTTCACTATAGAAAGTTTTTCACTATATAAAGAAAAAATCCGTATATATTGCTATGTATGTATTTTATATTGGTAATCATTTACTTGTATTTTATAAGGTACAAGCAACAAAAAAAAATGCAAAATTGAATTATTAGAAAAGATTTTATTAAACATTTGAAAGTTTAAATAGTACATAGCATGTACAGGGCTAAATACATACATAAAGTCCGTACGTTATATCTTTATCCGTGCGTCATAGTTTTCAGGCCACATAACAGACGACTATTGTATTATTTGTCTCTTTTCACCAATAAATCGTAGGTATTGGTAAAAAGAGACAAAAAATATAATAGTCGCCTGGGATATTGCCTGAAAACTATGACGCACGTGTAAAGATATAACGTACGGACTTTATGTATGTATGTACTACATACGAAATAAAACAAATAATACAAAATCTGTTAATACATATGTACATACTACGTACATACGTACTAGGAAAAATAATCAGTTATTTTCTTTTGAACATTACTTTTGAAAAATAATTGTTGCTCAACAAAATTCTCGCATTTACTCAAATGCATAAAGATTTGATCAGGTACACTTTCCTGGCCCCTGAGAGTAGTTCGCACAATGACAAATGCATTTCTTATTTCATTTTCACTAAATTTAGCAGGACATTCCCCGGTTTCAGTTTCTTCTTCATGATCTTCTATACTTTTTATATCGCCAATTATGTCTTAGTCAGTTGGGAGATCTGTCGTGCCAACATTATTTTCGATTTCTAAGAAATCTTCAAGTAAAAAATCTGCGTCGACGGTAGCAGTTTTTTATAGAATACCCAATTGCCTTTTTAAGGTAGCGAGATCCATTTCGTCTTCTTCTTCCCATTCGTCAATTTTTTCAGTAAAACCTGCTTTAGAAAAGCAGTTTTTGATAGTTTTCTGAGAAACATTTT
>CM032455.1:6993013-6998013 GCA_019049505.1 Pachyrhynchus sulphureomaculatus | reverse complement strand
AGAAAAAGACGTTTTGCGGGGAGTTTAATAACTAGAGACCGGATTATATGCTACATAAAAATCTTGAAATATGCATACAAATATGCATGAAAAATGATTAAAATATGCATGAAAAGGGTCAAAATTTGCAATATTAAATAATAATAAAAGTAGTAATTTTTAGTTTTTTATTTCAAAGTCAACATAAAATTAACAAGTTATCGACGATGTTTAAATTTAATTAACAATTATTTAACATTTTTTAAAATTATTTAACATTTGTATTCTTGTACACGTAAACAATAAAGTATTGTTTCAAATGTTGGCTAGTAAGATTGTGTCTTCGATCACTTAAAATATTTTTATAAGTAAAAAAGACCGTTCCACATCCACTCAGGTAACTGGGCAGTATTTGAATTTGAATGCTATGTTAGCACTTATTGTTTCTGGCAAAAGTTCACCCGTCCCATTAATAAAACTATCAATTTGACACAAAGGTTCAAAGCCTGGGTTATTGCACAAAATGTTTTCAAACTTTTCTTTAACTCTACGCGGGAATACATCTGGCAATGTGGAGTTTATTTGACGGATTTTATTCATTAACTGAATTGATTCGGTCAACGCCAAACCTCGAGTTTCAAGCTTTTTAATACCCGTAGGTATGTGTGAAAAGTGAGTGCTAATCAAAGCTATGTTTTTTTTTAATATCAGAATTGTTAAATGCTTCCTTGGATTGACGAACTGCCATAGCCTCTGCACTATCGAAGTCATTTACTACACCTTTGATGGCCTCGGAATGTTCATTGTAAAATAGTACAGCTTCACTCCATGTTCCCCATCGAGTTACCACTGGTTCGGGAGGTAAAAGCACATTTGGCAGTTTTTCTTTATAGGCGTTATTGCGACCAGGTGCCTTAAGAAACACTTTCTTTGCTGATGAAATCAGTTTATTTACATTTCCAAACGTGAATCGTACTTCTTCAGCGAGTCGATGGACTCCGTGAACAAAGCACGTCACATGAAATAAATTTGGATAAAATACTTGGAGGACTTTGGCTGCCTTGATCATATAGGGAGCAGCATCTGAGAGAAATATAAACACTCTTTTATCTGCAGAAGATTCAGGAAATATTTTTTTATTACCCTCATTCGCAAATCTGGCGATCGTAGAATGATTTGTCTTGTCAAGTTCTTTGCGGGCCACCAAATAGGAAGAAGAAGGCTCTAATCTTAATGCACCCACAATTAAATTCGCAATATAGCGACCACAACTGTCGGTAGTTTCATCAGCTGAAATCCAAATAATGTCATCCTTAATTTCATTACGTATTTCTTCCAGAACATGTTGGTAAATTGTTGGTATGTAATTTTTACGCAGTGTTGATTCGTCTGGTATTTTTTGATTCAAGCAATATTTTCGCAGAAAATATTTGAATGTAGGATTTGTACGTTTGTGGAGAGGAATATTACTTGCAAGCAATGCTTCACATAAATTCGTGCTAAAGTGTTTTTTTTGTTTGCCTATAGAAGTGGAATCACTGCTACTTGCTGCTGTTATAAATTGTTGTCGTGGGCCTTTTTTTGCAATCCTGCGATATGAAGACTTGTCTTGACATGCTGGTCAATTTGAAACTTTTTTGTGCAGGAAACATTTTTGTCGCAAACTCGACAATATAAAATATTTCCGTCGTATGTAAATGTTCCAGGATAAACAGCTACCCACGACGAGACACTTTTTTTGCTGGTGGCATGGTACACATTAAACTTCAACACAACCCGTTAAAAATTGCAAAAAGGCTACACTGATGCAAGCTCGTCAACAATAATGTTAAAACTGATATCTTTGTTTTAAAATAAAAATTCGTCTTCGAGAAAATTGTTTATTTGATCTACGCTCAAACAAATATTCTTAGAAACTAACTATTTATCACTTAATATCCCGACCGAGAAACAAAGGAATAAAATACCGTCGTAATTTTGGGTATTCCCTTGGCACTATAACCTAATCGATGTTTAGACTATTGCAGGTAATGTTCCGGTGATAAGATCGGTTCCAGACGGCGACATTAACAATACCCTGAGCAATTCAATTGTCTAGTAATACCGAGAAATATTGTAAATATAGGGAAAATATGCATCATTACTAGATTTTGTGTAAAATATGCAATAATCGGTGAGAATGGTCTAAATATGCAAATGCATATGAAAATATGCAAATGCATATAATCCGGTCTCTATTAATAACCTTCTTTCATTTGAAGAAAACGGCTGATGAAAGTTATTGATTGTTGGTTGAAGCTTATGGTGAACATGCTCCAACTCAAAAAACTTGAGTAGACCCAGGTCAGCCTTCAACATCACAACTGTGTGTTTGGTGTGTATTTGGAGGGATAGTAGAGGAGCTGTGTATTACGAACTGCTGAAACCTGGTGAAACGATTTCTGGCGATCGATACCGACAACAATTGATAAAGATGAACAGCGCATTGAAGGAAAAACGACTAGAATAAGCCCAAAGACACGATAAAGTCATTTTTCAATATGACAATGCTCCGCCTCATGTTGCAAAATGTCTTAAAAACTATTTGGAAAACATCAAATGGGACGTTCTACCCCACCCGCCGTATTCACCGGACTTAGCCCCTTCAGACTACCACTTATTTCGATCGATGCAACACGGACTTTTAGAACAACACTTACATTCTTACGGAGAAGTGAAAATTTGGCTTGATGCCTCAAAAAATGAAAGATTCTTCTGGTGCGGTATCCATTCTTTGACAGAAAGATGGGAAAAAGTCATAGCTAACGATGGCCAACACTTTTATTATTAAGGTAATTCATTTTATAATGGAAATAAATGCTTAAATGCGCGAAAAAATAGACATTATTAACCGAAACACCTATTACAAAGTAGGTTTTTGATCATAATATTTGACGATCTTTTCAAAGAAGTTTAAATCCTTGCGAGCGGTGAAAATGTTGTACAGAGTTGTTTTTGGAAGCCTTAAATTATCTTCAATCAATTTCACGAATAATTTAAGGTGTTTTTGGATGAATTCGCGCATTTTTGGTTGCGAAGTTTAACACAAAAGTCATTGGTAGCTATTTGTTTAAAATTTATACTTCATCTGATTCTCAAAACTGTCACTCTTACCACTATAACTGGGGATCAAATGGAGCGAATGTCACAAAGCAGCTGATACTATGCTACTGAAGGTAGTCGGTTTCGACAACGATACAACGGTACAGCGGATCGCATATTCTTCCTTCTTAGAACATTTGTTTTTGGACAGAGGATGTATATAAAAGCAGTTGAACATTTTAAATTGCTTTTTCTGTCATTTTATTTTATTAGGCCAGCAATTTAAAACATCTAATTAGAATTGGATTCGCTGTTTCATTTATACGCCCACATCTTATAGATTGTTCAAGCAGAATGTAGTTTGATGTGATTCAGTTCAGTTATTTTACAACTATCATTGGTGTCTCCGAATTTTCATTTAGAAAATACTGGAACTGGATAACGTGAATAGAGAAAAGTAAATATGGATCAAAAGCAAACATAGGAATGGGGCCTAAATTTTTACTTATTTTCTTACTCCAGGATCAACAGTATTTCTCTAACCTACATTTTAGTCTCTTACAATATTATTTTTAAAATTATTAAAGAATCAGCTAGAAGAAATAGAACCATAATTCGAGGTAAGCTACTTTATTTTTATTAATTTCTCAAAACTAGTACACGTTGTTTAACTGTCTTCGCCAATTAGGTCAAAAAGTTTTCAGTTCAAATTGAATGTCTATATGTAATAAAGGGTATCTCAAAATGACCTGACTGACCTGACCTGAAATTGCGCGCCATTTTTTTGGTGGCGAACATAGAGTGCAAATGTTTCAAATAGAGAAGAATAAAAAACAGAATATTAAACGCATGGGAGAACATGCCAGCAGAAGTTACTAGAAAGCTGGTTACAAGCATGACAAAAAGGATACAGGAGATTATCAAGGTCAACGGCGGTCCCACTAAATATTAGTTTAAATGAAGTTGTTATTTTCCGTTAAATTCCGTCAAACTATTATTGGTAATGGTTAAGTGTATGGAGACTTTTTTGACAATGATTTTGTTTAGATTTTCACAAATTTTCTAAATAAAATGTTCCGTAGTTGTTTTTAATATTAATCCTCCTTGGTTAAGTTTTACATATTAATTTAAACATGTTTTCTCATAGTTCCAATTAATTAGTGAAACATAAAAGAAAAATAGTATATATCTTGGACTGATTGTACATACATATACATATACATATACATATACATATATATATATATATATATATATATATATATATATATATATATATATATATATATATACTCGTATGTATATACGAGTATATATATATATATACATATATATATATATATATATATATATATATATATATATATATATATATATATATATATACTCGTATATGGGACGATCCGCGTCAACCGGATCAGAGCTACGACCAAAATTAGAAGCAACCAAAAAACTTGACCAACGGCTCATTTTAAAGCTTAGAGCGTCTACTTTCAAATGCCGAGTGCGCCTTTGAAAAATCCAATATGGCGGCCCCAATATGGCGGCCGGTAGCCGGAGAAAAATCAAGTGTCCAGCAAAAAAAGCTTGTAAAAATAAAAATTCGCAACTGTTTGGGTCTTTTTTGGCTCAAATTGTAGCTGATGGACGCCCCAAGAAATTGGGGTGGTAAGTTGACAAAATCCAACATGGCGGATCCAATATGGTGGCCGAATTTTCGCAAATGAACCGATTTGCACTAAATTTCGTAAACGGGGGTTTTTAGGGTCGCTGATCACGAATCCAAGGTCTGATTTGCCAAATTCAAGATGGCGGATGAAATTTTCGAAAATCTATCGATTTGTACCAAATTTGTTATACGGGGGTTTTTGGGGTCCCTGATAACGAAATTTCTAAAATTCTTAAATTCAAGAAGGTGGACCCAATATGGTGGAAACTGA
>CM032455.1:6683013-6988013 GCA_019049505.1 Pachyrhynchus sulphureomaculatus | reverse complement strand
TTGACCGACTAGTTAAACAGCAGTATTATGTTCTTGGGGTAAACGGTCTTTGGAAATGAACTAAAAAGTTTTGGACACCTTTTTAGCTACGCCAATCTTTCGAAAATATAAATGTTACATATAAAATAGGGTTGTTCTTTACTTTTAATCTCACAAATACTGATAATCTACTGAAATGAAGAAAACGAAATATTTTCGAAAGCTTGGCGTAGCTAAAAAGGTGTCCAAAACTTTTTAGTTCATTTCCAAAGACCGCTTACCCCAAGAACATAATACTGCTATATATATATATATATATATATATATATATATATATATATATATATATATATATATATATATATATATATATATATACATATACATATATATACATATACATATATATATATATATATATATATATATATATATATATATATATATATATATATATATATACATATATACATATATATATATATACATATATATATATATATATATATATATATATATATATATATATATATATATATATATATATATATATAAATATGGGTCATTCTTCGTCAACATCAACATTAGTCCATGATTTGAGGCAATTTATGAGGAAACAATCTGGTATAGATTAAAGCTTACGATATCTAGTTTTGAATTTTGAGTGCCATATTAAGAAATTGTGCTGATTTGGGCTTAATACCGACCCATTTTCATTTCAAAAAATTTCAAAAAAACTAAAGTAAAAATGTAATTTCCTAATATAACCAAACGTTTTCTCTCATAATCATATTCTACCCCAAAAAAATTATAACTTTTGTAGGAAAAGTTTTTTTTATGGGCTAAATTTTCGGGGATATTTATCACAGTGCATTTGCCATATTTTGAATATTCCACAATTTTTTACTCGAAAACTAAAACTTTTAGAGGAATTATGTAAAAAACAAAAAATACTTGTTTTTATTCGTAAAATCACCATAAATTTTTTCAGGTGATATCAGGAATTTTCCTTTTTACCTTAGTTTTTCTGAAATTTTTTGAAAAGTAGTTTTCAGATTTGGATCGGTATTGAGCCCAAATCAGCACAGTTTCTTAGTATGCCACTTAAAATTCAAAAGTACATATCATAAGCTTTAAACTCGACCAGATTGTGTCCTCATAAATTGCGTTAATTTATGGACTACTGGGAGGGCCCGACTGACGAAGAGTATATATATATATATATATATATATATATATATATATATATATATATATATATATATATAGAGAGAGAGAGAGAGAGAGAGAGAGAGAGTATATATACATATACAGTCGACACTCTATATAGTGAAAGACCAAAATGTTGACCGAAATTTCACTATAGAAAGTTTTTCACTATATAAAAAAAAAAATCCGTATATATTGCTATGTATGTATTTTATATTGGTAATCATTTACTTGTATTTTATAAGGTACAAGCAACAAAAAAAAAAATTGCAAAATTCCATTATTAGAAAATATTTTATTAAACATTTGAAAGTTTAATTAGTACTTAGCATGTACAGGGCTAAATACATACATAAAGTCCGTACGGTATATCTTTACCCGTGCGTCATAGTTTTCAGGCCATATGACAAACGACTATTATATTATTTGTCTCTTTTCACCAATAAATCGTAGGTATTGGTAAAAAGAGACAAAAAATATAATAGTCGTCTGGGATATTGCCTGAAAACTATGACGCCCGTGTAAAGATATAACGTACGGACTTTATGTATGTATGTACTACATACGAAATAAAAAGAATAATAGAAAATCTGTTAATACATATGTTCATACTACGTACATACGTACTAGGAAAAATAATCAGTTATTTTCTTTTGAACATTACTTTTGAAAAATAATTGTTGGTCAACAAAATTCTCGCATTTATTCAAATGCATAAAGATTTAATCAGGTACACTTTTCTGGCCCCTGAGAGTAGTTCGCACAATGTCAAATGCATTTCTTATTTCATTTTCACTAAATTTAGCAGGATATTCCCCGGTTTCAGTTTCTTCTTCATGATCTTCTATACTTTTTATATCGTCAATTATGTCTTGGTCAGTTGGGAGATCTGTCGTGCCAACATCATTGTCGATTTCTAAGAAATCTTCAAGTAAAAAATCTGCGTCGACGGTAGCAGTTTTTTGTAGAATACCCCATTGCCTTTTTAAGGTAGCGAGATCCATTTCGTCTTCTTCTTCCCATTCGTCAATTTTTTCAGTAAAATCTGCATTAGAAACGCAGTTTCTGATAGTTTGTTGAGAAACATTTTCACTCCATACTTTAACGACTTCGGTTATACACTCTTTAAGGGTAATCAATTTTTGGACTGGAAGGTTGTTATCAATCGCATTAACAATTTTGTGAACAATTCTGTTTCGGTAATGATGTTTTATGTTTTTTATAATACCCTGGTCCATAGGTTGCAATTTGGAGGTCATGTTTGGTGGAAAAAAGATCAATTCAATATTCCTTAATTTTTTACTTCCAGTAACTGGATGTGCAGGACAATTTTCTATAAACATCACAATCTTTCGCTTTTGGCTTTTCATTTTCGTGTCCAGTTCTTTGGTCCATCTTTCGAAAATCTCAGAAGTCATCCATGCCTTTTTATTATTGGCGTAATCTAACTCCAGAGATTTAACTCCTTTTAAACAACGGGGATTTTTGCTTTTACCTATGAGCGGTAATTTCAATTTTTCTGAGCCATCCATGTTTGCTCCAGTCATAAGTGTCACCCTTTCTTTACTTGTTTTAACACCAAAACATTTATCACTTTTAAAAGCAAAAGTTTTATTTGGCAAACCTTTAAAAAACAAACCGGTTTCATCACAATTGAAAACGTTTTTTGGCTCTTACTTTTTCAATGCACTTTTTAAAACAGTTTCAGTCCAAATGTCACAGTCCTCCTGACTAACGCTTGCACTCTCGCCAGACACCGTCTTGAAAACAATTGAATTGCGAGTCTTCCAGGCACTCAACCACCCTTCACTAGCTTGAAAATTAACGCAGTTAAATTCTTTAGCAAATTGTAGAGCCTTTTGCTTTATTAAATTTCCCGATATTGGTACGTTTTGATGGGTACGGGCCACTTGAAACCATCGTAAAACTGCTTCATTTACATCCTCGTAAGTACTCACCCGTACTCGTTTTCGACTGCTTGGAACACGAGGTTTCTTGATGATACTGTAGCGACTTTTTATTATCAGAGAGACGCAACTTGGAGAAACACCAAATTTTGCAGCAACATCAATTTTTTTGCAGCCTTTATCAACTTCCTCCAAAACTTTAATTTTCTCAGCTAAACTTAAACACACTCGCTCGGACATCTTACTTGATTCTTAAACAAAAAGAAACTGAACCTGAATTTGCGAATTACTAGGCCTCGACTATAAAATGGGTTTTTCCCCGGGTTTCTATAAAATGGGTTATTCCCCGAGTTTCTCACAGAAATCTACCTGATTTATTGCCAACCATTACGCGTTATAAACGCGTTAAGAACCTTTTCAAAAGAATGCGTCATAAAAATGGAATTCGTGCTAATGTTAGATAAAAATGGGAAACCCGAAATGGCCAAGATGTCAATAAATGCATAAAAATTTTTACATAAAATTCCGGTAAAAATTTTATTATTTAGAGTGTTACTATTTTACAGATTCACTATATGCAGGGCTTTTTACATGAAATTTCATTAAAATATTCTAGGTCTTGAAAAAATTGCACTATAAAGAGTTTTTCATTATATAGAGTTTCACTATAAACAGTGTCGACCGTACATATATATATATATATATATATATATATATATATATATATATATATATATATATATATATATATATATATATATATATATATACATATCCGAAATCTGATGTTTTCAGGCAGTTTCCAATTTATAAGTTGTTTCTAGTTTAACTGAAAACCGAAGATGCCGGTGGATGCGGCATCAGTTGCAGAGGATTTCCACTATGGGAAATTCAATTATAAAGTTTGCTTTTTGTTTACTTCTTCTAGTTCCTGTTTGTACTTTTTGAGTTATAAATATTATTGATGAACAGACACACGGACAGATAGACTGATATGCACATAAAGAGGCATACAGATTAGAGGTCGCTAAGGATACAAAAATTTTGATTGTAATGTTGACAATAAAGGACTTTTCTTATAAAGTAACATATTTTAAGATTTGGTAGGATATATGGTTACGGTACGTCCCAAATGTTAATAACAACATTATATAATGTCGTCTTATGTAAAATGTTTGTAAACACATTATTTTCCTTTATTTACTTCAGCCTGCATAAAACCGCAAATATTATGTCACAGATGATATTAATAATTTAAAGAACCGTCTTTTACTTGGGTTTAACATAAAATTACTATGATAACGGACATTCCCATGATTGCAAAACTTGTGGTTATAAATTATTAAACAAGTTTTATTTTATCGCTTTGGCGTCTATTTAGTTTTTTTTGGCCAGAAAAGTATTTTTTAAATTTTTAGTTACAAAATGCAATGTTTCTTTTTTTGAAATCAAGATAACGAAATGTAATGATCAACATCTGAAAACCTGCTGACTGGCAAGTCCGCCAGTTTTCAAGTCCCTAGCCATACGAACATTAAGGGAAATGAGATGGCAGACCGACAGGCCAAGGAAGCGATAACATTGGGTACTCCAATTAACACAAGTAGCACCCCGCTCGATTTTATCAAACATATAAACAAAATAGTAATGAATTTGTTCCAATTAGATTGGGATCTTATGAACGGATAGAATAAGCTCAGTGAGATAAAACCTAAAATTTTCCTCCTTATCACATTGACGATCTAACTAGAAGAGAGAGTGTAATATGGAGGAGAATGGCCATTGGTCACCCTCACCTAACTCACTCCCATCTCCTCAAAAGGGAACCTCCCCCCATCTGTAATATTTGCTCCTCTCTCCTAACGACAAAACATATACTCACAGCAAACCACTATCTCCCTCAAAGGGAAAAACACCACATCCCCCAATCTCTTCACCAGCTCCTAAAGCCGGAATATGATACTAAAAAAAACCTATTGGAATTCCTGAAAGAAATAAATCTGTTAAACACCATATAAAAGATCAATACAAACAAATAAAAACCGGTCAAGTGCAAGTTGAACTTGCACTTGACCGGAACAATTAGTGTTCCGTACGTTGATTGTTTTTAAAATAAAAATTTTTGTTAGGGTGATATAAAGTGATCAGTGACTTCACAAAACACACCCCAAATGAATTTTCAACAAAGTTTGTTTCCAATCTTTACTGAAAACTGGTGACCTTGAAATTTTGTTTTTTTTTTATACACCAAATAAATTATTAAAGGTAATGCATGCACTCGTGATAATTTTCGTTCAATCTATACCCCGTGGAGAATATTCCAGAATTTTTTCAAAATTTTTTGATCAGTATTTTTCGAGATAAGGTAGGGGACAGCGATTTTTTAAAAGTAATACGAAGAAAAGTGTGCGCAAGTATTACATTATATATATATATATATATATATATATATATATATATATATATATATATATATATATGTATATATATATATATATATATATATATATATATATTATATATATATATATATATATATATATATATATATACATATATATACATATATATATATATATATATATATATATATATATATATATATATATATATATATATATATATATATATATATACATATATATACATATATATATATATATATATATATATATATATATATATATATATATATATATATATATATATATATATATATTTTACTCGTGTTTTCACAAGCTTTCATTTGACACCACACTCGATGACCTAGTAAAAAAAATTTTTTTTCACTTCCGATTTCACCCCTCAAAACGAACCTCTTAAGTCAAAATTTATGTTACGGTGGTATAAAATGATCAGTGACTTCACAAAACACACCCAAAATGAGTTTTCAACAAAGTTTGTGTCCAATCTTTACTGAAATCTGATGACCTTGAAATTTTTGTTTTTTTTATATACCATATAAATTATTAAAGGTAATGTGCTCGTGATAATTTTCGTTCAATCTACACCCCGTGGAGAATATTCCAGAATTTTTTCGAAATTTTTTGATAAGTACTTTTCGAGATAAGGCCCGGGACAGCGATTTTTCGCGAATTTTTAAAAATAATACAAAGAAAAGTGCGCGCAAGTATAATATTATATATATATTTTTTACTCGTGTTTTCACAAGCTTTCATTTGACACCACACTCGATGGCCTAGTAAAAAAATTTTTTTTTCACTTCCGACTTCACCCCCCAAAACTAACCCCTTAAGTCAAAATTTAATTCTCAAAACTACATGGCTCTGATGAGGCCATCAATTCCTATATTATTACCAAATTTCACCTTTCTATGTCAAACAGTTTCCGAGAAAATCGGGTGTGACAGACAGACAGACAGACAGACAGACAGACAGACAGACAGACAGACAGACAGACAGACAGACACCGAAGTGATCTTATAAGTGTTCCGTACGGAACACTAAAAAAGATTTCTAACATAATCATATAGAAATAGGTATGTGTAGGCGTGTAGGCATACGTGTGTATGCGTGTGGGGATGTAGGTATGAATGTGGGTAAGTTGGTAAGTGTTTGTATGTGAAGAAATGTAAGTATGAGTACATTTATATATATATATATATATATATATATATATATATATATATATATATATATATATATATATATATATATGTATGTATATATAAAAATAAAAAAAAAAGAATATTAAAGGAAAAAAAAAGAAAAACAAAACATCTTAATCCAACCTTTTAGTTAAGGCGCCAAATGACCTACGATGTCGACGCGCCATTAGTAAATATTCTATCCTATCCTATCAAGTCCAATCTAATGAAATGAATAATTGTAGCTCTCATAGAAGAAAGTAAATAACAATGGTATTCGAGCCCTGGGATTCGGCACGAGCGTGAGTAGGTGGATCAAGAGTTTTTTGTCTGAACGTAGCCAGTGTATACGTATATTAAATCATGTTTCAAGAAACATATCAGTATGTCCAGGTGTCCCGCAGGGTTCACACTGAGGGCCTCTCCTTTTTAATTTGTTCGTTAATGATATTGGTGAGATGTTCAACCATTCTGAATATCTTTTATTTGCGGATGACCTCAAATTGTACAGAGGAATAGAAAGTGTAAACGTTGTTATGCGTCTGCAGGAAGATCTGAATCGACTTTATCACTGGTCAGAAAGAAATGGCTTAAGTCTAAATGTTAAAAAGTGTTTCTGCATTTCCTTTGGTAGGAAGCGGAATATTGAGCGTCATTGGTATAGTTTGAACGGCGCCCTGCTTGAGTCGGTGTCGGAGATTCGTGACTTAGGTGTGCTTTTAGACAGTCAACTTAATTTTCGTGGCCATATTAATAATATTCTGAGACTGGATCTCAAAAATCTTGGTTTTGTTACCAGATATAGTAAGCAATTGTCGGCTAGCACGTTTAGAGTGTTGTATTTTTCAATGGTCCGCTCTGGTTTGAAGTATGCTTAGGTAGTGTGGACACCATCTTACCAGTGCCATATTGCTGAGATTGAGTCAGCGCAGCGTAGATTTCTACGAACTTTAGCTTTTAAAGCTGGAATAAATATTTATAAGGATGCAAGTTTTCATATTGACTATGGGGTGATTATGAACGCTTTTGGTGTGGCTACTTTGGAGAAGCGCAGGGATCTTGCAGATGTTTTATTCCTATGTAAACTCCTGAATGGCTTTATTTCCTGTCCACCACTTTTGGAGAGCGTCCAACTTAATACTATTCATAGGACTCGTGGCAGTGTATTGCTCAGTATTCCATTTCACAGTGCTAATTATGGCTACTACAGTCCTCTCACGAGAATGTGCCGATTGTTTAATACATACAGCCTTGATCCCTTCAGTTGTAGTGTTAGCGAATTTAAAATGCTTGTAAGTGCGATCGGGATCTGAGGTGTTAAACTGTAGTAATGCTTGTTTTTTTTTCTCTCCTTTTTCACGTTATGAATTGTATATAGCCCGGCTGATTGGCGCAGTGGGTTAAGGCGTTAGACTTGCCCACTGTTGTCCGAGAGGTCCGCGGTTCGATTCCGTGTCTGGGCTGGGTGTTTGTGATTTGTTGTGTGAATGTGTAAATTTCTGTGTCCAACAAAGAGAGATGCTGGCTAATTGGTTATACGCCAAAGCCATAAAACACATGTAAAAAAAAAAAAATTTGTTTTTATATTACTATTGTAACTTGGTTTTTATATTACTATTGTAATTGACTTGTCCGTTAAAATAAATAAATGAATGGATATTTAAATATTTTCTAAATTTGTTTAAGTTATAATAATCACATATAATGTGCTGTTAAAATCAACAAATAATAATATGTGAGCAAAAAAATCGACTCAAACGATTTTGCTTCATTTCACACGGATCCTTGAATTTAATTTTAAACAGTGATATTACGGCTGGTTTGAAAAGTCCGTGCAAAGTCCGAGAGATGGCACCACCGGCGCGTATCGAGGTCATGTTTAGTTAGTAGCATCTCTTGAATGAACGCACACCAAGTTTCAGCCATATTGGTCTATTTATTTGTGTTTGGCATTCATGTGAATCAAGGAAGTCGAGTGATTTTCAAGAAATGGACGAAAAAGAATTTCGTGTGGTGATTAAACATTACTTTATGAAAGGCAAAACGCCTCAGGAGACTAAAGAGAAGCTCGATAAACATTATTGTGACTCTGCACCTTCGATTAGAACAGTTTATAAGTGGTTTCAAAATTTTCGGACTGGCCATATGGGCACAAGTGACGCTGAACGTTCTGGACGGCCTGTGGAGGTTACACTCCAGAAATCATTGATCAAATCCATGATATGATGATGGATGACAGAAGAGTTAAGGTGCGTGAGATTGCTAGTGCTGTGGGCATCTCGACTGAACGGGTACATAATATTTTGCATAAACATTTGGACATGAGAAATCTATCCGCAAGATGGGTGCCGCGATTGCTCACGCTTGACCAAAAACGGAATCGTGTGAAGTGTTGCAAGGATGGTTTGCAGCTGTTCCAGAAGAATCCGGAGGACTTTAAGCGTCGTTTCGTCACTGTGGATGAAACATAGATACATTACTATACTCCTGAGACCAAACAACAATCTAAACAATGGGTTACCAAGGGGAAATCTGCACCAAAAAAGGCGAAGACCGTTCCTTCGGCCGGAAAGGTTATGGCGACTGTCTTTTGGGATTCGCAAGGGATAATCCTCATCGACTATCTGGAAAAGGGTAAAACTATTACAGGTGAATATTATTCATCGTTATTGGACCGTTTGAAAACCGAGCTGCAAGAAAAACGCCCGCGATTGGCCCACAAGAAAGTCCTTTTCCATCACGACAACGCACCAGCACACACCTCGGCAGTTATGGTCGCAAAATTAATGGAAATAGGATTCCAACTCTTTTCACATCCCCCCTATTTTCCAGACTTGACTCCCTCGGACTACTAATTGTTCCCCAATTTGAAGAAATGGCTGGCGGGACAAAGATTTTATTCAAACGAGGAGGTGATTGCAGACACTAATGGATATTTTGCAGACTTGGACAAATCCTATTATTCGGAAGGGATCAACAAACTAGAACATCGTTGGACGAAGTGTATAAGCCTAAAAGGAGACTATGTCGAAAAATAAAAAAGGTTTACCCCAAACACATAAGTAGTTTTTATTTTTGCACGGACTTTTCAAACCAGCCTCGTATTTTTGATATGATTAGAACGCTGATGATCTACTCTTTCCAATAATACCAAAAACATTTGGATTTCCAAAAAGTTTTATGGATTAAAACGGTTTTACTCAATAGAACCGTTTTTGCTCGCTCAGCAACACACTCGTTTGCGCGCTATTCACCCCAATAAAACACATGCAACTGCATTTTTCTATCATTCCTTTATCGGAACTGGAACCGTCAACATCTCTGCTATACCTGCTCACTAATTACGTCATCGGAAAATGGATACCACCCCGGAAGAAATGGCACAAGTCATTACCCTATTGCAAGAAGGGCATAGCCAATGTGTAGTCGCTGCGCGATTGCACCTGAGCCAGTCAGCTGCCTCCAGAGTCTACAGACGCTACTAAGAGACTGGCGCTTTTATACGGAGACCAGCATAAGAAAGAAGAAGGTGTACCTCAGAATGAGACGACCGCTTTTTTGTCAACACAGCTCGTCACTTGACCATCGTTGAGGTCCTGCAGGAGCTCCGATAAGTTCGTGGTCGGGCTGGTCAGTCAGAAGACGAGTTTACAGGAGACCTGAGGAGTGCTATGTGCACGTCTCACTGGATGCAAAAACCGATTAACTGCTGAACAGTACATCGAGGAGATCCTGCAGGAACACGTCGTTCCTTACGCTGGATTTGTGGTGGGTGGGTGGTTGAGTCGATTTTTTTGCTCACTAGTGTATAAGTGAAAACACAGGTACATATCCACAACTGGCTTTACTACCAGACCACGTGCGATTAATCAGTTTTTTACTGGATTGCACGGAGGCGTATTAAGGTAATTTTTTGCATAAGATAGGGTTGTAATTTTACCAATTGCTTTTTAATTGGTTTTACCGTGTTCATTGAAATTTCTAATAGACTATTGATTTGACGGGAAAAGGTGTTCTAAAATATAATTGCCGGGACTCTCCATTAATGTATCATCGTCACTCGACTTGCTTGTGTTAAATTGGGAGCAAATATGTCTTGGCTTGAAAATCTTGCATGCATAGGGAAAAAAGTTTTATAAAAGCTCGAAATATTATCTCTTACTACAAAAACTTTATATTCCACAACTTTTAATCGTGTACAAAGTTTAAATTCTATCAGTTATAGAAAACTGCTTCCATGTTTGTGGTTCTGCTCCCAAATATTTAACTGCCTGTATGTTTCTGAGCAGACAGTTTAGGGACGTGCCCCGTAGCAATCCAATAAACCGTTCTTAAGTTAGAGCTATTTCTCTCTTTACTTATTGAATGACCCTCGTATAAGACATTAATTGATTGATTGAAACAGTTGCAACGAGAGTTTTGTCAACTAATAGACCAATTATAGATATAAAATACAAATACGATTCGATATCTTAGAGGTGACGTACTGAAAGAAAAACCTTGATTTACTTTTAATGCATAGTTTTAAAGATTTCATTGCATATGTAAATAAAATTAATAAGCAAAATAAGTATAACCTTGGAAAAACCTGATACTAGTAATTTTCATATTGAATTACAAGTATTTACCTAGTACTAACAATTTAAATAATTCCACTATTAACATGGTATAATGACGAAAATACCCTAGGATTTCGCTTAAAAATTTAAGATGATTCATATAGGACATTTTGATGTTAATAAGGAGTTAACTGAACATAAAAAATTGCTCACAATAAAAATTATTAGCTATCAATCAAATAAAATCCGACCGCAATTTAACCTTCTTGAGCCTGTGGTTGCACTAGTATAAAAAAATACGTGTTTTGTAATTTTATACAGGGTACATGTTTTTAAGTTAGATATTTTTTTATTGCTTGGTTATAATACTCGTTAAACAAACAAGCCATATGTAGCCTATATAAACGTATAAGGAGTGTGAATTAATTTTAAGGGATTTTTAAGGCTGAGCACATACTGGAGCAGCAAGGAAAGCAAAGATGAGAACGGACAGCAACGCGACGAAAATAAACACATCTTTTCCTGTCGGAACACGCATATTGAGGCCTACGTCGGAGATGTGCACGCTCTGATATAGTGGAGCAAAGCGAAGCGATCAAACAAATTTGATTTCTCTGCTCTCATCGATGTTAGTATTTTCGCAAAAAATGAATCCCATCAAAAACATAAAATGTAAAAAAATGCCAAGTCTCGCAACGCAACCTTTCCACCACAAAAACTTGTGAGATCTCATGTAAAACCAAGTCAGTTCTTTTAGCTAGTGTCTATGGAAGCACCTATTCAAAAACTTTGTCATAAATTGTTATCTATTTAGTTACCTACCAACAATTATAGTGACCGTATCAATATTAGACATCTTTATTTCTATAATAAATATAATGACTTGGCAATCGCACGGCAACATAATCACATAATAATCTACTATTTCGATTGCTAAGTAAGTCTAAATAGTGTACTTAAGAATAAAGTATTTTAAATAATAGATTACACTGGTCAACAAAAAAAAGAAAATTGCTTGTTTCCTGTGATTTTTTTTTTGTTTCTATCTCAAATTGACGCGTATTTTTTAAAATATGGCAACAATTTTTCTCTAACAGCTTTTGTTTTTGAGTTATAGCTAACTACCCTCATTTACTATTTTTACTTAGATTTTCGTTTTTTATTGGACACTAAAATAAATTTTGTTGTTGTTTTAGATATGGCTTCGTCAAGAAGATGTTGTGTGCTTAATCCCGATTGTTTTTGCTATATTTGTGGTGAATATATATTTGCAAAATATCGAAAACCTATATCGGACTTTTGTGAAAACTTCGTATCATCAATACTTTAAAATAAAATTGTGTAATCAGGACAAGCCATGGGTTCCTCATATTGTATGCCAGAAATGTGTGGTATGTCTACGGTTATGGTCCAGTGGAAAAAGAGATGCAATAATGTTCGTAACACTCATGATTTAGCGAGAACCTCGAAACCATCATGACGATTGCTACTTCTGCGTTGTGAAAATAAACGGAATTAACCCTGGAAATCGAAGTAAGTGGTCATATCCTAACTTATCTTCTGCTCAACGACCTCAATTAAAATTACAAGAGGTACAACCCAGCACATCTAAATCTTCTGATGATCCAAATCTCTGTGAACCCGAACGAAATACGTCAAGTGAAGACTCTGATTCAGACTACAAATGTAGCCTTTCAGAACCTCAACCATTTAATCAGAAAGAACTAAATGACTTAGTAAGAGATCTGAAATTTTAGCATCTCGTTTAAAAGAAAAAAATTTGCTTACTCCGGAAACCAACATTACATTTTATCGTACCCGAGAAAAAAATCTGTTACCGTATTTTTCTCAAGAGAAGGATTTAGTTTTTTGTAACGATGTTGGTGGTATTTTGCAGCAGATGGGATTAAAACAGTACCAACCTACTGATTGGTGTCTTTTCATAGACAGCAGCTAAAGACGTTTAAAGTGTGTTTTGCTTCATAACGGTAATAAGTACGGATCTATACCTATTGCACATTCGACACTTTAAAAGAAGAATACGTAAATGTTTCTAAGGTTATGGAAAAAATTAAGTATCAAGACCACAAATGGGTCATTTGTGTTGATCTGAAAATGGTTAACTTTCTTTTAGGTCAACAAGGGGGGTACACAAAGTTCCCTTGTTTCCTGTGTCTCTGGGATAGTCGTGACAAACAACACCATTGGTCACAAAAAGTTTGGCCAGTGCGGGAAGAGCTAAAAGTTGGTACAAAAAATGTTATAAACGTGCCTTTAGTTAGCCGAGACCGCATCATACTTCCACCACTTCATATTAAACTCGCCATAATGAAACAGTTTGTGAAGGCGCTTGACAAAAGTGGCGAATGTTTTAATTTTCTTTCACGCAAGTTTCCAGGATTAAGTTCAGAAAAATTGAAAGCTGGTATTTTTGATGGGCCACAGATTAGGCACCTCGTGAAAGATCCTAATTTTGTCAAATCAATGACTGAAGTCGAATTCAAAGCTTGGAATTCATTTGTTTTGGTTATGAGTAGCTTCCTAGGCAAAAAGAAATCACACGACCATGTCGAGCTTGTTGAGTGCATGCTATCGAACTTGCAAGAGCTAGGGTGCAACATGAGCATAAAAATCCACTTCCTGCACTCGCATTTAGACCGATTTCCACAAAATCTGGGTGATTTTAGTACGGAGCAGGGTGAAAGATTTCATCAGGATCTTCGGACAATGGAAGAGCGTTATCAGGGGTGGTGGGACTCACATATGATGGCAGACTACTGCTGGAGTTTGCAACGAGATCTACCTAAAGTCGTTCATTCAAGGAAATCTTATAAAAGATCATTTGCTAGTGTTCAATAGAAATTTTGTTAACACAATGTATTATTTTTTTGGCAAAAAATAATAAAACTGTATATTTCAAAAGGTAAAGCTGTTAGCAATCTCCCAGTATTTTTTTTCATAGTCAGGGCCATAGAAATACCCAATAACAGAAAAAAAAATAAAGGAAACAAGACTTGTGTTGACCAGTGTTATTCTTATGTGATTATGTTGCCGTGCGATTGCGAAGTCATTATATTTATTATAGAAATAAAGATGTCTAATATTGATACGTTCACTATACTACCTGTTGGTAGGTAACTAAATAGATAACAATTTATGACAAAGTTTTTGAATAGGTGCTTCCATAGATACTAACTAAAATAACTGACTTGGTTTTACATGAGATCTCACAACTTTTTGTGGTGGAAGGACTGCGTTGCGAGACTTGGCATTTTTTTACATTTAATGTTTTTGATGGGATCTCATTTCTTTTTGTAGGTAGTCCTCTTTTTTTTTCTCGGGTAAAACACTGAAGAACCGATGGCCATCAGTGCACTGTTTAGACTTAGCACCTGACTTTTGTGTATGGTAATAGCATAGGCTATACATATCGGAAACTGTTCGCGATGAACATAAGCTCTATTAATAATTTCAAATTTAGTTTTGACTGAACCAAGCTCGTAAAGATGTTCATTATTAAATGTAAGATGTATTTTTTTTATTTTTATTTGTATTTTCAGGATCAACCTTTACTCTTTGTACTATACCGATAGAACCGTTGACTAAGCCAAGACTCATGTCAATATTTCGTCTTAACATGACTTTTGCTCCTATTTTAATAACTATATTCTCTTCTAGCCCTGCTGTCATGGAAGCATTATCTTCATACTTTTTTATAATTAAAATATACTTAAAGTATTTCCTTAACAATTTTTTAATTACACGAAGTAGGTAAGTATTATTAAACGAATATATTTGATAAATGAAAAATATTATTAAATATAATATATTAATTAATAAAGAATACAAATTATTCATAATTATGGATTTTTTAGTGATTAATTAACTTTATACGACGTATTATTTACCGGGACTCACGGTTGACCTTGCATTATGCTATGTACGGCTGAGCGCTGCGCGCTCTCCGCGCTCTATCTCAAAAACGGTTAAGCGTATAAAAAAATGTTTAGGACAAAAATTTGTAGATAATTTTATGCTCTATAATTTTCATAATAGATGCAAATATCATTGAAACCATAGGAAGCGAGATATTTGCGAAAACCAATTTTTGTGACCTTTGATCTTGAATATCTTAAGGCGCGGACACGAGATTTTATGAGACTCTTTAGACAACTTTTAGAATGCCAAAATAAAGGTGTATACAAGTTTACAGCTTATTATCTCTCATTCCGAGGTTGACCCTCTTTTTTGGCTTAAGTGTTTGTACAATTTAGAAAACGGGACTGAAATTTCGAGATGTTTCAGTTTTTTCTTCCTTTATAGGCTAAACACTAACTAAATTTGAAATTTGTGTGTCTGCTAGAAGTACTTTAGAATTTTGATGATCGGTGAGTGTGTCAGTGACAAAATTAAAGAACTTCGACTGGCGATAGTTCGTAAACTATAAGGTATAAATAGTAGGTAATTTAGGAATATAGCTAGTATAGTATGTCCTCTTGGTTATTGAAAATTCAGGCTTCTAGCTTTATCCACAACGAAGTTACAGGGTGGTCGAAAGTGCCGTGAGTGGCTTCGAGAAAAGGATGGTACCGCTGTGCTTTCTGCTCGACTTGGCGGGGGCACTGCCGTGCCCCCAGGTTTTGCCACATGTAGCCTATATTAAAGTATAAGGAGTGTGAATTAATTTTAAGGGATTTCTAAGGCTGAGCACATATTGGAGCAGCGAGCAAAGCAAAGATGAGAACGGACAGCAACGCGACGAAAACAAACACATCTTTTCTTGTCGGAACACGCATATTGAGGCTTACGTCAGAGATGTGCACGCTCTGATCTAGTGGAGCAAAGCGAAGCGATCAAACAAATTTAATTTCTCTGCGCTCATCGCTGTTAGTATTTTCGCGAAAAATTAGTTTAGAAGAATTAATTAGTTGTATTTTTGTTAAAAATGCTCTGTGGGATCGGGCTCTTTTAATAGTTAAATACCTCATGTGAGGAAATTTCCACCAGGGCAAAAAATGTTATTACGGATGAAAATTCAAGAACTGGTGTACTATTCTGTTCACGGAAATGAATGCCGGAATATTCACAACGTTTCCCATATTCGGGAAAATATAACTCCGACACAAACACATCCAAAAATCATGAAAAGAATTCACAATTTACGGACTTGCAGCCTATGACACGGGAATATTCAAATCCCACATCAATTGCATCTTATATAAGCACCTTTTGTGATGAAAGTTTTTACTAAACATGTAACGATTATGTACTGTCATAAGTTACAAATAAATGTAAGCACATAATATTACAAATTGGTTTTATTATCTTACCGTAACGTAATTGCAAAATGTTCAGTAGGATCGATTACAATTTGTCCATTTTTTTAATAACTTATGTTTTATTCTTTCCAAAATGTAATCACTCATCAATACTCATTTAAAAATATGAACTAAATTTTCCAGGGTGTTCTCGTAACTTACTGTACAAGTGATGAAATTCTCCATGAATGTGTCTAGTTTTATTGATTTTATGAATATTGCAGCTCCTAGTAGCTTTGTTTTTGTCGAATAAATACCATATTTTTAAGAAAGACCTTTCTAGTAAGAAAAAATCCATCCTCTCCGCTGAAAACTCGCTTATGAACTCCTCACTATGTGTGGTTAACCTTCTTGTTGTCGCGTTTGCTTTTTACCGCACTTCGTCCCACTATCGTCACTGCTTTGCTCGCTGCTCCAGTATGTTCTTAGCCTGAGAGAGGGCGTAACTTCTATTATATCGCATCAGGGCTATTTTCGTGGTAAAGCACCATCATTAGACTTTAATTTTTAGTATATGTTATTTTGCCGAAGTGTAAACAACATATTTTTTGAGCATTGAATATGTAGAATTATGTGCCAACAAAACATCATTTGCGGGAAGTGTTACTTTTCTTGTTTAATTCGAAGAAAAGCGCTGTTGAAAGTTATCGATTGCTGTCGGAAAACTATGGTGATTATACTCCATCGATAAAAACATGTGAGTACTGGTTTCGATGCTTTAAAAGTGGTGAATTCGACATGGAAGAGAAAGAACGTCCAGGCCAGCCGAAAAAATTTAAATATGAAGAATTGGAGAAGTTACTCGATGAAGACCAGCGCCAAATGGAAAAAGAACTTGCATAGTTATTAGGAGTTGATCGCACAACCATTTTCAAGTTCTTACATGCACTGGAAGTGATTCAAAAGTAAGGAAATTGGGTGCCGTACGAATTGAAACCGAGAGACGTTAAAAGGCGATTTTTCACCTGTGAACAACTGCTTCAACGGAAAGGTTTTTTGCATCGTATCGTAATTGATGATGAAGAATGGATACGCTACGATAATCCAAAGCTTTAAAAAAATCATATGCTAAACCCGGTGAACCATAAACATCCTCACCAAAGCCGAATATTCATGGCTCCCACCTTATGCTGTGTATCTGGCGGGATCAGCTGGGTGTAATGTATTATGAGCTGCTCTAACCCAACAAAAGTATTACTGGGGAACGTTACCGATAACACTTGATGTAATTGAGCCTAGCATTGAAGGAAAAAAAACGACCGCAATATGCTAAAAAGACACGACAAAGTGATTTTTTAACATGACAACGCTCGGCCATGTTGCAAAACCCCTCAAGGAAACGCTAGAAGTACTTGTATGGGATGTCCTACCTCACCCACCGTACTCATCAGACATTGCTCCTTCTGATTATCACTTGTTCCGATCGATGACGCACGACCTGTCTGAACAGCGCTTTCATTCTTATGAGGATATCAAAAAATGGGTCGATTCGTGGATGGACTCAAAAGGTGAGTCGTTCTTTTAACGTGGTATTCATATGCTGTCACAAAGACGGGAAAAATTCGTGGCTAGCGATGGACAATACTTTGAATAATCAATTTGTAACCATTTTTTTACAATAAGGCGATATTTTTATCGAAAAATCCCTCAAAATTAATTCACGCACCCAATATGAAAAAAAAATGTATTTTAAAAATCTACATTTAAATTATCATTAGTCCAGCCTTAAAATGTAATATCGGATGGCTTTAGCAGCTTATCGCTAAGCAGCCAAAGAGATTGTTTTTAGCAACATCATTTAACGTTTGGGCATTATCAGTCAGGCAAAACCTACACTTCATCAGCAGATGATGTTTTCTGGCTCGCCTAATGAGTCGCAATTCGACAGAATGAGTACCGAGATGGATTGATAAATGAGAGAACGGTAAACTCTTGAACTGCTAAAACATCGACTTTGTTCAATTTCAATAGTTGATAATGGCAGAGGCTAATGTTACTTCCTTGGTTGATGATAATGACGTGTATATTTAATTCTATATAATTATTAACACATATTGTAGATTTCCTCGCCAGATTGTCAAGAAAAAACCGTAAGTACGTATTATCTTTTAGTATGCCTAGAATTTTGAATACAACTCAAAAATGCTATAATTTACGTGGGCGTAAGTTTCTATCCTAGCATAGAAAGAACAGGCATATATCAAAAACAAAAATTGTTTATTCAGCATAACTTTCTCTCATCTTTATACATTTATTGCGACGCGACGGTTATAAAGTAACTCCACACTTTTAAAAAAAATTCTTTTTCTTGGTTTGCAAATCAGCCTTTTTCATAAGCATGAAATTGGTGTCAGTTTAAATGTTTTTTTAATTTTTAGAAATTGGTAATAGTCTAAGGGAGCTAAATCAGGAGAAGATGGAGGTGATCAATCGGCTCAAAGCCCAATTCGCTTATTTTTTGCAAAACTAACACACAATTTTGTTCCATACAAAGTTTAGATAATGTTAAGTATTCACGAATAATTTCGTCTTCAAAGCTATTCATTCTAAGTAATTCTTCGAGATATTGTAAAGTTTGTGGAATTGGCACACTTGGGAACAAAGAACTAACATCAAAAAAAATTAAGACTTCACCTTCATTAAGAACTGGATTTTTTTGTTTTATTAATGAATTCTAACGAATTCTTCACTGCGAAAGTATTTAACGGTAACTTCTCAAGTTCTTTTGATAACTATTTGGATATTAAATATGTGGGTGATCCGACCAATGAAACAATGGGTCGCTTTGCTTTTCCAGGTTTGTGAATTTTGGGATAGCAATACAATTTTGGTATGGTCGGATTACTCACATTTAATTTAAATTTTAGCGAATCGGGGACAAGGTTCCTACATTTTTTTAAAGAATTTTTAACCTCTGATATCATTCTCGGTAATGGATTTCTTATTACCTTTTCATATGGGCCAGGAGGAATTAAGCCGGGTACGTTCATAGGACACTTTCCATGAAAATACTTATAGAATAGACTCGTGTCGCCAACCGTTCCTAGACGTTCCAAGGAACAACCTTGAGTTGCCGGTGAGTTCTGAGTCTTCAAGCAGCTGAACAGCTCTCTCCTGAATAGGATCCAACAAATGCAGGCTATGTTTGGGAGCACAACACCAAACATGGAAGCAGTATTCTATAGTTATTAGAATGCGTGAGTTTGTACAGAGTTAATAGTTGTTGTGGAGTCTAAAGCGTTTTAGGTCGAAATAATAATCCCAGTTTTTGCCCAGAAAATTGAGTGGTGATTTCAGAGAAATGAAGTGTCCAGGTGTCAGCGACATTAACTTTTTTAGAAAAAACTGCCGCCTGGGCATGGGTATGCTACATTTGTCTAAATAATGTGATTCGAATCGGATACAAATTGCAATTGAGGGATTCACAGTTAAATGTAGAATTTGCGGTTTGTTTTAAAAGGATTGGTTCGATATATTTTTATTTGCACTTTGTTGCAGTCTAAAAAATTAAGCTTTCTTCATTATATTTTTTTATCTTGTTTGCATGAAGGGATATCTCTTAAAAACTATAGGTACCCATATAGAGTGTTATGGAAATCGGGTAATATATTAAAACATATATGTATATATATATATATATATATATATATATATATATATATATATATATATATACATATATATATATATATATATATATATATATATATATATATATATATATATATATATATATACATATATATATATATATATATATATATATATATATATATTATATATATATATATATATATATAGAACCCCGATTAACCGAGTCGCGATTATCCGAGCTCCGGATTAACCGAGCCAATCTAAGAACCTGATTATCCGAGATACGCGCGTCTATGCTGCGTATTAACCGAGCTTCTAAAATATGTATGTACATATTTCCATTTAAAATCGTCAGGGCCTTCGGGGAATCCCCCTGGCTCGTATGAGGGGTTCCCCTATTTATGTTTTTGGACTTTTTCAACATGTAAATTTGCGTGAATGCAGTGCGTTATAGCGTTTACTACGGAGAAGTACGAGTATACTCACATAATTTATTTGATTGGAGTTCTGGTAGTTAAGAGTAATTAATACGAACTGCTTTATTTGACTTTTTGTTTGTCGTATTATAATGGAGCAAAACAAGCGTATAAGAATCGTCGTTCCTATTGAAGAAAAAATTAAAAGCCATCAGAAGAATTGAAGCAGGAGATACAATTAAAGTTGTTGCACGAGATTGTGGAGTAGGTGAGTATACTCACATAATTTATTTGGTTGGAGTTCTGGTAGTTAAGAGTAATTAATACGAACTGCTTTATTTGACTTTTTGTTTGTCGTATTATAATGGAGCAAAACAAGCGTATAAGAATTGTCGTTCCTATTGAAGAAAAAAGCCATCAGAATAATTGAAGCAGGAGACACAATTAAAGCTGTTGCACGAGATTATGGAGTAGGTGAGGTAACAGTTCGAGACTGGAAAAGAAACCGCGCAAAAATAGAAGAGTGGTGTATAAATCAAGCCTCCTCGTCCTCAGGAAGAAAATCAATGAAAACCGGCGACTATGAAAAGGTTAACGAAGCTTCATTCATGTGGTTTAACCAACAGAGATCAATAGGTGTGCCTCTGTCAGGTCCAATTTTACAACAGAAAGCAATAATGATTAGTAGGCAATTCCTAGAGATAGATCAGTTTACCGCCAGTTCTCGATGGCTTGACCGCTGGAAAAAACGGTACGGTGTACGACAACTGACTGTATGTGGTGAAAAACTTTCTGCCTATGTGTCATCAATTGAGAAGTTTAAGCAGAACTTTAGAAAGCAAATCGAAGATTGTAGATACACATGTGATCAAATTTACAACTGTGACGAAACTGGTCTGAATTATAAAATGCTTCTATCAAAAACATTGGCATCTCGACAGGGAAAAATCAGCTTCTGAGCACAAACGAAGTAAGGAAAGATTAACTATAATGATATGTTCCAATGCATCTGGCAAGCACAAAATCCCACTGATGGTGATTGGCAAGTCTGCACGTCCAAGAGCTTTAAAAGACATCTCACCCAATAAACTTACCAGTCTATTACAAAAGTCAGAAGAGCGCATGGATGGATGCGACCTTATTTACTAACTGGTTTGAAGAAGAGTTCGTGCCATCTGTGACTAAATTTTTGAACAGAAACCGTCTTCCTATTAAAGTAATTTTGTCAATGGATAATGCCCCCTCTCACCCTGGAGAAGGACTTCATGTGGGCGAAATTGTTGTAAAATTTTTTCTTCCAAATGTAACCAGCATAATCCAACCAATGGATCAAGACATCCTCGAAAACATTAAAAAAAAATTATAGGCGTTTATATCTTGAACATCTGTTAGAATACACAGAAAAAGAGGATATTATCAATGGGATGAGAAAGGTTACACTGAAAAATGTTATTTACTGGGTAAGTCAAGCTTGGGATTCTGTACGTACTACCACTATTCAAAAATCTTGGTCAAAAGTAATTGATTTTGAGGACTATAATGACAGTGACGATGATGAATTAGCTTTGAAATTGAGAAGCCATGGAGAAATGTCCTGTTCAAATTTTGACAGTGAGATAGAAGAAAAAGAAAAAAGTTTATTTGAATTAATGCAAAAATTAAAAGGTTGCGAAAATGTGACAAGAGAAGATGTTGTTGACTGGAATACAGCAGATGATTTAGAAGAAGAAATGAGTATTGAAGAAATAACGAATGCCTTTCAGGAAACCGAAAAATCAGACGATGATGACGACGATGGTGATGACGATGACGAAGCGGCGGTGGATGAACAGTCTCCCACTAAGATCTCTCATCAAGAAGGTTTTGCTTCTTTGGAAAAAGCTTTGAGGTATATCGAACACCCAGAGGCAACCTCAGCGGATTTGCTTCTTCTTAATAGATGGAGAAACATTGTAGCGAGAAAAGAAGATGCAATATGAAACAGAAGCGCATAGATACCTATTTCACTGTTTTATAATGTATGTACTTATTTATATGTTAAAAACGTTAATACATCGGTTTAAAGTATTGGTGTTTATTTTTTGAATGAATAAAAAACAAATTCGGATTATACGAGTTTCCAGTTATCCGAGGAGGGTGCCCCCCAGGTTACCTCGGATAACCGGGGTTCTACTATATAACACATGGGCTGAAAAGTCCCGGGCCTAACACATAGATCGCGCTAGTTTTATTGCAGTCACCTTTTTTTTCAGTTAATACTAACCTTCAAAAGACAGCTGT
This sequence comes from Pachyrhynchus sulphureomaculatus, assembly GCA_019049505.1. NCBI lineage: Eukaryota > Metazoa > Arthropoda > Insecta > Coleoptera > Curculionidae > Pachyrhynchus > Pachyrhynchus sulphureomaculatus. The sequence continues at coordinate 6,965,144 of CM032455.1, read as the reverse complement.
TAAAATTTCATGATATTCTATTCATTAGTTTGTGAGTTATTGTGCTAAGAGTGACGCTACTTTTGTTATTTTCAAAACAATGGATCAAAAACAATTTCGTGTTTTAATTTTACACTGCTTCTTGATGGGAAAAAATACCGTTTAAGCGAAGCAATGGCTTGAAAAGTGTTATGGGGACTCCGCTCCATCAGAAACAACAATAAAACGTTGATTTGCTGACTTCAAACGTGGTCGTAGAGACACCGATGATGCAGAACGCAGTGGACGTCCAAATGAGGCGGTAACACCAGAAAACATAAAAAAAATCCATAAAATCGTTTTGAATGATCGAAAGTGAAGTTGCGTGAGTTAGCTGACATCGTAAAGATATCAAAAGAATGTGTTGGCTTTATATTGCATGAGCATTTGACTATGAGAAAGCTCTGTTCAAAGTGGGTGCCGCGTTTGCTCACTGTTGATCAAAAACAAGAACGTGTTGATGATTCTGAGCAGTGTTTGGCCATGTTTAAACGTAACAAACCGGAATTTTTGCGTCGATATGTGACAATGGATGAAACATGGATCCATCACTTCACTCCGGAATCAAAACGATCGTCATCTGAGTGGACAGCAACTGGTGAACCTCGTCCAAAGCGCCCGAAAGCACAACAATCGGCTGGAAAGGTTATGGCCTCGGTATTTTGGGATGTGCGTGGTGTAATATTCATCGACTATCTTGAGAAAGGAAATACCATCAACAGTGAATATTATATAGCGTTATTGGAGCGTTTGAAGGCCGAAATTGCAAAGAAACGACCGCATATGGCAAAGAAAAAAATTTTGTTTCATCAAGACAACGCACCGTGTCACAAGTCAATCAAAACAATGGCGAAACTACATGAATTGAACTTCGAATTGCTCCCCACATCCACCGTATTCGCCAGATTTGGCTCCCAGCGACTACTGGCTGTTCGCAGACCTGAAAAAAATGCTCGCCGTTAAGAAATTTCGCACGAATGAAGAGGTTATCGCTGAAACTGAGGCCTATTTTGAGGCAAAAGATAAATCGTTCTACAAAAGTGGTATTGAAATGTTAGAGCGGCGCTGGAATGATTGCGTTGCTCTTGATGGAGATTACGTTGATGAATAAAGCTAATTTTGAACCAAAAAAACCGTGTTTTCTTTGTTAGGCCCGGGACTGTTCAGCCCATGTGTTATATATATATATATATATATATATATATATATATATATATATATATATATATATATATATATATATACTCGTATATATGTTTGTATGTATATATCTACAGCAATAGAAATTGAAGAAAAATATCGATTAATAACGTCCCTCGATAAAAAACCCATAATACTAATTTAACGAGGTTTCAAACTTTTAATCCAAAAACATCGCAACTCCTTTCTATCTGATTGTTTAGATAGAACATACAGCGTATAAAATATTACTGTTTTTGTTTAATTACGCAAATTGTAACAAATACTAATTGGCACTAATTTTCGGCAACATCAGTGAAACACACACAGTACTTTTTCCATCACCAATTTGGAATATTTTACGAAAAATCGTGCGCGTTTGCAGCACATGTCAAAACGTAAACACATAAGACGTCTTTGACTTTGTCGATGGGCACCTGGCGTTTCTCTTCAACTTACTTTTAAATTTTCCTCTCTCCTATTTCTCTCTCTCTCTCTCAGTCAGGCATTCCAATAAAATGACTTAGTCCAGTAATTTACAAAACTTTGAACGACGTTCAAATTTAGGAAAAATAAAGTGTGTCTTAAATAGACTTGAGAGTGTTATTTAATAACACCTTGTATAGAAAGGCAGGCCGATATACCGACAGAAACGGGCAACTATATTTTTCAGTCGTAGGGACTCTGAAACAGAGAAATGTTAATCGCAACTACCATACTTCCCTCAGCGGAGGAAGTCAAAATGGCGCGAACTTCACAAACCATCGGCATCGGTAACTAAAGCAGTATCATATCATTATTATTATTAATATATTCAAAGCAAAGATTTAATTAATCTGAAATGGGTGGGTGGGTTTGGGTTGTTGACGCAAAAAATTATGCATACGAGGCTGGTTTGAGAAGTCCGTGCAAAGTCCGAGAGATGGCACCACCGGCGCGTATCGAGGTCATGTTTAGTTAGTTCAGGTTAGCATCTCTTGAATGAACGCACACCAAGTTTCAGCCATATTGGTCTATTTCTTTGTGTTTGGCATTCGTGTGAATCAAGGAAGTCGAGTGATTTTCAAGAAATGGACGAAAAAAGAATTTCGTGTGGTGATTAAACATTACTTTATGAAAGGCAAAACGCCTCAGGAGACTAAAGAGAAGCTTGATAAACATTATGGTGACTCTGCACCTTCGATTAGAACAGTTTATAAGTGGTTTTAAAATTTTCGGACTGGCCATATGGGCACAAGTGACGCTGAACGTTCTGGACGGCCTGTGGAGGTTACGACTCCAGAAATCATTGATCAAATCCATGATATGGTGATGGATGACAGAAGAGTTAAGGTGCGTGAGATTGCTAGTGCTGTGGGCATCTCGACTGAACGGGTACATAATATTTTGCATAAACATTTGGACATGAGAAAGCTATCCGCAAGATGGGTGCCGCGATTGCTCACGCTTGACCAAAAACGAAATGGTGTGAAGTGTTGCAAGGATGGTTTGCAGCTGTTCCAGAAGAATCCGGAGGACTTTAAGCGTCGTTTCGTCACTGTGGATGAAACATGGATACATTACTATACTCGTGAGACCAAACAACAATCTAAACAATGGGTTACCAAGGGGGAATCTGCACCAAAAAAGGCGAAGACCGTTCCTTCGGACGGAAAGGTTATGGCGACTGTCTTTTGGGATTCGCAAGGGATAATCCTCATCGACTATCTGGAAAAGGGTAAAACTATTACAGATGAATATTATTCATCGTTATTGGACCGTTTGAAAACCGAGCTGCAAGAAAAACGCCCGCGATTGGCCCACAAGAAAGTCCTTTTCCATCACGACAACGCACCAGCACACACCTTAGCAGTTGTGGTCGCAAAATTAATGGAAATAGGATTCCAACTCGTTTCACATCCCTCCTATTCTCCAGACTTGGCTCCCTCGGACTACTATTTGTTCCCCAATTTGAAGAAATGGCTGGCTGGACAAAGATTTTATTCAAACGAGGAGGTGATTGCAAACACTAATGGATATTTTGCAGACTTGGACAAATCCTATTATTCGGAAGGGATCAACAAACTAGAACATCGTTGGACGAAGTGTACAAGCCTAAAAAGAGACTATGTCGAAAAATAAAAAAGGGTTACCCCAAACACATAAGTAGTTTTTATTTTTGCACGGACTTTTCAAACCAGCCTCGTATATATATGTTTGTACGTATATATCTACAGCAATAAAAATTGAAGAAAAATATCGAATAATAACGTCCCTCGATAAAAACACATAATACTAATTTAACGAGGTTTCAAACTCTTAATTCAAAAACATCGCAACCCCTTTATATCTGATTGTTTAGATAGAACATGCAGCGTATAAAATATTACTGTTTTTGTTTAATTACGCAAATTATAACAAATACTAATTGGCACTAATTTTCGGCAACATCAGTGAAACACACACAGTACTTTTTTCATCACCAATTTGGAATATTTTACGAAAAATCATGCGTGTTTGCAGCACATGTCAAGACGTAAACACATAAGACGTCTTTGACTTTGACTTTGTCGATGGGTACCTGGCGTTTCTCTTCAATTTACTTTTACACTTCTCTCTCTCCTCTTTCTCTCACATAGGGTGTTATGAAAATCGCGTAATATATTAAAACTACTAATTTAACGAAGTTTCAAACTTTTAATCCAAAAACATCGCAACCCCTTTCGATCTGATTGTTTAGATAGAACATACAGCGTATAAAATATCACTGTTTTTGTTTAATTAAGCAAACTGTAAAAAAAAACTAATTGGCACTAATCTTCGGCAACATCAATGAAACACTCACAGTACTTTTTGAATTACCAATTTGCATATTTTACGAAAAAACAATGCGCGTTTGCAGCACGTATCAAAACGTAAACATAAGACGTCTTTGACTTCGTCGAGGGACATCTGACGTCTCTCTTCAACCTGCTTTTAAATTTATCTCTCTCTTTCCCTTTCTCTCTCTCTCTCTCTCTCTCTCTCTCTCTCTCTCTCTCTCTCTCTCTCTCTCAGTCAGGCATTCCAATAAAATGACTTAGTCCAGTAATTTACAAAACTTTGAACAATGTTCAAATTTAAGAAAAATAAAGTGTGTCTCGAATGGACTTGAGAGTGTTATTTTATAATACCTTGTATAGAAAGGCAGACCGATATACCGATAGAAATGGGCAACTATAATTTTCACTCGTGATAACTCTGAAACGTGGAGAAATGTTAAACGCAACTACCATACTTCTCTCAGCGCAGGAAGTCAAAATGGCGCGAACTTCACAAACCATCGGTAACTAAAGCAGTATCATAATATTAATTATTATTATTAATATATTCAACAGCAAAGATTTAAATAATCTAAAATGGGTGGGTTTGGGTTGTTGACCCAAAAAATTATGCATATGTTCAAACACCCGGCATCGGCATTTAAGAAAAAAATGTTTGTAAATTTAAAACCAAATTTGAAAAAGGAACAAGGGCAATATACGCATCCTGAGTAAATGTTTAATATAAACAAAAGTATAATGTTTATGTAAAATAAACACTTTGATCTTTTAATTAATTACTGACAAAAAAATTATCTCGAGCACATTTCCTTATCATATCATTTAATTGAATGACATTATTCTAAGAATATTAAGTATTTAGTAACATTCTATAACAAAATGTGTATTTTTTAATAAAATCATATTATTTCTTACTTACAAGGACTTCAGCTCCACATTTTCATCTTCGTCGCTACTCATTTTAGCGCTCTAAAAATATCTGGTGCAAACAAATAAAATAAGTAACACAAAGACACATGAAGTTTTAAGAAAACACACGAAAATCAACACAAAACAACGTACATTCAACGCACTAAACTAAGAAAAAAATGTAACGTGCACCTTAAACTCCGCTACCGCACCTGCTGATCACATTGTTTGTGTATTATTGTATTTTTGTGTATTTGTCATTTGCAAACCTATAAGATCTTCGGAAATATTTTAATCGAAAGTAATCCCCACGTGCTGCCGATTATGTGTCTATCTTTGTTTAATATCCAGGGAATAACCTACAATACACTGCTCATATGCTGAACCGCAATTAATTCACGAAAAAATTGGTTTGGTTCGACCACAATGAAAATTAATTAGTTGATGAATTATCAGGTGAATATGACATTTAATTATTTTGAGAAAATTTTTGACACATCGTCATGAGTACTGTCGTCCAGGAAATAGTCCCTTATTGTCACTTATTTTGAGCAACGTGCCTGTTAACGAGCTTTCGTGGTTTTGGCAGCGTGCTAGCGTTCCGCCGTTGTATTAGTAATTTAACAGCAGTGACTAAGAGTATTCTACAATTTTATAATTATTGTTTTTTTCAACTAATTTTCGCATATTCTAGAACCTTATAAAAATGTATTTATAGAATATATACATACTCGTATATATATATATATATATATATATATATATATATATATATATATATATATATATATATATGTTATGTTACAATAGAGGTTTTTACGGATACTGGAATGTAATACATTAAAATTCCGGGTTTCAATCCGTTCGTCTAACAATGGATTTGCACGTCGAAATCTCATTTGGCATTTTCAAGTGCTTTTGCTGCTGCTGCTACTCGATACTGTGATCTTGCTGCAGCTGCCGCTCGAAGCTAATTGAGAAACCGAAATATTTTATAGGTCGGTGTTTACGTAGATTGTAGGTGGGGATTGGGTTCTGGCGCTATTCTGACTGTTGCCTTCTCGATGTGTGTCGACAAGGAATAACCAAAACTTCGAGAAAGCAACAGTCAGCATAGCGCCGGAACTCGTAATTACCACTAATACGGGCTCCCAGCCGGCAAACACTGAAGTCCAGACGAACACTCCCGATCACTCACCTACAATCTGCGTAGGGTCCGACCTATAAAAGATATATATATATATATATATATATATATATATATATATATATATATATATATATATATATATATATATATGTTTTTAATATATTACCCGATTCACTATACTCAATAATAAAGTTGATAACTTTATACAAAAAAAAATACGTTCATCTTAACGACTGCTTTCCAGACTTTAAAAGCCACATAAGAGAAGATTTTACAAATTTATTTTGTACTTTTTCTAACCTGCTACGATAATAGGCTTATTGCGGTGACAAAATAGTTGATCAATACTCTCGTACTAAGCTGGTATATAAACAAGTAAGCGCCTTTGTATCGTTAATATATTTTGTAGTTCTCTTTATAAATTCAAGCGAAAGTTCTTTATCGAAGAGAATGCCATGTTACTCTGACAAAATTTCCCCTACGTATGCTATATTGTGTGGCAGAGCCAAGGGGGAGGGAGAATATGCTTCCTCGCTCCTGCGGATGTAGAAAATTTGCCACTTAGAAACCGAGGTTTTCCAGTTTTGCTTCAGGGTCGTTTTTTTTCATTAGTTTTAACGGTGCGGCATTGATCACTGTTTTTCTTCAATTCATTTTGATGCAAGGATTTATCTGTATAAGTCTATTAAACAATTTTCATAACGCCCCATATATATATATATATATATATATATATATATATATATATATATATATATATATATATATATATATGTATATATATATATATATATATATATATATATATATATATATGTATGTATATATATGTATGTATGTATATATATATATATATATATATATATATATATATATATATATATATATATATACATATACATATACATATACAGGGTATTATGAATATCACCTAATATATTGAAACTTGTAGATCTCTGTAGCAAAAGCAATTGTAGAAAAATACTAAAAAATAGCACCCCTCGTACATAACATATAAAACTCAAAAAAGTCTTATACTTCTGATTTAAAATCAACGCCTTCAGTGCTTGGGAAAGTACATATGGAAATAATCTATTATGTACATGCCCGTATCTATTTCCCAGTGAAATTCGATGACTCTCGTTATCTTTATAGTTCAAAATAAGTAAAACAACGTCTCAAATTTCGTAGTAACAAATGAATTAAACACATCAGATATAGGTTATGAACACACAACATAAAAAAAAAAATCAATAATTCTGTTTGATTAAGCAAAGTGACATAAGACTAATTGTCAATCAGCCAACATCAATAACATTCTTTACAATACTAATTTACAATATTTCTCGTAAACAACATCTTTTTTGTAGTAATTTTCACAAGTAAACAAACATTATTGTCGCCACGAAGGTTTAAGTGTCAGATTGTTACTCACAGTAGTGGGCCGTTTCTCTTTAACCCGCATTAAAAACTCACGCTCTTTCTTAGCTATGATGGAACTTAGTTGTGATAATGAAGGCTCAATGGTTTTTTTTTTTTTGATGTACCTATTTCAGTGAATTTCTGAGTTTTCAGTTATGTTTAAATTAATTAAAAATAAGTATTGAGTGTGCCCACAATTGACTTCAGGAGTCACCCATTTCAATAGAATAAACTATTTTTATAACACCCTATATATATATATATATATATATATATATATATATATATATATATATATATATATATATATATATATAATATATACATGGTATGGCGGCTGATACTCCAAATATTGTTATGCACTGAGAATCTTATCAAATAATGTGGGCGTTGATGCTGCCTTGACGGCCTATTATGCTTACGTGCAGTCCAGGTTCAGGTATGGTTCGATTTTTTGAGGAAATTCTCCCCAAGTAGACAAAATTTTTAAATTACAAAAAAAATGTATCAGAGCTACTTTAAGATGCATTATCGTGAAAGCTATAGGAATGTCTTTGCCAGTAAATCCCTTTTAACTTTAACTAGTATGTATATACTCGTATATTGGACTTCTTTATGTTTATTCGTATTAACAAGGATCTCTTTGAAAATGCGCAAAACAGACATAATTATGAAATGAGATATAAAACAGATCTTGTAATTGAGAACTGTAATTTTAGTTATATCCAAAGAGGTGTACAATATTCTTCCGTTAAAATATTTAAGTTTTAAAACAAAGATACGGACGTTTTTATTATCAAAAGCTTATTATACTATAGACAGTTTCTTTCGTGATTCAGACAGACTTAACTTATGAATAAAAATGTTAATTTTATTGCTACTTATTAAGGATGCTTTTCATCTTCCCTTGACTGTCTTTAATGATGTCTTCTGAGCCTTTGGTTTTTGTCATAAACATATGTATGTGTTTTGCGAATGTCCTTTTATCTTTTTGTTCTTTGTACAATGTTCCATACCATTTAGTGTTTATAATTATTGAGCACGATGGTAAGATACAACGAATTGTATAAGACGTCTCAGGATGGATTTGATAGACAAGAGAACAGCTAGTAAGGATATGGACTTCTGTCTATTTTCAGTTGCTTTACAATAATTATATATACTTGAGAAAGGATCCCTCGAAAAAGCGCTGCCTGCTTTTAAAGCGTTGACTGTGTCGACCACTCTGTCGATTCGAAAGCTGCTGTGTTAGCTAGCCCACAATTGACTTCAGGAGTCACCCATTTCAATAGAATAAACTATTTTTATAACACCCTATATATATATATATATATATATATATATATATATATATATATATATATATATATATATATATATATATATATATATATATAGATAGAGAGAGAATCTTTCTCAATCAGTTATGGCTTAACTCAGCTTATTGACGAACCAACACGGATCCCTGATCGAGACGGGGAGTTCGCCAGTCTTCTTGATCTGTTTTTAACCACCAATCCGGAGATTTACACGGTCACCGTAAATCCGCCGTTAGGTTCTTCTGACCATAAACTGCTTTCGACATCGAGTATCCTGCCAATCAGTGACAGAGAGGCGCCTAGGCCGCGCAAGATTTTGGCACTACAAATCTGCTAAATGGGAAGATTTCATGGAATACTTTCGAACTTTCCCTTGGATGGACGTTTGTTTTCGATCCGATAACCCATCTGACTGCGCCAGGGAGGTCTCCGATGTTATTTTGGCTGGTATGGAAGCTTACATCCCTTTTGTGAAGAAATGCTCCTCCAACGGCAAGCCTTGGTTCGACCGAAAATGCAAAGAAGCTGTTGCTTCTAAACATATTGCCTACCGACAATGGCGTGAAAATCCTAACACCTTAAATCGAAACATCTTTGTTCATGCCCGGAACAGATGCAAGGGAATTATCGACGAAACCAAGGAGGCACACAATCAACGAATTAGAAACAAACTTCTCGCTTGTCCCAACAATTCCAGGTCCTTTTGGGCAGTCGCTAAGGCAGTTAGTCAAAACTTTACCAAATCCACCATACCACCACTCACACGGCCAGATAATTCCATTGCAACCACACCTGTTGAGAGAGCGAACTTGTTGGCTGAACTCTTTGCTTCACATTCTACTGTCGATTTCCAAGGAAAAACACCACCTACTATTCCCATATTGCAGTCAAGGATGCCCGATGTTGTCTTCAGACAGCGCATCATAAAGAGTATTTTAATGAAGCTAGACACCAAGAAGGCTTCTGGCGCTGACGGAATACCTGCCATAGTTCTCAAAAACTGTGCAAGGGAACTAACACCAGTTTTCTGTAGACTTTTTAACCTATCCTACAGAAAGGGAATATTTCCGTCCTGCTGGAAATGTGCCACGGTTCAGCCGATACCTAAAAAAAGGTAAGAAGACCTTGCCAAATAACTACCGACCAGTTGCACTGCTTTCAATAATATCGAAAGTCATGGAAAAGGTTATCAATGAGCATCTTCTAAAATATCTTGAACGATTCAATATTATTAGCGATCACCAATATGGTTTTCGTAAACATAGATCAACAGGAGATCTTCTGACTTATGTAACACATGTTTGGAACAACGCAATTGAACACTTTGGAGAATCTCGAGCGGTTGCTCTTGACATATCCAAGGCATTCGACCGTGTTTGGCACGATGGACTGTTGGCTAAGTTGCGCTCTTATGGTATGTCTGAAAGGTTCTGTTTGTGGCTCTCATGTTTCCTCAGAGAGCGTTCTTTACGAGTGGCGGTCGACGGATTTCTTTCTAACACCCTCACTATCAACGCCGGTGTGCCCCAGGGCTCCATACTGTCTCCTACTCTGTTTCTCATTTACATTAACGATCTGCTGGAAAAGACCGGGAATCCAATCTATAGCTTTGCAGATGACAGTACGCTTGTCTCTTCATTCACCTTGAACGCTCGGACATCGGCTGCTCAGGCGAATATCCGCAGACAGCAGGAGGTCGTTCAACTTAACAAAGACCTGAAAGAAATTCTATCTTGGGGTGACAGTAACCAAGTGGAATTTAACGCTACAAAAACCCAAGCGGCAGTTTTTTTTTTCTAAAAAAGTTAACGTTGCTGAACCCGACATAGCTATGTCGGGGCACTCCATTCCCCTAGCATCGTCGCTCAATTTGTTGGGCGTTAGTTTGGGAGCAAATTTGTCTTGGCATGAACATGTTGCAGGCATAGCAAGGAGAGCGTCTCAAAAAATTGGGAATATTATTTAGAACCAGAAAGCTTTACACCCCACAGCAACTGTTAATTCTTTACAAAGCCCAAATTCGACCAACTATGGAATACTGCTCCCACGTTTGGGGCTCCGCTCCCAAACATACACTGCATTTGTTGGATTCTGTTCAGAGAAGAGCGGTCCGTCTGATTGGGGACCCGGAATTGACCGGCGGCCTTGATTCGCTGGAACATCGAAGAACGGTTGGCGACTTGAGTCTGTTCTACAAGTATTTTCATGGAAAGTGTTCGAAGGATGTGGCCCGCTTAATTCCTCCCAAAGCGGTGCATGTTAGAAATACACGTCGCGCTGGTGCTTCGCATCCGTATGAGGTTCAGCTTGTTACTCCGCGTACGATGCTTTTCAAGCAATCTTTTATATGGAGAACGTCATCCCTTTGGAATGGTTTGCCCAGCGCTGTGTTTCCCACCGAATACAATTTACAGCGATTCAAGAACAACGTGAATCGCTTTTTCCGCACTCGTGCCGCTCCTGGAGCGCTTTAGGGACTTCCCTGCAGCACGTGTGCTAGACCAATAAAAAAAAAAAAAAAAAAATAGATAGAGATATAAATCGCTTATTAAAATATTAAAAGCAGTAAAATTTTATTACGAGTAAAGGATTTTGTGGGAGAGCTCTGTCCATTGGTTATCATGGGATGTTAAGACAACATTTTTTTTCTCCAGCAAGCTGCCCCCTCCCCCGATTACGTTTATCAAGTTCCATCATAACAAAAAAAAATTTTAAGGCACTCGTCTCTGCCTAATTTTCACTTTTTACACATTTTAGACCATGTTGCCAAAAGCACGTGTAATTTTGTACAGTAGTTATGTAAATTAAAGAATTTGATGTGTCCTTCTTCGGTGTCCATAACTCTACTTTTATACTTTTAGGACTATACTAGAAGAACTTTACCCAGTCAAATTGATGATTAACCTTGAATCTGACCTATGAGCAAGGTTTCAGTCTAATTACTAATCGTTACTTGCACAATTTGTCGTTAAAATCTAGGTTCAATCAGTTTTAAGGATCAGTAGGTAGTTATCTCAATTTTCGAGCATCATATATTTATTCAAGCCAACCTTATGCGTCACTCTACTCACAGAAAATCGAAATATGCTGCCAAGTAACAACAATGTAAGTTAAAGTGCAACTTATCGGAACATCTAGCCATCTCATTTTACTACGCATGTCTTCTCATGTTATCTCTCTTTGATTGCATGAATAGTACTACCTCCGAGACGGCCTATGGGTTATTAGAATTAGCCTTACGAAGACGAAAGCAAAAGTTTTGAAAGTAGAACAAAAATGCGTTGAATAAAAAACCGAGATGAGTTAGAGAGAGATAACTAAATAACAGGTAAAATGGATTAAGTTCTGTAATCCCAAATGATTTGTCATGATATGAAGATAGGGGATTTGTCCGCAATTTTAAATTTTATCTCGGTTGTAATCAGATTAATACATTAATTTCCATCGTATCATATCGATTGAATATAAAAAATAGTTATTTTATACGTTTCCTTATTTTTTTTTTATACAAGAAAAAAATTAAATAACTAGTAACTTCCCTTGCTAAGAGAAGTATTGTATTTCTTCAGGTGTTAGGATCTCTAGATCATGAAAAACAGGTCTTCAATTTTCATTAGCCTGTGAGTTAGTCTGTGTTGCCACAATAACTATCGAATGGAATGAGACATGTATAAATTTCATATCTGGTAAACATACAGTACATAAATTTCATATTTGGTAAACATACAATACTTCTGAGCGATATCTTTTAATGTGGAGAGGCGTGGAGTCGATAAATTTGGTCAAGTTTTAATTGTATTATGAAAATTTTTTCTTTTAGTGTTCCGTACGGAACACTTATAAAATCACTTCGGTGTCTGTCTGTCTGTCTGTCACACCCGATTGTCTCCGAAACTATTTGACATAGAAAGGTGAAATTTGGTAATAATATAGGAATTGATGGCCTCATCAGAGCCATGTAGTTTTGAGAGTTAAATTTCGACTTAAGGGGTTAGTTTTGGTGGGTGAAGTCGAAAGTAAAAAAAATTTTTTACTAGGGCATCGAATATGGTGTCAAATGAAAGCTTGCGAAAACACGAGTATAAATATATGTATATATGTATATATATATATATATATATATATATATATATATATATATATATATATATATATATATATATATATAATGTTAAACTTGCGCGCACTTTTCTTTGTATAATTTTTAAAAATTCGCGAAAAATCGCTGTCCCCCGCCTTATCTCGAAAAGTACTTATCAAAAATTTCGAAAAAATTCTGGAATCTTCTTCACGGGGGTGTAGATTGAACGAAAATTATCACGAGTGCATTACCTTTAATAATTTATCTGGTATATAAAAAAAAAAACAAAAATTTCAAGGTCATCAGATTTCAGTAAAGATTGGAAACAAACTTTGTTGAAAACTCATTTGGGGTGTGTTTTGTGAAGTCACTGATCATTTTATACCTCTGTAACAGTTTTTTTTTAATTTTAAAAGCAATCAACGGACGGAACACTAATTGCGCAAGTTCAACTTGCACTTGACCAGTTTTTTTTTTTAATCGTTCACCTCCCTGCCTGAGTAGGGATTTTATCCTTTTTCATATCCTAAGGATATCGGCGAGGATGTTGTAATAGCCGTCAACGTTGTCCAAGTGCCGAAACATACATTTCTGTATTTCACAGCACCTTTTAGAAAATGCGGTAGTCCTGCCACGGGCGTTACTGCATTTCTGCGAATAACCTATGTATGTACGTGGCCAGGTCAAATATACTTAAATAACTTAATAAATAAGTATACCGACCTACGGGATTGAACCCTCGACCTTCTGCACCGTAAGCAAGGTATAATATTTTTCACGATCTAAGATAGTGCCTTAGCTACCTATAGTCATTCAAAATTCGAAAGTGAGTAATTTATGGCTGTATAATTGTTGGGTTTGAAATTTTATTGTGATAAGACAGTTGAATTTTAATGTTTTATGTACTGAATAATACACACTATAGTAATTACACAAATATATTAAAACAGTGTACAGCAGGGGTGCTCAAACTTGAACTGCTGGCGATCTACCTCAATATTGTTAGACTACGATCGATCGACTCTGAGAGGCTGCAAGTAAGTGTGATGCAGGATTGTCGTCTAGGTAGGGTGTATCGTGGCATAGATATTAGTTTTCCGCACAATATGCATTTTTTTAGTCAAGGTAAGTGTAGGTCTGCTCTAAAATGTCAATGAAAAAACTCATAATTATTCAAAATTGCGAGTTTATTGGTTCTTACAAAACAAACGAGTTCTAGTGTCTAAACATAACTAAAGAGTGACTTTGGATGTTGAAGCGTGGCACTGCATGTCCTCAGCATACTTTTCGTAAGACGGTACGTAATTACTGAGTGCTAATCGCAAGCATGATGACATATGTTCGTCAGTTAGTCGATTGCGATATTTTGACTTAATTATCTTCATTTCAGAAAATGCAGACTCGCACAAGTAAATTGACCCAAACATTGCCGTCAGTTGAAGGGCGATTTGCCTTAGATTCGGATATTTATCTTCAGATATAAAACACCAGAATTTTGTATCAGATGCTGTGGCTTTGAGATGTATATCTGATATAATCTGCACTAACTCATTTTCAACAGAACATGAGTCCATGTTAAACTGACTTGCTATTTCAGTAGCTAATTCCTCAATGTTTTTACACGAAAAAGGCTAATTCATAAATGATGCGATATTTGCCAATTCACTGAAATCATAAAAACATATTTCGAATTGGCCCAAAATATTTGATAATTCTGCCTCATAAATATCATAATTCAACTGAGGAATCCTTGCTTTCAAAGACGGAAAATTTTTCAGATCCTTTCTTTTCAGTTGATCTGTCATAAGTTCCAATTTACTTTTGAATGCGTTTATTGCGCTAATCATCTCAATAATAGTTTTTCCTTTACCTTGCAGCTCCAAATTAATTGTGTTTAAATGCATTGTGATGTCTGTCAAAAATGCCAAAACAGTCAGCCATTTTCCGTTTTTCAGCATCTGAGTGTCATCACCTCTTTCGTCCAGAAAAGCTGTTATTTCGGGCAATAATTCTTGAAACCTTTCTAGGAATTTTCCGCGACTCAACCACCTGACGTCCGTGTGAAGAACTAAATCAGTGTGTTCAGCTGACTCACTATCTTCCAACTGCAATTTAAAGAGCCGTCGTTGCAGGCTACGTGCATGGATAGAATTCACAATTTTTATTGCAATGCCCATAATCTCTTCCATATTTAGAACTTTTGAACACAAAACTTGTTGATGTATAATACAATGGACGGAGAAAAATGAAGGGAAATCATCATTAGCTCGACACAATGCCACAAAACCGTTTTCGTTTCCAGTCATTGCTGGTGCTCCATCGGCATCGGTTGCAATGCACACTAGTTTATATATTGGTAGCTTGTAGTTTGTTACAAAATTGAAAGAAAACGTCATATATATCTTCGCCACGGGTCTTTCCCTTTAAAAACTCTTCCTTAGCCGACATGTCATTAAATACCATTCGAATAAAAATACACAGCTCGGCAGTGTCTGTCATATCGGTGGATTCGTCGAACTGTAAAGAAAAGTATGTACATTCCATAATATCATGTTTTAGTTTATCTGCCATGTCCTGACTCATGACTTCAACATGCCTTGTGACAGTCGGACGAGATAACTGAAGTTCTCTAATAGCAGACATAATCTCTGTTTTATTTTTAAAATCTCCAAATAAAGTCTCACCACCCGTTTCAATAAATGCTTCCTTCACAACCAATCCATCATCAAATGGTTTCTTATGTTTCGCCAATATATGAGATATTTTAAATGACGCGATCGTTGCAGCTTTTGATTGTTTGGCTGGTCTTGTGAACATGGTTTGTTCTTTTTTCAAGCAAGTTATCAAATCACGTACTTTTCGTTTTCTTAATTTACTCTGTGACGGAAAATCCTTTTCATAGTTTTTATGAACCGTTTTATGATGCCTCTCTAAGTTCCCACGCTTAGGTATTGCAACTGACACACGGCAAATGAGACAAATGCACTTATCCTTTACCATACAAAAGAAAAATTCTTCCTCCCAATCGTTATTAAAATCATAAGTTTTACTTTTCTTCGCCGCACTCATTTTGGACTATGTATTAATAAACTTTGTATCGATGTATCACCTTCAAGTTACAACTCAGACTGACTCCTATTTCTGCAAGTGCAACATTTATATCGGCGCGAACGAAGTCTCGAATGTTCCCGTCAAACACGCCGCCCGAAGTTTCTAAAAAATCGGCAGGAATCAAAAACGCGGCTTTTCTTTGACAAGTACCGCGCGTTCCTTTGATAAAGCCGCCTTTTGCCGCTAGCAGGGGTTATTACGATAAAAGAAAGCGACGAGGGGGTTATTCTGGCCTAATTGTGGATCGAATAAATCTGTGAATAGTTCTATATTGGAATTTTTTTCTCGAGATCGACTCAAAAAGCACTCGCGATCGACCGTTTGAGCACCCCTGGTGTACAGTGTCCTCACGTACATTTGTTACAGTTCTAGTTATTAATTAATATCTTATTCAATTTCGCTATTGCTACTATCTTGCAAATCAATAATAAGTTTTTTTACAGGTTCTAAACTATTTATATTTATCTACATACATCTATATGAGTGTTCAATTTTTTTGACGTGTGAATACGGCTTCTCCAGTTTTCAACGGTTACATTTTTGACTTCTGCCTTTATCAACTCAATCACACTACTGTTTAAAGTTGGTGTATGATTGTGAGCACGTATATTAGACTTTATTTTATTCCATATCAACTCGATCGCATTAAAGATACAATAATATGATGGAAGCCGAATTATTTCGTATCCTGCTGCCTTTGCAATTTTATCACAAACATATTCCTCTGAAAAATTGTAACTTTTTAAAACTTCTAACAATTGTTTAACTTTATAACTTTCATGGAAATATATGTTAAGGCCCTTTTACACACTTGCCAAGTCTTGACAAGCGTCCACAAACACAAGCGTGTGAACGGCTTGTTTGGCTTGGCTTGCGTGAGCTTGGAGGAGCTTGTCAGCGTTCCGGTCGAGTGTCGGTTTTTATTAACAGATCAAAGGACGTTTCTAACAAGCGCTTGCGATGCATTTACACATTGGTGCGCGTTTAGTTTTGCGTTAGTTAGTTCGTTTATGTATTTTTATCATCCACCATCTTCTTCTTCGTCGGGCTTTTGTTTTTGTTTCACTTTGCTTGTATTTCAAATAAAAGAATGATAAACCGAACGCAACATCAGCCACGACTTCGGTGTCCGCCATGCTTGACTGTTCGGAGCACACTGAGCATTCACAAGCATGTAAACGACTTCCAAATGCAAGTCTCATTTGTGACAAGGCTTGGAGCTTGTCGAGGCTTGCCAAAATTGGCAAGTGTGTAAACCTACCATCACATTCGCACAAAAAGGCTTGTATTTCCCTTTTTCTACTGGTGGAACTTGGTGCTTTATTCATTTGGCGATTATGATCGGATGCATTATCCATCACAATATAGCTATTCGGGGGTATATGCGACATTAATTTGTTTTGAAGCCATCTTCTAAAAGTTCAGCGGTTGTATCACAATGATAATCCAAGCTGGAATCTGAAATATTCTTGGCTGCTAGAAATAGACATTCTGGTATCCAGCCTTCTTCTGACCCCGCATGTAAAATAGTTATTATTTTACCTTTATTTGATGGAGCTTTGGTGTGGCATTTTTTGGAATTATCAATCCATTCTTTACTGGGTGTGTCGTGGATGTCATACCAAGTCTCATCTAGGTAGATTATCGTTCGATTTTTCGATCTAGCTGTATTTATTTTTTCAAGATATTCCATTCTGAGTTGTTGTTAGCGCCGTGATTCTGTTATAACTCGCCTTTTATCTATTTTTTTGGACAAAAACCCCAAACGACGTAGAATACGCCATAAAGTTGAAGTGGAACATTTCATGTCACAACTATCCTCGGACAGCCTCCGTGAAAGTGACAATAAGGTAGGAACTTTTTGTTCTGCATACATTTCATAAATTTTGATTAAAAATTGACAGAAATCAATACATTTCGACACACCTTTGTCTTTTCGTATTTTTTTAGGCGCTATCGAATTATTTACAATTTTCCAAACTGTACTCTCAGGGATGCTTGTTAAAGCTGATGTCTCCATCAATGAAAAGTACTTTTCGTGGCCTCGCTCCACTAACTTTAAATAAACACTTTTAATTATTACTTTTGCCTCAACATTTGAGGCTTCTGATGGAAAGAGGTTCGGGCAAGACGCTATTGAACTTTATAATACACACTGTTTCAGTATAATACTGCAGATAAAATGAAGAATATTCTTTATATTTATAAACACGAAGTAGCCAATAAAATGTTAGATTGAAAGGGATATATATATACGAGGCTGGTTTGAAAAGTCCGTGCAAAAATAAAAACTACTTATGTGTTTGGGGTAAACCTTTTTTATTTTTCGACATAGTCTCCTTTTAGGCTTATACACTTCGTCCAACGATGTTCTAGTTTGTTGATCCCTTCCGAATAATAGGATTTGTCCAAGTCTGCAAAATATCCATTAGTGTCTGTAATCACCTCCTCGTTTGAATAAAATCTTTGTCCCGCCAGCCATTTCTTCAAATTGGGGAACAAGTAGTAGTCCGAGGGAGCCCAGTCTGGAGAATAGGGGGGATGTGAAACGAGTTGGAATCCTATTTCCATTAATTTTGCGACCACAACTGCTAAGGTGTGTGCTGGTGCGTTGTCGTGATGGAAAAGGACTTTCCTGTGGGCCAATCGCGGGCGTTTTTTCTTGCAGCTCGGTTTTCAAACGGTCCAATAACGATGATTAATATTCACCTGTAATAGTTTTACTCTTTTCCAGATAGTCGATGAGGATTATCCCTTGCGAATCCCAAAAGACAGTCGTCATAACCTTTCCGGCCGAAGGAACGGTCTTCGCATTTTTGGTGCAGATTCCCCCTTGATAACCCATTGTTTAGATTGTTGTTTGGTCTCAGGAGTATAGTAATGTATCCATGTTCCATCCACAGTGACGAAACGACGCTTAAAATCGTCCGGATTCTTCTGGAATAGCTGCAAACCATCCTTGCAACACTTCACACGATTCCGTTTTTGGTCAAGCGTGAGCAATCGCGGCACCCATCTTGCGGATAGCTTTCTCATGTCTAAATGTTTATGCAAAATATTATGTACCCGTTCAGTCGAGATGCCCACAGCACTAGCAATCTCACGCACCTTAACTCTTCTGTCATCCATCACCATATCATGGATTTGATCAATGATTTCTGGAGTCGTAACCTCCACAGGCCGTCCAGAACGTTCAGCGTCACTTGTGCCCATATGGCCAGCCGGAAATTTTGAAACCACTTATAAACTGTTCTAATCGAAGGTGCAGAGTCACCATAATGTTTATCCAGCTTCGCTTTAGTCTCCTGAGGCGTCTTGCCTTTCTTAAAGTAATGTTTAATCACCACACGAAATTCTTTTTCGTCCATTTCTTGAAAATCACTCGACTTCCTTGATTCACACGAATGCCAAACAAAAAGAAATAGACCAATATGGCTGAAACTTGGTGTGCGTTCATTCAAGAGATGCTACTAACTAAACATGACCTCGATATGCGCCGGTGGTGCCATCTCTCGGACTTTGCACGGATTTTTCAAACCAGCCTCGTATATATATATATATATATATATATATATATATATATATATATATATATATATATATATATATATTATATATTATATATATATATATATATATATATATATATATATATATATATATATATATATATATATATATATATATATATATATATATATATCAATTACGACCCTGTTACGGCCAGGTACCTGCGAAGATCCTAACGGTCGTTTAATGTTTTTATTGCATCAATTTGCCAAATCACTTTCTTAGATCTTGAAAAATACTATACTACACTTCGGAGTTACGAGCCGCCACATTCTGGCTTCTTACTCGGATAATGAACAAGCTGAAAGCAGTATTGTTTTTATAGTCGAATATACAGGGGGTTAAAGACCTGACGGCAAATTAAAAATGTGTTTATTGCTTCAATTAAAAAACTAGAAAGAATTTTCATAATTTTATTGAAACTATAAAAAATATATCGATCTCAAACACTCGTTTACAAATTCCGCAAACAGCTCTTTCATCGCCTAGTAAACCTTTAATCGCTCTTTCCATAACTCATTTCCCAGACTTGAAACATAAATAACTATTCAAGTTTTCCTTATAAAAGATAATCTCCATTCAATAAATTATTATTGTTGTATAAATATATTACCTAAAATAAGCAATAATGATGATTCGAAGAAAAGAACGGTTGACGCCCGAGTAGCAATTTCAAATATTAAATTAATCTTCTGATACCCATGTAGCAGGGTTATAACTAAGCTTATCATTCTGGCGCCCAACCAGGAGGGAGTTGAATTTAACCTTCAGACGTTAACAGTACAAGGCTTTAATATATTTAAAATTACAGCTCCTGGTATCAGTTAGAAGTATTTTAAGGCATTCATCTAGAATCGCGTAAAATATTTAAAATTTAACCTCTTAAAATACAACCAGAAAAACTCAATTATAATTAAATATATATTTCACTAAATCTCTTCGGCAAACCAAAAAATATTCTTATTAAATTACTCGATATAATAGAATGCTGTTTATTTATTTTTTTTAATGGTGGAGATATTTAATTGATAAATTTAATACTTTTCTTCTTAATAAAAGTTTAACTGTAGTGTACTTTGCTTTTTCGAAATATTATTTTCTATAATCTATATAAAATGCAACGTCTCTCTGTCTGTTTGTCAGTCCCTTAGTGCGCTTATCACTCGAGAACAACTTATTCAATTTACGTGTTTTTTTTTTTTTAATTCATACATTTGTTATCTGGCCAGGTCATTTATAATTTTCTATAATATATATAAAATGCAACGTCTCTCTGTCTGTCTGTCCAATCCCTCCCAATCTACACCGACGGATCGAAAAACAACACTTGTGTGGTAGCGGCTTTTCACACCAGCCACATCTCTAAATTGGTCAAACTCCCCCCTCCCCCCATTTTTCCATTTTCACTGCGGAATTATATGCCATCAAAGAAGGAGTCCGATTGGCCCTCTCTCTCCCATCCCACTCCAGCTTCCTTATAGTCTCAGATTCCCGCAGTGCCCTTTCCGCCATCAAATCAAAGAACCTTTCCCAAAATTACATTCGTCAGATTTACGATCTATTATATGTTGCAAAAATCGAAAATAAAACCATCCACTTCTGTTGGTTACAGAGTCATGTCAATAACCCTGAAAATGATCTCGCCGACAATTATGCAAAACGAGCGATCGTACAGATCTCCCTCGTCTACAGTGAAAATCACCCTAGAGACTTCAGTCACCACCTTAAAGATCTTTTTAATTAACTATCACAGCTGAACTGGGACCTAATAGACACTGAAAATAGACTCTGGCAGGTCAAACCCACATTCCATCCTCCCATTCACTCCACTCAACTTACTAGGCATGAAAACGTAACATGGCGCAGACTAGCCATAGGACATTCATTCACTACACACATACACCTACTAAAAAATAACCCGGCGCCTACTTGCGCTGTCTGCGATTCCCCACTCACGATCCGGCATATTTTCGAATCCAACTGCTACCAACAACTTCGCGATTTCCACAACCTTCCATCAAGACTTCAGTCTATAATCACAAATTTCATTATCCACAAAAACAATATAAGAGAATTCCTTACGGACATCAACTTCATAATCTAAGTTTAAACACCACTGCGGGCGCTAAATGATCTAGCTGTCGACGCGCCCAAGACCCAAAACATCATCATCATCTCAATTTACGTGCTTTTTTTTTAAACATAGATATGTTTTCTGGCCAGGTTATAGGATATATTTTATTACGTTAGGTAACATAAGGAATAAGCAGTGACGATAATAGTGAATCAAGTCGGAAAAAAGTTTGCCTCTAGCGCGTTCTCTTGCAATACACTGTCTAAACCATTAAATATGGAGCAATATCATATAGCAAAGAATGTAATATATATAAAAGGTAACGTCTCTCTGTCTGTCTGCCTGTCCGTTAGTGCACTTACGACTTGAGAACCACTTATCGGAGTTACATGTTTTTTTTTTAATTCATACATTTATTTTCTAGCCAGGTTAGTTCAGGTTCTATGTATAATCTTCTGTAATATACATATAAAATGCAACTTTACTGACTAAATATACCTCGGACAAATCCTAAAGCTGGGTAAGGAGAATCAGGCGGCGGAAATATACCGAAGGATCCGACTGGCATGGACAGAATTCGGAAAGAACCCAAAGCTACAACAACATCAAAAAAACAGGGTATTTGACCAGTGCATATTGCCGATTCCGACGTATGACTGTCAAACACGGACACTCACCAAAGCTAATATAGATAAAATTGCAAAAACGCAGAGATCCGTGGAAAGAATAATGTTAGGAATCAGATTGACAGACAGAAAAACAAATTTATGGATTAGAAGCAAAACGAAAGTTAGAGATATTTGCTGCTTATAATGCACGACACACAGATGGACGCTGGAATAATCAAATCCAGAACTCGAGGCCATCGATGGGACATCGGAACATACATACACACACACACACACACACACACACAACAATGCCCACAGATGCGTTTGGGGGATGATCTGAAGAGGATAGGTGGATTTCACTGGAAGCGTGCCGCGCAGAATAGAGCTCAGTGGCGAGAAATGAAAGAAGCCTATGTCCAAAGCTGGAGGGAGGAGGGCTAAGAAGAAGAAAAAGAAGAGCAACTTTACTCTCTCTGTCCGTTTGTCCGTTAGTGCGCTTATCACTTGAGAACCACTCATCCGATTTACGTGTTTTTTTTTTTAATTCATACATTTGTTCTCCGGCCCGGTGATCTATAATCTTCTATAATAAATGTAAAATGCAACATCTCTCTGTCTGTCTGTCCGTTAGTGCGCTTATCACTCGAGAACCACTTATCCGATTTACGTGTTTTTTTTTTAAATTCATACCTTCATTCTCTGGCCAGGTTATCTATAGTCTTCTATAATGTATATAAAATGCACCGTCTCTCTCTCTCTCTGTCTGTTAGTGCGCTTATCCCTCGAGATCACTTATCTGATTTACGTGCTTTTTTTAAAACATACATATGTTCCCTGGCTAGGTTATAGGATATATTTTATTACGTTAGGTAACATAAGGAATAAGCGGTGACGATAATAGTGAATCAAGTCGGAATTAAAAAAAAAGTCACGCATATGTACTCTTTCCAGGTTATATAATAATAATAATAATAATCTATAATCTAGAATATATATAAAATGCACAGTCTCTCTGTCTGTCTGTCCGTTAGTGCGCTTATCACTCGAGAACCACTTATCCGATTTACTTGTTTTGTCTTAGATTTATACATACGAGGCTGGTTTGAAAAGTCCGTGCAAAGTCCGAGAGATGGCACCACCGGCGCGTATCGAGGTCATGTTTAGTTAGTAGCATCTCTTGAATGAACGCACACCAAGTTTCAGCCATATTGGTCTATTTCTTTGTGTTTGGCATTCGTGTGAATCAAGGAAGTCGAGTGAGTTTCAAGAAATGGACGAAAAAGAATATCGTGTGGTGATTAAACATTTGTTTATGAAAGGCAAAACGCCTCAGGAGACTAAAGAGAAGCTTGATAAACATTATGGTGACTCTGCATCTTCGATTAGAACAGTTTATAAGTGGTTTCAAAATTTTCGGACTGGCCATATGGGCACAAGTGACGCTGAAGGTTCTGGACGGCCTGTGGAGGTTACGACTCCAGAAATCATTGATCAAATCCATGATATGGTGATGGATGACAGAAGAGTTAAGGTGCGTGAGATTGCTAGTGCTGTGGGCATCTCGACTGAACGGGTACATAATATTTTGCCTAAACATTTGGACATGAGAAAGCTATCCGCAAGATGGGTGCCGCGATTGATCACGCTTGACCAATCGTGTGAAGTGTTGCAAGGATGGTTTGCAGCTATTCCAGAAGAATCCGGAGGACTTTAAGCGTCGTTTCGTCACTGTGGATGAAACGTGGATACATTACTATACTCCTGAGACCAAACAACAATCTAAACAATGGGTTACCAAGGGGGAATCTGCACCAAAAAAGGCGAAGACCGTTCCTTCGGCCGGAAAGGTTATGGCGACTGTCTTTTGGAATTCGCAAGGGATAATCCTCATCGACTATCTGGAAAAGGGTAAAACTATTACAGGTGAATATTATTCATCGTTATTGGATCGTTTGAAAACCGAGCTGCAAGAAAAACGCCCGCGATTGGCCTACAAGAAAGTCCTTTTCCATCACGACAACGCACCAGTACACACCTCAGCAGTTGTGGTCGCAAAATTAATGGAAATAGGATTCCAACTCATTTCACATCCCCCCTATTCTCCAGACTTGGCTCCCTCGGACTACTATTTGTTCCCCAATTTGAAGAAATGGCTGGCGGTACAAAGATTTTATTCAAACGAGGAAGTGATTGCAGACACTAATGGATATTTTGCAGACTTGGACAAATCCTATTATTCGGAAGGGATCAACAAACTAGAACATCGTTGGACGAAGTGTATAAGCCTAAAAGGAGACTATGTCGAAAAATAAAAAACGTTTACCCCAAACACATAAGTAGTTTTTATTTTTGCACGGACTTTTCAAACCAGCCTCGTATGTTCTCTGGCCAGGTTATAAGTTATATTTTATTACGTTAGGTAATACAAGAAGCAGTAACGATAATAGTGAATCAAGCCGGAGAAAAAGTTTGCTGCTAGCGTACTTTCTTGAAATACGCTGCCTAAACCGTGAAATATGGAAAAATATCATGTAACAAAGAATACAATACATATATAAAATGCAACGTCTCTCTGTATATCTATCTGTCCGTTAGTGCGCTTATCACTCGTACATATGTTCTTTGGCCAGGTTATATAATAATAATGATAATCTATGAACAACGTCTCTTTATCTGTTCGTTAGTGCACTCAGCACTCAAAAACCACTTATCTGATTTATGTGTTTTTTTTTTTAATTCATACATATGTTCTCTGGATAAGTTATAGGATCTATTTTATTACGTTAGGTAACATAAGGAATAAGCAGTGACGCTAATAGTGAATCAAGTTCACGCGCCGCGGCACTGCTAGTATACGATATGTGCTTTATGGTGACAGTTTTATGGGCGATTAGTTTAAGTATACCCGAACCACTAATTGTTTCCATCATGCTTTTTAAATCTCCTGTCTCCAAGGACACTAGAAATAACAAATAGGATAATACATAAAAAAGAAGGAAGAAGAGAAAAAAAAGGGAAAAATAAGGATGAGGAGAACAAATAATAATAATGAAAGATAATAATAAAGGGAAAAAAAAGAATAAAGAAAAACAAGAAAACAATCAGACAAAGATACATTTGTATACAATGAGAGAATAGTCGAATTTTTGCTGTTTTTAATCAAAAAAAAAAAAATAGGAAAGTTGGCCAGTTTGTTGTAGCCAGTGCCAAATTTCCTAAAATTAATTTCCTTTTTCAAGGATGATTTGTCTGTATAACTAACACCAGAATAAGTGAGTAATGCAAAGATGAGCAATTTACCGCCTCTAATAATTATTCTAAAACAGTTTCTAAAAAAAAAACTTTCAATCAGGTAATGAACAAAACGCGTTTAACCAATTTATACCAGTTTCAAATTATACACGTATTGTTTCCATTTTAAAATTGTACTTCGTATTTTACCCCAATATCAACAAAAATATTTTTATGGAATCAGATCTGTTCAGTTCGTTTGCTCATTGGCAATAATAGATTGTCTGTTATAGTAATGTTCAGTGGGATGTTTATCTGATATTAATATTCGGATATGTAGTTCAAATTACGATAAAATTAAAATAAGTTTTAACTACAACCTAAAAGAAAGGACTACAGAAGTATTGCGGTCTCAAATTTCTTTGGGAACCACTAGAGGGCCAGATATGGCAGTGGCTTGAATACACAGCGTTTTTTAAGAATGATCGCTTTTAAAAAATTAGGGTTATTAAATGAAATTAATATAACCACTAGGAATTCAAGTATCATTCATATAAATATTTAAAAAATATTTTTCTGTTTTAAAAACTTATTTCTAAAATGATATAAAAAAAAATATCGCCAGTACTGATGAGTACTAACAGTACGAAACAAAAGCTTGTCTGCTGCTGCCTGAACTTACTTAAACTAACCTGAACTAACACTATGAAATAAGAGCTTGTCTGCTGCTGTTATTGTAGTAACTATTATGCTGACTGACATAGGTTAAAAATGTAGTTGTAAAACGTACTCGGTATTGAAAATTTAGTTAGTTGGTTCGTGAAAGTCATTATGTATGGTAGTGAGTCATTATTAATTAGCAATGTTACACAATTAGTTTAACACTACGTTCTTGTTGAACTGTTATAATAACAAGTGTATTTCCTTTTGACTATCGGGCGTAATTAAAATGAGTTGATTCAACCGAGGGAGAAGATGAAAAAGAAAAATTGATCTCTAAAATTGGTAGGTTATTTATTTTTCAACTTGAGGATGAATTTGACAAAAAATTTAATCAGTTGGATACAAAATTGTAATATGTTTGTTCAACCATAAAAGATCTTACTACTACTACTACGGTGGATTAAAATAACTGACTTGTAGATTAAAATTCGTTTCCATCAGCGCCACAGTCTCTGTATTTATAATATTAATAACAGGCCAACATTGAAAAAACTTTTTTAATAATGTTACCTGATTCCTATGTTTTTTGGGTGTGCTGAGTCCGAAATTAATAATAAATAGCCGGTCAAGTGCAAGTTGAACTCACGCAGTTAGTGTTCCGTACGTTGATTGCTTTTAAAATAAAAAATTTTGTAACGGAGGTATAAAATGATCAGTGACTTCACAAAACACACCCCAAATGAGTTTTCAACAATGTTTCCAATCTTTACTGAAAATTGATGGCCTTGAAATTTTTGTTTTTTTTATTTACCAGATAAATTATTAAAGGTAATGCACTCGTGATAATTTTCGTTCAATCTACACCCCGTGAAGATTATTCCAGAATTTTTTCAAAATTTTTTGATAAGTACTTTTCGAGATAAGGCGGGTGGACAGCGATTTTTCGCGATTTTTTAAAAAATAATACAAAGAAAAGTGCGCGCAAGTATTACATTATATATATATATATATATATATATATATATATATATATATATATATATATATATATATATATATATATATATACAACTTGCACTTGACCGGTTATTTATTATTAATTTCGGACTCAGCACACTCAAAAAACATAGGAATCAGGTAAAATTATTAAAAAAGTTTTTTCAATGTTGGCCTGT
Source organism: Pachyrhynchus sulphureomaculatus (assembly GCA_019049505.1). Classification (NCBI taxonomy): domain Eukaryota; kingdom Metazoa; phylum Arthropoda; class Insecta; order Coleoptera; family Curculionidae; genus Pachyrhynchus; species Pachyrhynchus sulphureomaculatus. Next base: position 6,937,830 of record CM032455.1, on the reverse strand, counting down.
TATTAATATTATAAATACAGAGACTGTAGCGCTGATGGAAACAAATTTTAATCTACAATTCAGTTCAGTAGTAGTAGTAAGATCTTTTATGGTTGAACAAACATATTACCATTTTGTGTCCAACTGATTAAATTTTTTGTCAAATTCATTCTCAAGTTGAAAAATAAATAACCTACCAACTTTAGAGATCAATTTTTCTTTATCATCTTCTCCCTCGGTTAAGCAAATTCATTTTAATTACGCCCGATAGTCAAAAGGAAATACACTTGTTATTATAACAGTTTAACAAGAACGTAGTGTTAAACTAATTGTTTAACATTGCTAATTAATAATGACTCACTGCCATACATAATGACATTCAACAACCACTTAACTAAATTTTAAATACCGAGTATGTTTTACAAGTACATTTTTAAACTATGTCAATCAGCATAATACTTACTACAATAACAGCAGCAGACAAGCTCTTATTTCGTAGTGTTAGTTCAGGTTAGTTTAAGTTAGTTCAGGCAGCAGCAGACAAGCTCTTGTTTCGTACTGCGATATTTTTTTATATCATTTTAGAAATAGGTTTTTAAAACAGGAAAATATTTTTTTAATATTTATATGAATGATACTGGAATTTGTAGTGGTTATATTAATTTCATTTAATAACCCTAATTTTTTAAAAGCGATCATTCTAAAAAAGGCTGTGTATTCAAGCCACTGCCATATCTGGCCCTCTAGTGGTTCCCAAAGAAATTTGAGACCGCAGTACTTCTAAAGTCCTTTCTTTTAGGTTGTAGTTAAAACTGTATTTTAATTTTATCGTAATTTAAACTACATATCCGAATATTAATATCAGATAAACAAACCATTGAACATTACTATATCAGACAATCTATTATTGCCAATGAGCAAACGAACTGAACAGATCTGATTCTATAAAAATGTTTTTATTGATATCGGGGTAAAATACGAAGTACAATTTTAAAATGGAAACAATACGTGTATAATTTGAAATTGGTATAAATTGTTTAAACGCGTTTTGTTCATTACCAGATTGAACGGTTTTTTTTTAGAATAATTATTATTGGCGGGAAATTTCTCATTTCTGCATTAGTCACTCATTCTGGTATTAGTTATACAGACAAATCATCCTTGAAAAAGGAAATTAATTTTAGGAAATTTGGCATTGGCTACAACAAACTCTCCAGCTTTGCTTTTTTTTTTAATTAAAAACAGAAAAAATTCGACTATTCCCTCATTTTTTCCCTCTAATATTATTTTTCATTATTATTATTTGTTTTCCTCATCCTTCATTTTTCCCTTTTTTTCTCTTCCTCCTTCTTTTTTATGTATTATTTTATTTGTTATTTCTAGTATCCTTGGAGACAGGGGATTTAAAAAGTATGATGGAAACAATTAGTGGTTCGGATATACTTAAACTAGTCGCCCATAAAATTGTCATCATAAAGCACATAACGTATACTAGCAGTGCCCGCGGCGCGTGAACTTGATTCACTATTAGCGTCACTGCTTATTCCTTATGTTACCTAACGTAATAAAATAGATCCTATATCCTATCCAGAGAACATATGTATGAATTTAAAAAAAAACACGTAAATCAGATAAGTGGTTTTTGAGTGTTAAGTGCACAACGGACAGATTGAGATACATTGTGTTTTATATATTTATATATGTTAGATAGATAGATAGACAGATAGATAGATAGATTATCATTATTATTATATAACCTGGCCAAAGAACATATGTATAAATTAAACAAAAAAAAACACGTAAATCGAATAAGTGGTTCTCGAGTGATAAGCGCACTAATATATATATATATATATATATATATATATATATATATATATATATATATATATATATATATATATATATATATATATATATTTTACTCGTATTTTCACAAGCTTTCATTTGACACCACACTAGTTTACCTAGTAAAAAATTTTTTTTTCACTTCCGATTTCACCCCCCAAAACTAACCCCTTAGGTCAAAACTTAACTTTCAAAACTAGATGGCTCTGATGAGGCCATCAATTTCTATATTATTACCAAATTTCAACTTTCTACGACAAATAGTTTCGGAGAAAATCGGGTGTGACAGACAGACACCGAAGTCGTCTTATAAGTGTTCCGTACGGAACACTAAAAAGTCGTATCACCCACCAATTTTTTACATTTTAATATTCAAAATGAGAAAGTTTATTTTTTATCATTCGAATGTTATTAGGTTGGCAATAATATTAGAATTTTATAAGGTTGGCAGTAAAATCAAATGTTATTAGGTTGGCAGTTCCGATAAATGTCACAGCTGTTTGTTTTCTTCCAGTTAATATAACCTCGCATTGCAATGTTTAACCCATGTGCTTTAATTCACACTCAAAGTATGGCTAATCATGGTTGTAAAAACTCTCAACACTTCTTGTTATATATGTGGTGAGTTTAAAGTTAAAAGACATCAAAGAAACATTCCCGACTTTGTAAAAAAGTATATTTTGCATATTTTGGTGTAGAAATTGGTAATCAAGAAAAATGTTGTGCTCCTCACAAAGTATGTTATGTTTGTGTCGAGGATCTTACGAAATGGTATAAGAAAGTAAAGAAAGCTTTTAGATTTACATTACCCATGGTTTGGAGCGAGCAAGAAAATCATTCAAATGATTGTTATTTTTGCAGCGTTGATGTTTCTGGATTAAACTCTAAAAACAAGAAAGTAATTGTCTATCCTAACTTTACTTCAGCTAATCGGCCGGTAGGACATGGACCGGGACTTCCTGTCCCTGAGCCACCTCAGTCTATTGATGACGTTTTACAGTCCAGTCCCAAATTTATTGAAAGTCGACCGGATGATGATGAGTTTCAATGTTCTCTGGAAAATTTAAAACCACAGTTTGTTTACACAAGCTGAGTTAAATGATTTAGAGAGAGATTTGGGTTTGACTAACCAAAAAGCAGATTTGCTTGGTTCTAGGCTGAAAGAAAAACATTTATTGGAATCTGGAACATCTATTAATTTTTTAAAATTTTTTATTTAATTTAATTATTTAATTTTCCCTATTTTGAAATTTAATCGATGTCATATTGTGAGAGAACTGTGGGTGATACAAAAAAACTGATACCAGATACGGTTTCAGCACCCAAAAATACATAACACTTAGATGTATTGGTTTAAGAAGTTTTTACAAATATTTTTTTTGTTGGCCTGTGTAATGATAATAATCTTTATTGTCCAACAGAATAGATTTATTTACATATAAGATAATATGGATAGTATATCAAATAAAATTAAATACACAATTATTTAGTAGAGTAAGAGCGAACTTACTTGCAGAGTTTGCAATAACCTCTCTCTTATGGCGTTGGTAAAGTGAGACGAAGATAGACCGTACATATCAATGCCATTGCAGGTTTTATTAAAGATATCCATAAACTGACATAGTAGTGAGAAATTTTTAGAACTAAGTAAAACAGCAAGTCTGATAGTTTGTGAAGAAACGTGAAAGTTTATTTGTAATAATATCTCAGAACAATCTATAAGGGATATACATCTATAATATATATAAAATGCAACGTCTCTCTCTCTCTGTCTGTCTGTCTATCCAATTTAGGTGTTTTTTATAAATTTATACATATGTTCTATATAATTCGATATAAGCCTAGATAATGGGAGATAAGGTAAGATAATGAGAGATAAGTATAAATAATGGGAGATAAGGAGAAATAATGGGAGATAAGCAGAGATAAGTCTAGATAATGGGAGTTGTGATGAGATAATGGGAGATAAGGAGAAAGAATAGGAGATAAGGAGAAATAATGGGAGATAAGGAGAAATATTGCGAGATAAGTCGAGATAAGCCTAGATAATGGGAGATAAGGTGAGATAATGGAAGCTAAAGAGAAATAATGGGAGATGAGCAGAGATAAGCTTAGATGATGGAAATTATGTAGAGATAATGGGAGATAAGTATAAATAATGGAGAGAAGCAGAGATAAGTCTAGATAATGGGAGTTATGGAAAAATATTCCGAGATAAGCAGAAATAATGGAAGATAAGGATAAATATTGCGAGATAAGTCGAGATAAGCCTAGATAATGGGAGATAAGGTGAGATAATGGAAGATAAGGAGAAATAATGGGAGATAAGGAGAAATAATGGGAGCTGAGCAGAGATAAGCCTAGATAATGGGAGTTATGATGAGATAATGGGAGATAAGGAGAAATAATAGGAGATAAGGAGAAATATTGCGAGATAAGTCGAGATAAGCCTAGATAATGGGAGAGAAGGGGAAATAATGGAAGATAAGGAGAAATAATGGGAGATGAGCAGAGATAAGCATAGATGATGGAAATTATGTAGAGATAATGGGAGATAAGGAGAAATAATGGAAGATAAGCAGAGATAAGTCCAGATAATGGGAATTATGAAGAAATATTGCGAGATAAGGAGAACTAATGGGAGGTAAGGAGAAATATTGCGAGATAAGTCGAGATAAGTCTAGATAATGGGAGATAAGGTGAGATAATAGGAGATAAGGAGAAATAATGGGAGATAAGGGGAAATAATGGCAGATATTTTATTACGTTGGGTAACATAAGGAATAAGCAGTGACGATAGTAGTGAATTAAGCCAACGCGGGCGGAGCCTCGGGCACGGCTAGTATTATATATTACTAAAATATAATTGTTACGATTAGATAAAGTTGGTATTTGAAATCTATGTAGAAGAATACTCTGTTCCAGACCTTTAGGAGAATATGCTCCATCCCTGGTAAATGCAAGAAGTTTAACAAACAACAATAAATAGGATTCCATACAACTATACCAAATTCCACGTTAAATCTCACAAAGCTAAAATAAAGTGGTTTTCGTGTTTGAATGTTTGTAAAATCAACCGAATTTCTAAGTATAAAGCTGAGCATTCTCATTGTATTGCCGCAGTTAGTATTAATATGTAACGAAAAAGAAAGTTCTAAAATGACACCAAAGTCTTTAAAAGTGTCACTGTTCTTACTTGGTATACCCCCTATAATAAGTATCCTAACAGTTTAGGATTATACCTGTGTAAATTGTGCTATAATATCTTGTTTCTGTTATAACAGGAGTGTGTAACTGCGTCTGGGTGTATGTATTTGTGAAGTGCCTGTGTGTGGTGCTTGTAGAAGTGTAATGTCTTGTTCTGGCCTAGTGAAAAGTTCAGGCGAGTGTGAGTGGGCTCAGGTAAGCGTGTTTTGTCACCCGTACCTCGAGCGTTCTTGATACATGCTAGCCCATCTATCGCTCTGAGAACAGAGACAAGACAAGGTGCAGATGCAGCCCGTAGGGGGTAGAAACCATTACTTAGTAATAACAAAACCGCTTTACAACTAAATATTACCCACTATATACTGACCTTATTGGCCTGTAAATAAATTTAATTTAACTATTGTATGTGGTTAATGGAATCCAATTTATTTGTAAATATTATAATGAAGCAGCTGTTGACATTTAGAGTTTCCGTGTTGGTACTGCACCAACTACTCAGAGCACTAAGATCCTACTGAATAAACTAATAACACAGGTCTGCAACAAAAATGCTGTCTGGATGTTTTCAACTGATTTCTATGTATTTAGGTGTTCTGAAAACTAAAAAAATACTCAAAAAATTGCAGAACATCAGGTTATTTTGCAAAACGCAAAATTTTATTATAAAAAAGGGTTTTTTTGGGCTAACTTGAAGTCATAAATAAATAGGTACAATTTTATTTTGATTCCTGTTTTTAAATGTAAACAGGCCATAACTATCGTTACTTTCTAAATAAAGAACGCCCTGTGTGAGCTAAATTAACAAACATAAACGTTGTAACCAGAACGTGCGCGCTCCGATAGTGTAGAAAGTGGCGCGGTACAATTACGTGTTAACTCGTCGTTATTTATAGATCTTGGTTCAATATAGTGCAATGTCATCTGTGCGGAAGTGTGTGAATTCGTCTGACAGTTTCTGTTATATTTGTGGCGAATATATGGTATTACAGCAACAACTTAATATTACGGACTTTGTAAAAAAAGTATACTTCACGTATTTTGACTTAAAACTTGGAGATCAGGATAAAGTTTGGGCACCTCGTAAAGTCTGCAAACGATGTGTTGAAGACCTTCGAAATTGGTTTAAGGGCAAGAAAAAAGCTTTCCGATATGCGATTCCTATGGTATGGCGCGAGCAAAAGAACCATAGTGAAGATTGTTACTTTTGTTCGTGTAGTGTGAAAGGGTATAATTCAAAATGGAAGCAGTCCATTTCATACCCCAATCTGCAATCAGCTATTCGTCCCATCCCTCATGGGACCGAAATACCAGTGCCCAAGGCCCCTGCTACCTTGGAAGAGATTCCAAGTTCTGACGAAGATGGTGCTGTACCTGAACCCGATGACAAGTCAAGTTTTCAATTTGAAGATGACAGCAGTCCGAAATTGTTTTCCCAGGGCGAGTTAAATGATTTGGTAAGAGACTTGAATCTTCCAAAAAACGCTGCTGAGTTGCTTGGATCAAGGCTCAAAAGCAGGAACTTACTTTTGCCGGGAGTATCTTCCTCCTGGTTTAGATATCGTGAGAAGCAGTTCACTTCCTACTTTGCCCAAGAGGACGAGTTGGTTTATTGTATCGATATTGAAGGTTTGATGGATACATTTAAGATCTCATACGACCCAGCACAGTGGCGTATTTTCATAGATTCTTCAAAAAAAAGCCTTAAAGCAGTTCTGCTTCACAATGGCGGTTCCTATGTTTCCATTCCTGTCGGTCATTCCGTACACCTCAAGGAAACCTACAAGAACTTGGAATTGGTTCTTTGTAAATTTAAATATAAAGACCACGGTTGGCAAGTGTGCGGTGATTTAAAAATCTTGGGCATGTTGCTCGGACAACAATCTGGGTTTATCAAATTCCCTTGCTTTTTGTGTCTATGGGATAGTAGAGACCGAGCAAATCACTGGACCAAAAAGTGTTGGCCTTCGAGGGAGCTTAAAGTTGACGAAAAGAACGTCCTGCATGAAACTTTGGTGCCTCCTCATAAAGTTCTTCTACCACCGCTTCACATAAAGCTGGGATTGATGAAGCAATTTGTAAAATCCAGAGATGGAAATTGCTTCAAATACTTAATATCAAAGTTTCCAGGCCTATCGGAGGCAAAGTTGAAGGAATGTTTTCGTTGGACCAGATATTAGACGGCTTATGGCGGATTCATCACAACCATGACGGATCCTCAAAGAGAAGGGTGGATTGCCTTTAAAGAGGTCATAGAGAAATTTTTAGGCAATAACAAAGACCCTAACTACAAACAAATCGTCAAAAGAATGTTAAAAGCATTTCAAGCTTTAGGTTGCCTAATGAGTTTAAAAGTACATTTTCTTCATTCCCACCTCGACTACTTTTCCAGAAAATTTAGGAGATCTGAGTGAAGAGCAAGGTGAACGATTTCACCGAGATATTAAGGAGATGGAAAAAAGATACCAGGGAAGATGGAGCGTCTCAATGATGGCAGACTACTGTTGGACGCTTCAGAGAGACCTTCCAGATGCTTCCTACAAGCGAAAATGTACCAAAAGGAGTCTCACTGGGAAAAAGAAATGTGTTTAGTGCTTACTAATGAAAGTATTTTAGATAAAAAAATAAGTTTCGTTACGCAATTATAAATTAAAAAAAAAAATTTTGAGTATTTTATCTTTTATTTTAAGATGATAACTTGTTTAACCCTTTTTTTTTAATACCTACATTGTCAGAAAACGTGACATTCTATGACAAAATAAAAGTCATTTTCGGATTCAGTACACCCAAAAACATAAGAATTATGCAAAAAAACCAAAACAGCTCTCAATTTTTTTTTTTGCAGACTTGTGTAATCATAAATCTCCTGAATTCTTTGAATATTTTTAGATCGTCAGCAAATAGCAAAAAGTTACTAGAGCTCTTATTACTTCTAACATTGATAGAATTTAAAAAATAATGGAGGAGCAAGGTTATTACCCTGAGGGACAATGCCAGTGGCTTTAAATTTAATAGATTTAGGGTTATGGATTTCATCTTTCAGATATGACCGAAAAAACATTATTAGATTCTCAGTGAATCCGATCTACACCCACCCAATCTACAGCTTTACAGATGACAGTACGCTTATATCTTCACTCACTTTGAACGCTCGGACATCGGCTCCTGAGACGACTATCCGCAGACAGCGGGAAGTCGTTCAACTTATCAAAGACCTGAAAGAAATTCTATCTGGGGGTGAGAGTAACCAAGTGAAATTTAATGCTGCAAAAACCCAGGCGGCATTTTTTTCTAAAAAAGTTAACGTTGCTGAATCCGACATAGTTATGGCGGGGCACTCCATTCCTCTAACATCGTCACTCAATTTGTTGGGCGTTAATTTGGGAGCAAATATGTCCTGGCATGAACATGTCGCAGGCATAGCAAGGATAGCTCCTCAAAAGTTGGGAATATTATTTCGAACCAGAAAGCTATATACTCCACAACAACTGTTAATTCTAACTATGGAATACTGCTCCCATGTTTGGGGCTCCGCTCCCAAACATACGTTGCATTTATTGGATTCTATTCAGGGAAAAGCTGTTCGTCTGATTGGAGACCCGGAACTGACCGGCGGTCTTGATTCGCTGGAACATCGAAGAACGGTTGGCGACTTGAGCCTATTCTACAAGTATTTTTATGGAAAGTGTTCGAAGGATGTAGCACGCTTAATTCCTCCCAGAGTGGTGCATGTTAGAAAAACACGCCTTTTATATGAAGAACATCATCCCTTTGGAATAATTTGCCCAGGACTATGTTTCCCACCGAATATAATTTACAGCGATTCAAGAACAACGTGAATCGCTTTTTTTCCGCTTTAGGAACTTCCCTGTAGCACGTGTGCAACACAAAAAAAAAATTTTGCAACAAAACAGAATGATTTACTTTGTCGAAATCCTTTGAAAAGTTTTAAACAATTTGTACTTTTTTACAGTTATCTAAGGCTTGTCCAACGTCTTTGGTAAGACAGGTTATGTTACTTGCTATACTGTGATTACTAAAACATCATGTTTTTTAGGGGAGATTAAGCTTTTAATTTGATTAATTATACAATCATGTATCAACATTTCAAGAATAGAGATAATATAGACACACGCCTATAATTCGATATTTCATTTGGTTTTCTTTCTATGAAGGCTAGGGTAATCCTTGCCTCTTTCCATAGTTCCGGAAACGTCTTATTTTTAATAACTAAGTAAAAAGAAAGGATAATAGTTTAAGCAATGCAGCGGCACAGTCCTTGACAATGAAGCAAGATACTTGACAATTGACATGTCAATTTGTTTTTCTACTTTCTTAACGCCCTCTGGTACGTACTCAAGCATGACAGAAGACCTGTCATTGACAGAGGTGTGATTGAAGAAGTTGAAGGTGAAGACCTAGCTAAGGTTGTAACAAATCTAATTGTTGGAAAAACGAGAATTCAACAATTTTCAAACGTATTAATGTTATATTCGGAATTGGAAAGGTATCTGAATAACTTTTCGGAGAGTATCGCTTCATTTTATATCTAATATTAAGTCTAATAAGGTATTTTAGGCAAACAGATAGATAAAAGGGGTCATCATCTGTCATCTGTACATATTTAACACTTCCCGGATATATAGTAAGTTTTGAATTGGAGCAAAAAAAGTACAGCAACAATCAAGAATAGTTTTCAGGAGGTAAAATATATTTTATCAAGTTCGAAAAGAAGGGCTTGATATGGAAGAAGAATTTATTATGCTCTGATTGCTATTGTTTTTATTTGTTAAAATTTAGAATATATACATTAATTTGTTATGCATTATTTTTTAAATTCAATACATAGCTTTAATATATGTACATACTTTACTTTTACCCGTTCAGATTTTAAATAAAATAATATGTTAACTTTATTTTCATGGAATATTTTATATTCAACGTACAAGGAAAATAAAAAAAATATATTTAAACATAAACGTGGAGAATATTCCTTACTTTTAAACTAACATAACGTTATCACTGTATGTTAGATTAATTCCGGAAACTTTTCCATTTACCTTCGTAATTACTATAGATGGCACACATTATTAAAGAAACTCTGTTCATTTTTTAGGAAAATAAACTTAGGTTGGATTATAATGATCTGTTGGTTGTACATGTTCATAGTGAATGAGACAAAATGACGTTCTGTGCCATCTATTGGGGAATACATTATATTATACTTGCAGAGACGGAATGTGGCGTCCCTTAAAAGTGATCTTATTCTCTGTTTCTCTTTTTCTCCTACTTGGCAAACAAAAATAAAATACGAAAGTTAACGTAAACCTAATTTTTATAGACGGATTATTTATTACCGAATTTATAATATTTTATCCTGAAGTTGACGTCGGTACAAACAGCTTTAATACCCAATAAAATTATCTGTAATTAAAAACACAAATAAAAACCAATTTAGGTCAAAACTTTTTAAGACTTTCAAGACACTCATTAAACGAAATGGAAATTAAACAAAATAAGAACTTTTGACAGGAAATTTCGACAAAAAATTCTCTTTTGCCTGCGAAAAAAATGAAATAATTCTATAAGTCTTTTGGATATTAACAACGAGCCTCTAGGTCAGGGGTGCTCAAACGGTGGATCGCGATCGACAAGTCGATCGCGAGTGCTTTTTGAGTCGATCTCGAGAAAAAAATTCCAAAATGTAATGAATAAACTACTAAAATTTATTCGATCCACAATTAGGTCAGAATAACCCCCTCATCACTTTCTTTTATCGTAATAACCCCCTGCTAGCGGCAAAAGGCGGCTTTATCAAAGGAACGCGCGGTACTTGTCAAAGAAAAGCCGCGTTTTTGATTCCCGTCGATTTTTCTAGAAACTTCGGGCGGCGTGTTTGACGGGACCATTCGAGACTTCGTTCGCGCCGATATAAATGTTGCGCCGGAGTCAGTCTGAGTTGTAACTTGAAGGCGATACATCGATACAAAGTTTATTAATAAATAGTCCAAAATGAGTGCGGCGAAGAAAAGTAAAACTTATCATTTTAATAACGATTGGAAGGAAGAATTTTTCTTTTGTATGGTAAAGGATAAATGCATTTGTCTCATTTGCCGTGCGTCAGTTGCAATACCTAAGCGTGGGGACTTAGAGAGGCATCATAAAACGGTTCATAAAAACTATGAAAAGGATTTTCCGTCACAGAGTGAATTAAGAAAACGAAAAAGTACGTGATTTGAGAACTTGTTTGCAAAAAGAACAAACCATGTTCACAAGAGCAGCCAAACAATCAAAAGCTGCAACGATCGCGTCATTTAAAATATCTCATATATTGGCGAAACACAAGAAACCATTTGATGATGGATTGGTTGTGAAGGAAGCATTTATTGAAGCGGGTGAGACTTTATTTGGAGATTTTAAAATAAAACAGAGATTATGTCTGCTACTAGAGAACTTCAGTTATCTTGTCCGACTGTCACAAGTCGTGTTGAAGTCATGAGTCAGGACATGGCAGATAAACTAAAACATGATATCATGGAATGTACATACTTTTCTTTACAGTTCGACGAATCCACCGATATGACAGACACTGCCCAGCTGTGTATTTTTATTCGAATGGTATTCAATGACATGTCGGCTAAGGAAGAGTTTTTGACAATGATTCCTCTGAAAGGAAAGACCCGTGGCGAAGATATATATGACGTTTTCTTCAATTTTGTAACAAACTACAAGCTACCAATATATAAACTAGTGTGCATTACAACCGATGGAGCACCAGCAATGACTGGAAACAAAAACGGTTTTGTGGCATTGTGTCGAGCTAATGATGATTTCCCTTCATTTTTCTCCTTCCATTGCATTATACATCGACAAGTTTTGTGTTCAAAAGTTCTAAACATGGAGGAGATTATGGGCATTGCAATAAAAATTGTGAATTCTATCCGTGCACGTAGCTTGCAACGACGGCTCTTTAAATTGCAGTTGGAAGATAGTGAGTCAGCTGAACACACTGATTTAGTTCTTCACACGGACGTCAGGTGGTTGAATCGCGGAAAATTCCTAGAAAGGTTTCAAGAATTATTGCCCGAAATAACAGCTTTTCTGGACGAAAGAGGTGATGACACTTAGATGCTGAAAAACGGAAAATGGCTGACTGATTTGGCATTTTTGACAGACATCACAATGCATTTAAACACCATTAATTTGGAGCTTCAAGGTAAAGGAAAAACTATTATTGAGATGATTAGCGCAATAAACGCATTCAAAAGTAAATTGAAACTTATGACAGATCAACTGAAAAGAAAGGATCTGAAAAATGTTCCGTCCGAAAGCAAGAATTCCTCAGTTGAATTATGATATTTATAAGGCAGAATTATCAAATATTTTGGGCCAATTCGAAATACGTTTTTATGATTTCAGTAAATTGGCAAATATCGCATCATTTATGAGTTATCCTTTTTCGTGTAAAAACATTGCGGAATTAGCTACTGAAATAGCAAGTCAGTTTAACATGGACTCATGTTCTGTTGAAAATGAGTTAGTGCAGATTATATCAGATATAAATCTCAAAGCCACAGCATCTGATACAAAATTCTGGTGTTTTATATCTGAAGATAAATATCCGAATCTAAGGCAAATCGCCCTTCAACTGACGGCAATGTTTGGGTCAACTTACTTGTGCGAGTCTGCATTTTCTGAAATGAAGATAATTAAGTCAAAATATCGCAATCGACTAACTGACGAACATATGTCATCATGCTTGCGATTAGCACTCGGTAATTACGTACCATCTTATGAAAAGTATGCTAAGGACATGCAGTGCCACGCTTCAACATCCAAAGTTACTCTTTAGTTAAGTTTAGACACTAGAACTCGTTTGTTTTGTAAGAACCAATAAACTCGGAATTTTGAATAATTATGAGTTTTTTCATTGACATTTTAGAGCAGACCTACACTTACCTTGACTAAAAAAATACATATTGTGCGGAAAACTAATATCTGTGCCACAATACACCCTACCTAGACGACAATCCTGCATCACACTTACAGAGTCGATCGATCGTAGTCTAACAATATTGAGGTAGATCGCCAGCAGTTCAAGTTTGAGCACCCCTGCTCTAGGTTAATGCTGTTTTGTTATTATTTGTTTAGACATTACTGTTTTAAATTTATTCACTTATAATAAATACTTGCGACAGGAACAGATTTTACTTTCTTGACCAATCAAAAATCACTGTACACACACACACATATATATATATATATATATATATATATATATATATATATATATATATATATATATATATATATATATGTACATAACACGTAGGCTGAAAAGTTTTTGGTATGACACACAAATGTCGCTCTTTTCAAAAAATCCATACGATTTGTACGATGTACCAAACTTCAAATGATACGTATCAAAATTTCATGACGTTTCGACGATTAGTTTAAAAAATCTTTCCGGTGCTTAATGGAACGGTTTGATGGTAGTGGTAGCGTTGAGTATACGAAACGGAAAGTAGTAAACCAGAATGCTACCAATGAGGAAAAAGAAAGGGAGATTTTACTTCCTGTTGAAGATAATCCCCAGGTCAGCAACCGTCAACTAGCTGACTTATCTGACACATCCCAATCTACGGCTAATCGCACCACGAGAAAATAGTATCATCCCGTTCATATAGAACTACACCAAGAACTTCAAGACCGTGATTTACGAGTAAACTTTTTATACCACCATGAATGGAGCAATAGAGGCCGATCCAAATTTTTTATCCAAAATAATGTTTTCTGATGAAGCTACTTTTCGCAGTAATGGAGCAGTTAACAGCCATAACATGCATTATTATTCAACAGTTAATCCATTTTTGGTCCGAAAAGTTTAAAACCAAAACCATTGGTCGCTTATTGCATGGGTGGAATATTAAATTTTCAAATTATTGGTCCATATTTTTTCTGCGAACCGCTTAACGGGTCTAGTTATCTAAATTTTTTGCAAAACGAATTACTCCAGCTTCTTGAACAAGTTGATAACTTTGAAAGAGAACAAATGTGGATTCAACAGGACGGAGCTCCTGCTCATTACCACCGGAAAGTTCGGGAATTTTTAAACGATCGTTACCCACAAAAATGGATCGATAGGGATGAATTCATTCAGTGGACCCCTCGCTCATGTGACTTAACACTTTTAAACTTCTTTTTGTGGGGCTATATGCTAAGGACAGTGAAGGACAATATAGTAAAACGACTAAACATGTGTATTCAAGTAGACGGGCTTATTTTTGAACATTTATTACGTCATAATAATTAATCATTAGACAAGTTAAACTCTATAAAAATCATTATTATCTATTTGTTTATGTTTTCACAACAGCGTAAGTGTATTAAAAAAAAGGGTAAAAATTGAAAAATTCAAAATAAATTGAAAACTATTAGAAATAGGTATATGACATACTTAATAAAAGTTGGAGGGTTTTATAAAATCTAGCAGAAAAAATAATAATATACAGGGTGTGCCATTTAAAAAATTTGAGATTTTTCAATTTAAAATAGTCGAAATGCATAAATTTATTTTGAAAACCCTGAAGCATCTAAATCAAATTTCTTTACATACATCTTTTTTTTGCATCTCTATAGAACGCTCATACCAATTATGAGTATCCCACCTTCAGAAACAATGGCGCTACTGGCAATTTTTTACAAAACTGAAAACTGGTATTTTTTTAAAAAAACTGTAATATTAGAAAAACTACTAGTTTTAGGTATATAATATTCATAGAAAAAATAAATTAGAAAATGGGTTACATTTTAAAAAACATATGTTATATCGCCACACTTTTTTGAAGCACCCTGTATACTCAAAAATAATTTTAATCTGTGCACCTTAACATACCCTAAAACTATTTTAGGGAATTAAAATTTTTTCGTCATTCCCGAAACAAATGAGATAATGAACTTTACTCTATCGTTGACTCACCCTGTACATACGAAACCAACACATACAAATAGATATCTAAATGCTAAAACCCGCCTGCCATCCTATACAGTTGCCCTAACGTAGGTCGAAAAGTTTTTTTAATGAAAATAGATCGTCAACACAAGCGCGTCCGGGCATAAAATCGCTTTAGATAATGAAATATAACTGGATGAGGCATATCTATCACAGCCATAGCATATTTCTATGATTCGAACCACATTTACGCCGTGTTGCAGTAATGTTTGAAGACCTTAAGTAGTTTAACGTGCGTGAAATAATTTTTTATCGGCGAGGAGGTCGTAATACGACGGGTATTACGACCTCCTCATTGTCCAAGTGTCGAAATATACATTTTCGTATTTCACAGCACCTTTTAGACAACGCGACAGTGCTGCCACGGATGTTATTGCATTTCTGAAAACACCTGTGTATGTACTACCCGTGTACGTATCTATGTCAAATATATTTAAATAAATTAATAAAGGAAATGCAGCAGTATGGGATTACCACTGGACGACGATACTACATTGTACACGCTATCATTCGCAGATGACCAGGTGGTAGTCGCTCAGGACATCGATGATATGGAACACATGACATGAAAACTTATGGAGGAATATGAAAAATGGGGCCTACAAGTCAATATTAAAAAGACCGAGTACATGTGCGTCGGAGGACAACAGTAGGACTTGAAACTGGCCACAGGACACACCATCAAACACTGTGCCAGTTATAAGTATTTGGGAACGAGAATATCTAGGGACGGAACACTGGAAGAAGCAATATCCAAGGAAGAAAAGCGATTGCAATGCTTAATAGTATACTATGGGACAAAAAACATAACCATTGAAAATAAGAAGAGAATTTACAACTCAATAGTGAAAAGTATAATAACTTACAGCTCCCAGGTGTGGCCATTAAAGGAAAGAACAGAAAAAATACTAAAAGCTACAGAAATGGATTTCTGGAGACGAGCAGCCAGAAAATCCAGAAAAGACCGCATACCAAATGACACGATAAGGCGAGCTTTAGAAATAAAGCACGATATAGTGGACGAAATCAGAACCCAACAGTTGGTATGGTACGGACATGTACAGAGAATGTCACAAGACCGACTACCTAAAAAGATTTTAAATTGGAACCCTCATGGAAAAAGAAAGCGAGGAAGACCACGTCAAAGCTGGAGAGCAGAAATCCACAAGGAAGTACTAGAGAGAGATCTGGAGGAGGAGGGATGGAGAAACCGGGAGGAGTGGAAATTAGGCATCGGAAGACGGAAGACGTTATAAAACCGATTGATATATATATATATATATATATATATATATATATATATATATATATATATATATATATATATATATATATATATATATAATAAATAAGTAACCGACCTGCCGGGATTTGAACCCGAGACCTTCTGCATCGCAAGCAAGTACTACGCCTCGGAGTCACGGGCCGCCACAATCGTTGACATATTGTTCCCAGTTACACAAACCATAGTGGCAGAATCGGCATGAAAACAGCAATAAGACGTCCATTTGCAAACTTAAAGCACTGGCAAAAAGTTTATTGCTGTCATTCACTGTCAGCTACCGAAAAATATTAGGTTGGTAGGAAAGTAATGTTGATTTTTAAATGTCCCCCCCTTAACTGTTTGTTCTTGGAACTAATATATTTTTAAAACATTTTACAACGCAGACTTCGCTCTATATCTTCTGCTTGTTACTGATTTTAATTTTATTATTAACTAGCCGGGCCCGCGGCTCCGCTCGTGTGGACTTGAGTCACTACTATCGTCACTGCTTATTCCTTATATTACCCATCGTAATAAAATATCTCCCATTATTTCCCCTTATTTCCCAATATTTCTCCTTATCTCCCATTATCTCTACATAATTTCCATTATCTAGGCTTATCTCTGCTCATCTCCCATTATTTCTCCTTATCTCCCATTATTTTACCTTATTTCCCATTATCTAGGCTTATCTCGACTTCTCTCGCAATATTTCTCCTTATCTCCTATTATTTCTCCTTATCTCCCATTATCTCACCATAACTCCCATTATCTAGACTTATCTCTGCTTATCTCCCATTATTTCTCTCTATTTCCCATTATCTATACTTATCTCCCATCACTCACCTTATCTCCCATTGTCGAGGCTTATATCGAATTATATAGAACATACGTTTTAAATTTATAAAAACACGTAACTCGGATAAGTGGTTCTCGAGTAATAAGCGCATTAACGGACAGACAGACAGACAGAGAGACGTTGCATTTTATATATATTATATTCTTTGCTACATGATATTGTTCCATATTTAATGCTTTAGGGAGTGTATTGTAAGAGAACGCGTTAGCGGCAAACTTTTCTCCGACTTGATTCACTATTATCGTCACTGCTTATTCTTTATGTCACCTAACGTAATAAAATATATCCTATAACCTGGCCAGAGAACATACGTATGTTTAAAAAAAAGCACGTAAATCGAATAAGTGGTTCTCCAGTGATAAGCGTACTAACGGACGGACAGACAGACAGACAGACAGAGAGACGTTGCATTTTATATATATTATAGATATAGATTATTATTATTATTATATAACCTGGCCAAAGAATATATGTATGAATTTAAAAAAAGACACGTAAATCGGATAAGTGGTTCTCGCGTGATAAACGCACTAATAAACAGACAGACAGAGAGACATTGCATTTTATATATTATAGATTATAGATATTCTCTGCTACATAATATTGTGCTATATTTAATGGTTTAGATTGTGTATTGCAAGAGAACGCGCTAGCAGCAAACTTTTTTCCGACTTCATTCACTATTATCGTCACTGCTTATTCCTTATGCTACCTATTGTAATAAAATATAGCCTATAACCTGGCCGGAGAACATATGTATGTTTTTAAAAAAAAAGTACGAAAATCGGATGAGGGGTTCTCCAGTGATAAGCGCACTAACGGACAGACAGACAGACAGACAGAGATACGTTGCATTTTATATATATTATAGATGTAATAAAATATATATCTATAACCTGGTCAGAGAACATATGTATGAATTTAAAAAATCACGTAAACTGGATAAGTGGTTCTCGAGGGATAAGCGCACTAACGGACAGACAGACAGATAGAGAAACGTTGCATTTTTATATATATTATAGATATAGATTATTATTATTATTATATAACCTGGCCAAAGAATATATGTATGAATTTAAAAAACGACGCGTAAACCGGATAAGTGGTTCTCGCGTGATAAACGTACTAATGGGCAGACAGACAGACAGAGAGACATTGCATTTTATATATAATGTAGATTATAGATTATAGATATTCTCTGCTACATAATATTGTTCCATAATTAATGGTTTAGACTGTGTATTGCAAGGGAACGCGCTAGCGGCAAACTTTTTTCCGACTTCACTCACTATTTTACGTCACTGCTCATTCCTTATGCTACCTATCGTAATAAAATATAGCCTATAACCTGGCCAGAGAACATATATATGTTTTAAAAAAAAAAGTACGTAAATCGGATAAGTGGTTCTCCAGTGATAAGCGCACTAACGGACAGACAGACAGACAGACAGAGAGACGTTGCATTTTTATATATATTATAGATTTATGTCCATTTTTATTTACAGAATTATTGATGAAAAGAAGTAAGCGGACAATGTTTATTCCAAAAATGGGGGTCGTTTAGCAGTTGACAAAGTGAAATTGAAGCCATTGGCCGAGAAAGATCCGTACATAACAATATAATAATTTACTAAAAAGGTGTGAATCATTCATCAGTTTTTGAACTACATCAGACACACGACAAACAATAAAAAATAGTCATTGTGAGATATAATGTGCGCAACAACAATCCATTTCCCCGTCATATTATTGATTTATGATAAAAGATGAATTCTGTAAGATAATCGGCGAGTGATTAGATAACAGCAAAGTTAGACAACATTTCGTAAAGCCGAAGCTGCATCAAAGATGGTCTACGGTGAGTGTTTGGTAGTTTGCTGGCGGTGCTATTTACCAGATATTTCAAAATATGGCCGAAATCATCAATCCATAGAAGTATCATCAAGAAATTGAGGATATGCCCTAGAAATTACTGCGTCTACGTTCGACATTAGACAACAAAAAACCAGAACGGATTGTGGTACGAAACTACCTCACAGGAGATTTCGCCAACCGATTACCACTTTTTTTTTATGGGTCTAGCACACGTGCTGCAAGGAAGTCCCTAAAACGCTCCAGGAGCGGCATGTGTGCGGAAAAAGCGCACTATTCCTAATTTAAAGGATGCACATGGTAAAATATGTAATGACTCCCTAACAGTAGCGAACTTATTTAATAATTTTTTTGTTGAGACGGGAACAAGTAATAACTGTAAACCCGTTTATAAAAACAAATCCATTGGCAATAGTATATTTCTGCGAAATCTTAATGAAGACGATCTCTTACGGGTCGTAATGTCGCTTGGGGCAGAGAAATCACAAGGAGTTGATGAAATTCCTGGTTTCTTAATTAAACAATGCTTCAAAGTTATACAATAGCCTCTTCTGTACTTGGTGAATTTTTCACTGCAGTCGGGTAGTTTTCCGACGAAGCTTAAAAAGTCGAAAATAACACCAGTCTATAAAGATAAGGATAATCGCCACGACTTATCAAGCTACAGACCAGTGGCTGTACAAAATCAATTAAGTAAGGTTTTTGAAAAATCATTTCAAACTATATTATCACCTTATCTTTTTAAAGATAATAAAATAGTATCTAGCTAACAGCATGGATTTGTCCCCAACAGAAGAACCGAATCTGCACTTTTTGATACTGTAAATATGATTCTGAATTCCTTAGATGAAAAATGGGAAACAGTGGGAGCTTTTTTTGACTATAGTCGCGCTTTTGACCTGGTCGACCATAATATTCTATTTCATAAACTTGAGAAAGTTGGAATAAGGGAAGTGGCCTTGGAATGGGTAAAATCTTACCTATCTAATAGAGAGCAAATAGTAAAGTTGTCAGATGCTACAAAATCTAGGGAGATCATAAAAATTAGGGGACTACCCCAGGGGAGTCTTCTATCTCCAATTTTCTTCATTATAATGAACAATGATTTTCCATCAACAGCAAACAGTAATTTTAATAGTAACGTCTGTCCCGTACTGTACGCGGACGACTCTAACTTCATTGTAAGTTCTGAAAAAGGGGAGATTCAATCTGCCACACAGAGAACTGTTAATGGAGTCTGCCAGTGGTCATATAACAATGATTTAAAATTAAATTTCACTAAATCCAAAATAGTACAGTCTATCCCTAAGCCCGTAACCCTGTATGAGAGCTTACTTATTCGATTCCCAAATAAATTGTCTTTAGCTCAAATAGACTAAATAAACTTTCTAGGAGTAAAATTAGACTACAAACTAACATGGGAAGCACATATATTAGAAATATGTAAAAAAATAAATTCATTAGCATATCTCTTTAGACAACTGAGACCAATACTCAAAGACACTACACTTCTTTCTTTATACTATGGCCAAGTTTATTCCAGACTATCCTACGGAATTGTATGCTGGGGTAATGCTGGGGTAATGCTGCACATATTCAACAGTTATTTGTTTGTCAAAAAAAATATATTGAAAATTATGGCTAAAGCCCCACCAAGGACATCTTGTAGGAATCTATTCATTAATTATAATATTCTGACTTGTTATGGAATATATATTTTTTGCAGCGCTGTGTATATTAAAAGATATATTGAAAAATTCACAGTCCGTAGTAATATTCATTCTTACAACACTCGGCAAGCAGACGAACTTCACAAGCTCCTATGTAGGTTGTCAGCTACTAATAATGGTCCGCAATGTATGTTGATTCGGATATACAATAAACTCCCAAAAAAAATAACCGGAATCTCATCTCTAAGTAAATTTAAATCAGAGTTAAGACGATTCTTGGTACCTAGAGCACATTACTCATTGAATGAGTTCTTTATATAGCTTAAGATTGTTGGTATCCAGATGTTAATATTGTAATGATTATTGTTTCTTTCTTTCTTTTTATATGTTTATATGTTAAATGTATTTTTAAATATTTTTGACGTATCCTATACTATGTCTTTGTACTATATTGTGCATCTGCATCAGTCAAAAAAGGAAATAAATGTTTATTTATTTATTTATTTTTACGTTGTTCTTGAATCGCTGTAAATTGTACTCGCTGGGAAACACAACGCTGGGCAAATTATTCCAAAGGGATGATGTTCTCCATATAAAAGACTGCCAGAAAAGCGTTGTACGCGGAGTTACAAGCTAAACCTCGGCACCTCGGCAATCTCGTATACTAGAAAATCTTGAGCAACCAAAATGGTGCTGAAGATGCCTTCCACGAGTTTACAAAATTAGCCACGCTGATATTCTACTACTTATTACTCATTGACAAAGATGTGTTAATTATGAAGGTGATTAATTAAGTTTACTATGAGCTGAGATACCCAAAATTAAAATTTTAAAAATTAAAACCGACATTATTTTCCTATCAACTTGACGTAATGCTAATAGCCCTTTTTTAATTCTGGACCTGCCTTTTCGTCAACATTCCTACCACCCTAAACGAAATAAGAATTTCCCCCAAATTCACCCTCACGACCCTTAAATACCCTTGATGCGTAGGACGTTGTTTGTTACTTTTACGTGTCGATAAAATCCGACTTATTGGGTCGAGATTTTCACTCAACTGTAATTTGTTTTATTTTGTTTTTTAACTTGCTTTTTGATTAAATTAATAGCAGTTCAGTAGATACAACAAGCAGTCAGTTAAATTTATTTTCCTGCAGACTGGGTCGAATTTTTTTAAGCTGCATTTTTTATAAGCATTAAATCTTCTGAGTTTGGTTTCTTTCAGAGCTGTAGCTTAGGACTTTTTAAATATACAGTGTCGAAACATTTTTT
Organism: Pachyrhynchus sulphureomaculatus; assembly: GCA_019049505.1. Taxonomy (NCBI): domain Eukaryota; kingdom Metazoa; phylum Arthropoda; class Insecta; order Coleoptera; family Curculionidae; genus Pachyrhynchus; species Pachyrhynchus sulphureomaculatus. The sequence continues at coordinate 6,915,850 of CM032455.1, read as the reverse complement.
TAACAAATTACTGTACCCACTAAAATCATTTATTTTGTTAGTTAAATACTTTATAAAAGTTTTCAAAAATTGTTTTAAGGTAATTCACTCGTAAATCTACTTTTCTTAAGAATTTGATGAAATTGAAATATGATGTTAATCTAAATGTTTTTCATTTAATTAAAAAAAATAAATAAATTGACCGATTGCGAAGCAAGATATTCATATTTAGAGTGCACATAATTAACATGCAATAGGCCAATAAATTATAAAAAATAGTTTCGTGTATATCTTAAGAACTTTTCTTACGAATTTTTAAAAAAAACTAATATTTAGTAAAGCTTTGGAAAATTTTGAAATAAAAATATTTTTTTTATCGATTTGTTTAAAAAGATATAAATAGTTAAAGTTGATATTTGTTTTAAAAGAATAACCGCGTAGTGAGGGACAAATAACACAATTTGAGAACGCTGTATGTCGTTATATTTTACGCATCAACATTCCAGCAACATTTAAAATGGTTAATTTTTAAACAGAATTTTATTCGTGGATTAAATAATTTATTGAATAAACACAATATATTTATCAACTGTATTTATAATCATCAAATAAAAATATTAAATGTATTAATTGAAAATTTAAATTTGTATCTTGGTATTTATTATTTTTTTCTTTAGTATTTAAAAGATTTATATTAAACAAAAATATGTTTGTAGGTTTAATAATTTTTCAATATTTTAAGTTAATATTATATTTATTTATCAGCACTGTTACATATCATTGATAACAATATTAAATATATATTAAAAAAACGATTTTATAAATCTTAATTACTTTATTTATTACTCGCGTTTCTTTGGTTAAACATTTCTGAGCCTTTTCGGTCAGAAAAGCGTTTTTTAAAAAGACTTACTGTGTCCGAAAAACCAATAATATTTTTGAAATCCTCGTTCATTGCAAAATTAATTATACCTTGAATTAAATGGGACGAATCAAACCGTGCATTATGGCCAACAAGTACGCAAGGTTTTGAAGAAAAATTTAAAAACTGTTGAAATAAAATTAATGCGTCCTTTAGAGTGATTCTTCAGAAGTAAATAGGAAAGAAAAATATTTAGTAGTAATCCTGGTTAAATAGTGCTTAAAACTATCCTTAATTACCTAAGATTATGCTAATCATTTTATTGTATTATTTACAGACAAAATTATTTTGCATGCAAATTTGTGGTACTATTTCCGAGAACTAATAAAGATTAAGTAAGGGTGAATGGTTTAAGTCTACCTGTTGGTTTAGAAATTGATTGGAGTTTTTCCGTTTGTTAATTTCAAGACATTCAAGCAAATTTAATTTTTTAGATTTATTTTCTACATGTAGGATTTTTAACGTATCATCAAAATTATGGGATTTGTTTATTATAAGGGTTGCGTAATGTGAATTGTTCTTATTTTTTAAATAACCATGTTTATGTTCTTTAATGCGAGTTTCAAAAGATCTACCAGTTTGTCCTACGTAGGTTTTAGTACAAGATCCACAATTTAAACTCCTGATTTTAAGGAATTCTTAGATTTGGTTTTGTTATTCAAAATTATACTCCCTAAGGAATTACTGGTTTTGAATGTTCTTTTTTATTAAATGTTTGGAAATTGTTCTAGTTATTTTCCCTGTGTATGTGAGTGTACTAAATTTTTCTTTTTTGTCAATAATTGTGGGATAAATTAGAGATATTGCTTGTTTAAAGGATTTTTTATTCAAGATATTATCTATAATGTTGGGGTCATATCCATTATTAATTGCTATTTGTTTGATTATGTTGAATTCTTTGTTAAAATTAGTTTTAGTCATGGGGATATGTAACAATCTATGTATGAAAGAGTTAAAAGCTGCCATTTTGTGAGGATACGGGTGGGATGAGCTATTGTGTATTACTGTGTCAGTATGTGAAGGTTTGTGAAAAATCGAGAAATCGTGTTTATTGTTCACTTTTGATATAGATATGTCTAAGAAATTTATAGAGTTATTGGTTTCTAATTCTATGGTAAATTTAATATTAGGATGCAAATTATTTAGGAAGTTAAGGAGGATTGTTAGTTGTCTATCTGTTTCCGCGAAACAGGAAATGATATCGTCAACATATCTATACCAGTAAACAATATTTTTGCTTACCGCGTTTTGATGAATTTTTAGTTCTAAATGATAAATGAAAATTTCCGCTAGTAACGGACTTAAAGGATTACCCATTATTAGACCTTCTTTAGATGTATAAAAGTTGTCGTTAAATTCAAAATAGTTTTAATCCAAGCACGTCGTAAGTAAATCTAAAATATCCCGTTTAATAATTTCGTTTACTTTATTCTTAATTAAGAGCTTATCTACTAATTCTATGACTTCATATGGTGGGATACTAGGAAATAAGTTTTGTACATCAAATGAGATAATTCTAGAATTATCTTATTTAAGAAAGTTAATATTTTTAATTTTATCGATTAGTTCATAGGTATTGGCTATACTATATTTCGGTTTAAATTTGCAATGTTGTCGTAGTAAAGGGATGAGTTTTTGTGATAGTTTGATTGATGGGGCCGTAACAAACGATACAACTGGTCTAATAGGGAAATCCTTTTTATGTAATTTATGTAATTTAACAATAATGAACCCACAGGCTCCAGAATTATATTCCCTAATTAAATTACATAAAAAGGATTTCCCTATAAGACCAGTTGTATCGTTTGTTATGGCACCATCAATCAAATTATCACACAAACTCATCCCTTTACTACGACAACATTGCAAGTTTAAACCGAAATATTGTATAGCCAATACCTATGAACTAATCGATAAAATTAAAAATATTAACTTACCGGAAAATTCTAGAATTATCTCATTTGATGTACAAAACTTATTTCCTAGTATCCCACCATATGAAGTCATAGAATTAGTAGATAAGCTCTTAATCAAGAATAAAGTAAACGAAATTATTAAACGGGATATTTTAGATTTACTTACGACGTGCTTGGATCAAAACTATTTTGAATTCAACGACAACTTTTATACATCTAAAGAAGGTCTAATAATGGGTAATCCTTTAAGTCCGATACTAGCGGAAATTTTCATGGATCATTTAGAACTAAAAATTCATCAAAACGCGGTAAGCAAAAATATTGTTTACTGATATAGATATGTTGACGATATCATTTCCTGTTTCACGGGAACAGATAGACAATTAACAATCCTCCTTAACTTCCTAAATAATTTACATCCTAATATTAAATTTACCATAGAATTAGAAACCAATAACTCTATAAATTTCTTAGACAGATCTATATCAAAAGTGAACAATAAACACGATTTCTCGATTTTTCACAAACCTTCACATACTGACACAGTCATATACAATAGCTCATCCCACCCGTATCCTCACAAAATGGCAGCTTTTAACTCTTTCATACATAGATTGTTACATATCCCCATGACTAAAACTAATTTTAACAAAGAATTCAACAAACAATCAAACAAATAGCAATTAATAATGGATATGACTCCAACATTATAGATTATATCTTGAATAAAAAATCCTTTAAACAAGCAATATCTCTAATTTATCCCACAATTAATGACAAAAAAGGAAAATTTAGTACACTCACATACACAGGGAAAATAACTAGAACAATTTCCAAACATTTAATAAAAAAGAACAATAAAATAGCATTCAAAACCAGTAATTCCTTAGGGAGTATAATTTTGAATAACAAAACCAAGTCTAAGAATTCCTTAAAATCAGGAGTTTATTTATTAAATTGTGGATCTTGTACTAAAACCTACGTAGGACAAACTGGTAGATCTTTTGAAACTCGCATTAAAGAACATAAACATATTATTTAAAAAATAAGAACAATTCACATTACGCAACCCATATAATAAACGAATCTCATAATTTTGATGATACGTTAAAAATCCTACATGTAGAAAATAGATCTAAAAAATAAAATTTACTTGAATGTCTTGAAATTAACAAACGGAAAAACTCCAATCAATTACTAAACGAACAGGTAGACTTAAACCATTCCCCTTACTTAATCTTTATTAGTTCTCGGAAATAGTACCACAGCTTTGCATTCTTAAAATAATTTTGTCTGTAAATAATATAATAAAATGATTAGCATAATCTTAGGTAATTAAGGATAGTTTTAAGCACTATTTAACCAGGATTACTACTAAATATTTTTCTTTCCTATTTACTTCTGAAGAAGCCATTGTATGGTGAAACAATTGTCAAGTGACTTTAAATATATTGGAAATTAAAACATAGTTTTGTTTTTATATAATTTTAAATACAGGTCGCCATTAATACATTCTAAGTGATTTGCCATTGTCTTTTCGACTAGATAATAATTGCACTATTCCTGTAGAACCCAATTTATCATTAGAATTTTTTAGATCTTTTAAAGTTATGCATTCAGATGCAGTTCTTTGAATCATAAGATCTGAAATAACACTTTTTAAAGCCATTAACGATGGCAATATTAGTTTTTCTATGACGCACTCTTTATACGATACGTAATTTGTAATTAAATCTTCTCTCTTCAAAAACTCATTCTCCAAGTTCTCAAGGATTTTAACGTCATATATATATCGCCTCGTGGAATTTTTCGTTTGGTGTTATTTGCAATAAATCATGCCCTAACTTTCTGAGCTTAAACATTTCTGAGCCTTGTCGGTCAGAAAAGCGTTTTTTAAAAAGACTTACTGTGTCCGAAAAACCAGCATTATTTCTAAAATCCTCGATCATAGCAAAATTAATTATACCTTGAATTAAATGGGACGAATCAAACCGTGCACTATGGGCAACAAGTACGCAGGGTTTTGGAGAAAAATTTATAAACTGTTGGAACAAAATTAATGCGTCCTTTAGAGTGAGTGTTTTGATAGGCTTACCATATAAATACAGGTCGCCATTAATATGTTCTAAGCCCGTAACTTTGAAATGTGGTAATTAGTCGGTTGCGGAGGTCTAATATAAACATTGAATATTTTATTCCCATATTTCGTCGCTATTTGCTAAATATCAGCTATATTTGAAAATTCCCATGTTTCTAAATCGAAAATTTGATTGATACTGTATCCTTCATGCATTCCTTTATTTTTTCTGGTGGTCTCTTTATTTTTAACCAGTTTTTCGTTGCAGGCAAATTAGTTCTTGATGCTCTTTGTTTTCTTATTTCATATTTTCTTGCCATATAAGATCTTGTATGTTTCCCAGGGAGTTTATTGATGAGGTTTCCTTTGCAAATTTGCCTTTATGTCGCAACTGATTATAATCAAAAGGCTATTTTTAAATAAAATTATATATCTTTGATTGTGTTAGCCGATACTTGTTGGAAATTCATGATAAAATTATATAAAAAACAACACTATGTTTTAATTTCCAATATATTTAAAGTCACTTGACAATTGTTTCACCATACAATGGCTTCTTCAGAAGTAAAAATTTTTACTTCTGAATCGCTGTCCACCCGCCTTATCTCGGAAAGTACTTATCAAAAAATTTTGAAAATATTCTGGAATATTCTCCACGGGGTGTAGATTGAACGAAAATTATCACGAGTGCATTACCTGTAATAATTTATCTGGTATATAAAAAAAACAGAAATTTCAAGGTCATCAATTTTCAGTAAAGATTGGAAATAAACTTTGTTGAAAACTTATTTGGGGTGTGTGTTTTGTGAAGTCACTGATCATTTTATATCACCATAACATAAATTTTGACTTAAGGGATTCGTTTTGAGCGGTGAAATCGGAAGTGAAAAAAAAATTTTTTTACTAGGTCATCGATTGTGGTGTCAAATGAAAGGTTATGAAAACACGAGTAAAATATATATATATATATATATATATATATATATATATATATATATAATGTAATACTTGCGCACACTTTTCTTCGTATTACTTTTAAAAAATCGTGAAAAATCGCTGTCCCCTACCTTATCTCAAAAAGTACTGATCAAAAAATTTTGAAAAAATCCTGGAATATTCTCCACGGGGTATAGATTGAACAAATTACGATTACCTTTAATAATTTACCTGGTATATAAAAAAATCAAAATTTCAAGGTCACCAGTTTTCAGTAAAGATTGAAAACAAACTTTGTTGAAAACTCATTTGGGGTGTGTTTTTGTGAAGTCACTGATCATTTTATATCACCCTAACAAATTTTTTTATTTTAAAAACAATCAACGTATGGAACACTAATTGTGAAAGTTCAACTTGCACTTGACCGGTTTTTTTTTCATTAAAAGTGTGTCTGCATATGAAAGTTTCCATGTATCGAATACAGTCTCCGACAAAAATAAAATACTCTGCCATTGAGTATTTTAAACTTTACTTTTCACTGCGATGGTCATGATAATAATTAAAATAATTAAAAATACCAAATCAAAATCTGTTGTAATAAAAAAAATTTTTATTGAAAGAAGAATTGAAACATAACCTTAAGGCGAAAGTATCTAAACAGTATACAAAAATTACCAGAGTGAAAGACTTATAAAAATAGTTAGCATAGCGGCAATATTCTGGATAACCGCTTAAAATTACATTATTGGTTATATAGTTTATAAAGGCGTCTAACCTTATAAAGGAAATCCATTCACTGTGTTTAGATATTTAATATCTTGGCATGTGTCACGATCAGCTGTTTAAGTATAAAATTTCCCAGTTTCTCCAATATGACTTTTTGTACGTATTAAACCAAACACCTGTTTGCGTTTTTATTTTGTGTATTTTCAAGTTATATTTTATGATTTATGGTGTCTATCTTACGACATTCTATAAAAAACACTTAACAAAACTTGTGACTTTAATTTTGGTGTATTTCATCAGTTACGACAATGTTGTTTGGAATGGCACCACCTCTGTGCACACCAACAAACCTACATACCTTGGGGTCACACTCGATAGATCCTTCACATACAAGCATCACTGCGAGAAAACACAAACAGTAAATGGGGCGCCAAATCAACGGTGCTTCTGACCACAGCCCAAGCCCATTGTTTCTCCACATACGAATACGCAAGCCCTGTGTGGTCTCGATCAGCACACGCTAAGAAGGTCGACATAAACCTTAATGAAAAATGAATCTAAACAGAATAGTAAAGCTAGTTCTGAAAGGAAAGTCACCAGGATGACGCCCACCGGAAAGGCCTTCCAAAAGGTGGATGGATAGCTAGTATTCTGGCTCCTAAGAGAGCTCATGAGGCCCTGGAAGTTAAACGGACCAATGATCTATAATAAGGATGAAGAAGTAAATTGACAATATTATTTGTTGATGGGAAGAATTTAGATAATTGTAAGTTAAAATTAAGTGATAACGTAATAATGTTTTTATATATTCTTGAAAATATTTTTAAGCTCGGGTTTCTTCTTGGCTTTTTATAAAGTTTTGTATATTCTCATTGAGCTTTCCTTGTTATCACTATTTTTAATAAGAGTTCTGTAAATATTCCGTTGTTTACTTTTTAGAAAAACACTACTAACAATCATTAAAACTATTTCACAGGATGTATGAAGCCCACGCCACTGGAAAAGCTTTACAGCGCGGTTGGTTTTGACAGCTCAGAATCACGGAGGGCAGCACACGAGTTTGGCGAAAAAATTTAAGCAAACCTTCGATACGGGCCACCCCTTTTCAGAAACCAATACGGACCGCTGAGACTAAAATCAAATCAAGACACCGTTTTCTTCGAACGCACCCTGGACGAACAACCTGCCAGTTATCTACTGTCGAAAGATGCGCCCAGTGGTGTCTCCGCAGTTGGAAAATCTGGAAAACGTTAAACTGTATTAGAACTGGAACTGCCTCAGTGAAGGCAAATCTGGCAAAGTGGGGTTTTCTTCGAGACGTTGACGACAAGTGTGACTGTGGTGCAACTCAAAACATGGAACATCTCGTAATATGCTCAAACTGCCTCATTCACTGTACCCTAGACGACCTATGGTTGGACAAATCCGAAGCATTAAACCTGGCTCATTACTAGGCTTAGAAACTGTAGAACAACCCGAACACGAAAAAGTAAAGTAAGTTATTAGTTACGAGAAAAATAAGTAAAATTATTAGGTAAATATTCTCAGGTTATATTAGCTGGCGGTTTTTAAGCCATGAGATTTGTATTTATACCTTTACTATTCAAACTGCTCGTTTCAGCTTCCAATACCAACTACGCTAGGTTGTAGTTATGTATATCTACTAATGCAGTGTTATATTGAAATTACAGAGTATTTGAGGATTCGAATTCGCTATTAAAGCCCTCATTTTTGGTTTATTTAAATTTAATAAAAACTTATGTAATGAAAGACTGATTTTGTCAAATTTCCACTTTATTTAGTTTCACTGAAACTGAATGGCGCTTTTCGCTATATTATAGCTTCGTCTGATACAAAATGATATTGAATATTAGTGTTGTTACATTTATACAAATACCCTAAGGTAGATAGGTAATAAAATTAATACTATATGCTAATAAATATTGCTGGGAAATCCATTCTGAATATTAATTGTATAAATTGAGTAAAGGTGAGTTACCATGGGTCAGATAGGTACCTTTTTGTTCGTTTAATATTAAACACTAATATTCAATATTATTTTGTATCAGGCAAAGCTATAGAATAGCGAAACGCGTCATACAGTTTCAGTGAAACTAAATAAAGTGGAAATTTGAGAAAATCAGTCTTTCATTACATTCGTTATGAATTTCCATCAAATAACAGCCGCAACAATTCAAAGTTAATAATAACTTGTTTTCTACATGTCACCAAGGAAATTTATTGTTTAGCTTTTACATTTTTGGTCGTAGTGGCTTACAATAGGTTGATATACATACGTGAGTGAATAAATCTTATTCGTTATTTATGGGTATATTATTGACCCTTTCATAATACGTTCGTAATACCACATAGAATACAAAGAATAAGTAAAACAAGTAATAATTCTGTACTTTACTGTTATTGTGACTTCTACAGTCTGTAAAGTGAGAATGTGTCCACGATAATTCATTTTTGGTAGATGCGATTCTAGCGATTGGACAAAAAATCGGATGAAACCTTTGTTTAGGACGTATTTTAGTAAAAGTATCAATCGATTCCAAACTTTCGTCGAAATCACGTAAAATCCAAAACGAGTCACTCGTTTGCGCGTCGGTTCGAGGCAGTTTTTCTTTGTTGCCATTCAAAAGTGCCTAAAATGACACATTCTGCGGCCGCTAAATATATTAAAAAGTCGTTATCGTTTATAAAGAAGTGGGTAAATCATTTTAACGAGACGAAAAATGTCGAAGACTTGCCAACAAGTGGCTCGGTAGGCAAAGTCACTCCGAAAGTCGAAAAACGAGTCGTGTCTTTGTTTTTACGGGACCCGAAATTGACGCTGCGTCGAGGAAAAATATTTACCCCTCTGCCCTATGGATTTAGAAATAGGATTACTCGTCTCTAAAAATCGGGTTTTTGGTTAATTTTTTTTTTTCAATTTTGACTGGGTTTATTTCCTTGAGAAAATTTTCTCATTTCTGGACATTTTTTTTACAGAAATGAAAAACTTAAAATTTTACTGTAAGATCGAATTTCTTCGCAATCCCCTAACCCCCACTTATCGATTTTTACTATGCTAGGAAACGTATAAACATTTAAAATTCCGATGCAAGAGAGTTCTTAGTGTTCCGTACGGAACTCTTATAAGATCACTTCGGTGTCTGTCCGTCTATCCGTCCGTCCGTAAAAAGTTGAAACTTGGTACTAATATAGGAATTGATGGCCTTATTAGAGCCGTGTAGTTTTGAAAGTTAAATTTTGACTTAAAGGGTTAGTTTTGGGAGGTGAAATCAGAAGTAAAAAAAAATTACCAGGTCATCAAGTAGGGTATCAAATGAAAGCTTGTAAAAAGATGAATTCAAAAATATATATAATGTAATACTTGCGCACCCTTTTCTTTGTATTATTTTTTAAAAAGCGCTGCCCTCCCTTATCTCGAACAGTACGGATTGAAAAATTTTGAAAAAATTCTGGGATATTCTCCACAGGATGTAGATTGAACGAAAATTATGACGAATACATTACATTTAATAATTTGTCTGGTATATATATATATATATATATATATATATATATATATATATATATATATATATATATATATATATATATATATGTATATATATATATATATATATATATATATATATATATAAATCAAGGTCATCAGTTTTCAGTAAAGATCGGAAAAAAACTTTGTTGAAAACACATTTGAGGTATATTTTGTAAAGTCATTGCTAATTTTATACTTCCGTAACAATTTTTTTTTATTTTTAAAGCAACCAACGTACGGAATACTAATTGTGCAAGTTCAAGTAGCACTTGACCGGTTATTTTTTTCTTGAAGATCCTCTTTTCCGGTAATATATGCATTTCTAGGGGTATTGAGAACGGCTTTTAAACTTCTATTAAATTTATTTTTTTTTCCCCTGAGTACGGAGTTTGTTGTTTTTACCCTAAACCAGTTTAAGTTTTTTAAGTGTGTCTGATCGTTATTTCAAAATCGCTGATATTTCAACTAAGCCGGTAATATATTGATGCTTCAAAATGGTCTTACTAATAAATGTAATGTGTTTTGATTCACTTAAGAAAAAATTAGTAACTACCTACAGCGTGATATTTTGAGAAATATGGGTTAAATTTTAACAGTTAACAGAGTAATAACCGATCTTAATAACAAACTACTTACATTTTAAAATAATTTTATTTAATCCCAGTTGAATGTAATAATAACATAGTAAGCTACTAACAGGGTTCCACCAAATATAAATCATAAAAAATATTACTAAGTATAAAATTAAGAAAATCGGGTTTGAATATGTTCCATTAGACCATTCGACAGCATATATTGCCAGATCCGCAAAAAAAAAAACGACGTAGTGGGATTATTTTTGTATTTCTGCGCATATGGGACGGGGCGTAAGAGCGTACTAAGCCTCAACTATTTTTTATTGTACGCATAATAGTTTACATAGGAGGGATCTTTCTGTAAGTCCAGCACGACTGCTCCTTGGGAACGTTTTTTTTAAGTACCCTATGTACTCAAAAATAAATTTAAACTGTGTACCTTAACATTCCCTAAAACTATTTTTTTCGTCATTTTCGAAAAAAATAAGATAATGAACTTTTTTCTATCGCTGACTTACCCTGTACATATTGATTGAACACTCTGGCTTTTATTGTATTTGGGATATCCGATTTAAATGTGGTTTATAATCTTCCGAACGCAGTACCAAGGTAACGAGATTCTTCTATCCAAATCAGTTTTTAAACTGTTTATTGATATTTCGGTCGTTATGACGCTTGGGGCAAAGAAATCACAGGTAGTTGATGAAATTCCTGGTTTCTTAATTAAACAATGCTTCAAAGTTATACAACAGCCTCTTCTGTACTTGGTGAATTTTTCACTGCAGTCGGGTAGTTTTCCGACGAAGCTTAAAAAGTCGAAAATAACACCAGTCTATGAAGATAAGGGTGATCGCCACGACTTATCAAGCTACAGACCAGTGGCTGTACAAAATCAATTAAGTAAGGTTTTTGAAAAATAATTTCAAACTATATTATGACCTTATCTTTTTAAAGATAATAAAATATGCATGGATTTGTCCCCAATAGAAGAACCGAATCTGCACTTTTTGACACTGTAAATATGATTCTGAATTCCTTGGATGAAAAATGCCAAACAGTGGGAGCTTTTTTGACTATAGTCGCGCTTTTGACCTGGTCGACCATAATATTTTATTTCATAAACTTGAGAAAGTTGGAATAAGGGGAGTGCCTTAGAATGGGTAAAATCTTACCTATCTAATAAAGAGCAAATAGTAAAGTTGTCAGATGCTACAAAATCTAGGGAGATCATAAATACTAGGGGACTTCCCCAGGGGAGTCTTCTATCTCCAATTCTCTTCATTATAATGAACAATGATCTTCCATCAACAGCAAACAGTAATTTTAATAGTAACGTCTGTCCCGTACTGTACGCGGACGACTCTAACTTCATTGTAAGTTCTAAAAAAGGGGAGATTCAATCTGCCACACAGAGAATTGTTAATGGAATCTGCCAGTGGTCATATAACAATGATTTAAAATTAAATTTCACTAAATCCAAAATAGTACAGTTTATCCCTAAGCCCGTAACCCTGTATGAGAGTTTACTTATTCGATTTCCAAATAAATTGTCTTTAGCTCAAATAGACCAAATAAACTTTCTAGGAGTAAAATTAGACTACAAACTAACATGGGAAGCACATATATTAGAAATATATAAAAAAATAAATTCATTAGCATATCTCTTTAGACAACTGAGATCAATAGTCAAAGACACTACACTTCTTATTTTATACTATGGCCAAGTTTATTCTAGACTATCTTACGGAATTGTATGTTGGGGTAATGCTGCACATATTCAACATTATTTGTTGGTCAAAAAAATATATTGAAAATTATGGCTAAAGCCCCACCAAAAACACCTTGTAGGAATCTATTCATTAATTATAATATTTTAACTTGCTATGGAATATATATTTTTTGTAGCGCTGTGTATGTTAAAAGATATATTGAAAAAATTCACGGTCCGTAGTAATATTCATTCTTACAACACTCGGCAAGCTGACGAACTTCACAAGCCCCTATGTAGGTTGTCAGCTACTAATAATGGTCCGCAATGTATGTTGATTCGGATATACAATAAACTTCAAAAAAAAATGACGGGAATCTCATCTCTAAGTAAATTTAAATCAGAGTTAAGATGATACTTGGTACCTAAAGCACATTACTCATTGAATGAGTTCTTTATATAGGTTAAGATTGTTGGTACCCAGAAGTGAATAATGTAATGATTACACAGGGGAACAGCTGTTTTGGTGTCGAGATTTTTTGAGCTGATTCTATATCAATTTGATGTCCTGAATTCAAATAACGTATTCATTTGTACCTAGGAGCTCAAATTTTTAAGATATACAATTTTAGAGAAATATAGGTTACATTATTGTAACTCAAATCCGTAAGTGTAGTAAACAAAAGTAGATACGAAATTTTTATTTTAGTTATACAAAATACAATTTTATGACGTACTTACAAACAAAAAAAAAAAACATTGAAGAAATGAAATAGTCACTCAACACTTGGAAAGCTTCTTTTCCGCGACATTCTTGAATGTTTTTTTTAAACAGTCCCTTTTTAAACTCCAGCAGTAATCTGCCATCATGTGCATGTCCCATCTTCCTTGGTAGCGGTCCTCCATAACTTTAATATCTTGGTGAAATCTTTCACCTTGTTCCTCACTCATGTCTCCTAAATTTTCTGGAAAACGGTCTAAGTGGCTGTGTAAATAGTGTATTTTAATACTCATATTGCACCCTAAGGATTTGAAACCATTAAGCATCTTGTTAACCATTTCAACATAGTTTTGAGCTTTATGTTTGCCTAGAAAAAAATTTTCTACAACTGCAACAAATGATGTCCAAGCTTCTCGTTCAACTTGATTCATTGAATTTATGAAGGCAGGATCCTTAATTAATTGTCTTATTTGTGGGCCGTCAAATATCCCTGCTTTGAGTTTTTCTGTGCTCAACTGATGCATTTTTACCCCTATACATGCAAAACAAGACCCATTCTTATCAAGAGCCTTTACAAATTGCTTCATTAAGCCCAACTTTATATGTAATGGAGGAAGTATGATTTTTTCTCTTTCAACCAAAGCGTCGTTAATGACATTCTTTTCCCCAACGTACATGTTTTCTCTCTGAGGCCAATTTTTTCTAACCCAGTGGTGTGTTTTGTCCCTACTATCCCAGATATTTCGTGTAACCACTTTGCTGCCCAAGAAGAAAGTTTACCATTTTTAAGTCTACACAAATCACCATTGATGTTCGTAATACTTTATCTTCTGCAAGACCAAAGCTATGGTATTATATTCTTCTTTCAATTTCGTTGAGTGAGCTAGTGGTATTGAACCATATTTATTCCCATTATGTAGAAGGACACATTTTAAACTTCGCTTTGAACTGTCAATAAATAGGCGTCAATCATCTGGAATATATTCAGAAAGTCCCATTTCTTTCATGAGTCCCCTAATTTCGTGACAAAATACAAGATTGTCTTCTTGAGATAAGAATAGTAGCAGATCTTTTTCTCTTGTACGGTAAAAGGTAATTTTGGTTCCTTGTTCCAGTAAATTTGTGTCGTTCAACCTAGAAGCCAGTACTTCAGAAGCTTTTTTCGATAAATTGAGATCCCTGGTGAGATCATTTAATTCATTTTGATTGAAGCGTTGAGGAACTGATGACGTCCCCTCATAGTCACTGTTAGTTTCATTAGCATCAGAACTTTTATTAGCATCAGAAGAGCGATCAGAGGGAAAATATTCGTCATCAGAGATATGTGGTAGCTGATGAAATGTTGGAATCGGTATTTCATCTGAGTGCGGGATAGGGCGTATTGCCGAGTCTAAATTGGGATAAGTCCACTTACTGCGGTTATTTCGATTGATTCCATTAGTATTTACTAAACAGAAATAACAATCATTGAAGTGGTTTTTTGGTTCTCTCCAAACTATTGGTACGCCGAATTTTAGACATTTTCTTTTCCCGGTAGTCCACTGCCGTAAATGCTCTGTACAAGTTTTACATACGAGATGCGGGGCCCACATTTTGTCCTGATCACCAAGCTTAACTCCAAAGTATCCAAGATACGCTCGCTTTACAAAGTCAGTAATAGTTTGTCTGTTTTGTTGAAACATGTATTCTCCGCATATATAGCAAAACACATCAGGTTGATTTACACAACTTCTTCTTGAACTGGAGCCTGAACTCATTTTAATTCTGTTCAATAACACAAAAACACTCTTTTCTTAACATAAAATAACACGCCGAATTCGATCTACTCTCATTAGTAAGAAGGCACAAACTGACGAGACTTACCCGAGTTAGGTGATTAAAAGGGTCAGTTCAGGTACCTGATAGGCAATGGTTCCACTATTTATAGATTTACCTGGAATTTACTCAATTACAGACTGACAATAAAACCATTGTACCTACATTAATGAATATATAATAATTTTAGAACTCTCATAAATGAATATACTGAATAAAAACCACATTGGTAGATAAGTTGATGTATCTAAAAAAGTAGAGCTGATAGAGAAAAACGGATTGCATGTATAGATTTAGCGTCCCAAATATAGTTAAAATCAGCTCTAAAATCCCAGGCACCAAAACAAAAATATTTTTTGTTGCCCTGTGTTATTGTTTCTTTTTTTCTTTTATATGTTTATATGTTAAATGTATTTTTAATTATTTTTGACGTATTCTATACTATGTATTTGTACTATATTGTGCATCTGCATCAGTCAAAAAAGGAAATAAATATTTATTTATTTATTTTTTGTTTTTCTTTTTCGAATGCCACGTTATATACCATACTGTATATGTTGTTTTGTATCATATGTCGCTCTTAAACAAAAAATCAAAGGTGTATTTTTTCTATTTTTTAATCCTTAAAAATATTTAAATAGAAAATACGATCTTGATTAAAGTAATTCCAACTGATAAAACCATAACACTAGAATTAGCCAAGCCAGCTGTAATGACATACGACATGTCCACCATCTTGGAAACAGACTACTTGGATAAGCTATATTTTTATTTTCTTTATTACTCTCTATTTTCTCTTTAAATTTTCATTAAAAACTTCTCTCATCAGAATTTACCACATCTCTACAATCTCCGCAACTTTTACAAATAGTTGAAATAAAACCTAAAAAGAAATTAGTATTTGGAAATTATGTGATTTTTATTTCTCCTTCCGGAAAATTACAGGATTTATTTCGGGATTTAAGTTTTAAAAAGCTCATAAAGAAAACGATAAGAAATAACAAATGTCCCCGATTTTTATTTTTGCTTTGTTTGTTCTATTTATGTAATTAAAGCGGAATTTATTAAGCTAATGCATGGTTATTTAGCTATGGATATAAAAGAAAACGTTAAATCAATTAATTCAATTTTAAGTCAATAAATGTGGTGAACAGATCCATAGTTCTTTACTTAGAAACGATTTCGTTTTTAAATCAGAATGGAATAATAGAGAGATTTTAAATATTTTTTTGCCAATTTTTCATCGCGTAGAACATAATACAGTTAGAAGAGATGAAAGAGGGATTGGGGATGAATATAAATGATTCTACACAGTGGCGTATTTTAAAATTTGGCGCCCTGGGCCTTTAAGGTTTGCCGCCCTATAAATTAACAAAAAAAAAAGTAAAAATCCTTTCAGGTTCCGAGCGGCTGTCAATAAAAAGATCATCATCAACATGGTAGAAAAACATGATAACCAACGATCGTTGAACGGTTATGGTACCCGAAGAAGAAGAAGAAGAATCACGTGTTTTTTATAGGGGCAATTTTGCAAAGTTTCATCGTTTAAAGGGTTCTGTTTTGAGAAAAACCTTCCTACGCTTTTTAAATTGTATGTGATTTTTTAAAGTTGCAATGTATTAAAGTGACCTTTCTTGTGAAAAATCTCCCTTTTTCTGTTATTTATTTTAAGTTTATTGTGTTGGGAAGAGTTCAGGTTAGAGTTCCAATGCAAGAAAAGTTTTTTTTTAAGAGCCTCTGCACCCTGGTTTTCAGTTGGCGCCCACTTCTACGAGGCTGGTTTGAAAAGTCCGTGCAAAGTCCGAGAGATGGCACCACCGGCGCGTATCGAGGTCATGTTTAGTTAGTAGCATCTCTTGAATGAACGCACACCAAGTTTCAGCCATATTGGTCTATGTGTTTGGCATTCGTATGAATCAAGGAAGTCGAGTGATTTTCAAGAAATGGACGAAAAAGAATTTCGTGTGGTGATTAAACATTACTTTATGAAAGGCAAAACGCCTCAGGAGACTAAAGAGAAGCTTGATAAACATTATGGTGATTCTGCACCTTCGATTAGAACAGTTTATAAGTGGTTTCAAAATTTTCGGACTGGCCATATGGGCACAAGTGACGCTGAACGTTCTGGACGGCCTGTGGAGGTTACGACTCCAGAAATCATTGATCAAATCCATGATATGGTGATGGATGACAGAAGAGTTAAGGTGCGTGAGATTGCTAGTACTGTGGGCATCTGGACTGAATGGGTACATAATATTTTGCATAAACATTTGGACATGAGAAAGCTATCCGCAAGATGGGTGCCGCGATTGATCACGCTTGACCAAAAACGGAATCGTGTGAAGTGTTGCAAGGATGGTTTGCAGCTGTTCCAGAAGAATCCGGAGGACTTTAAGTGTCGTTTCGTCACTGTGGAAACATGGATACATTACTATACTCCTGAGACCAAACAACAATCTAAACAATGGGTTACCAAGGGGGAATCTGCACCAAAAAAGGCGAAGACCGTTCCTTCGGCCGGAAAGGTTATGGCGACTGTCTTTTGGATTCGCCAGGGATAATCCTCATCGACTCTCTGGAAAAGGGTAAAAAACTATTACAGGTGAATATTATTCATCGTTATTGGACCGTTTGAAAACCGCGCTGCAAGAAAAACGCCCGCGATTGGCCCACAAGAAAGTCCTTTTCCATCACGACAACGCACCAGCACACACCTCAGCAGTTGTGGTCGCAAAATTAATGGAAATAGGATTCCAATTCGTTTCACATCCCCCCTATTCTCCAGACTTGGCTCTCTCGGACTACTATTTGTTCCCCAATTTGAAGAAATGGCTGGCGAGACAAAGATTTTATTCAAACGAGGAGGTGATTGCAGACACTAATGGATATTTTACAGACTTGGACAAATCCTATTATTCAGAAGGGATCAACAAACTAGAACATCGTTGGACGAAGTGTATAAGCCTAAAAGGAGACTATGTCGAAAAATAAAAAAAGGTTTACCCCAAACACATAAGTAGATTTTATTTTTGCATGGACTTTTCAAACCAGCCTCGTATAAGCAGCTTCACTTTTAGAGTTCTTTTATTTCTTCAAAGGAAAGGCTGTACCACTGATCAAGATATAAGAAAGATATTTTTTTACTTTTACATTATATGTTTAGTATTTTGTTTTATCTCTCTTTTCTCAAAAAGTTAGTTTTGTTCTATATTTTTAACAGTAGAAAGTAATACTCCCCACAGTTTTTTCACTATTAGTGGATATTCTAACAAAAAACAGTTTTTATTAGGTTAAGGCTCCAATTATTAAAGCAGTGAAATAAATTCCCACGGGAATATTCTTCACTAACACTATTCTCTTAAAAATACTCGAATTTATATTTTCTATTCTCTCTAATAGTTCTGGTATGGACTTTGACCCCACCTCAATATTCTTTCGTTGCAATATATCGAATCGGAGTTGTGTATTGCCATCGCGACCGCATTTAACGATTAAGAAGAGATGTATTTCTGTACAGGGTGAGTCAACGATAGAGTAAAATTCATTATCTCATTTGTTTCGGGAATGACGAAAAAATATTAAATACAATAGTTTTAGGGAATGTTAAAGTGCATAGTTTAAAATTATTTTTAAGTATACAGGGTACTTCAAAAAAGTGTGGCAGATATAACGTATGTTTTTTTTAAATAGAACATCCTATTTTCTAATTTATTTTTAAATTCTTCGTAAAATTTTATAACTTTTCTATTAATAATGTTATATACCTAAACCTAGTAGTTTTTCTAATATTTCAATTTCTTAAAAAAACTACTAGTTTTCAGTTTTGTAAAAAATTGCCAGTAACGCCATTGTTTCTGAAGGAGGAATACTCATATTTGGTACGAGTGTTGTATAGAGATGAAAAAAACTGATATATGTAAAGAAATTTGAGTTAGATGGTACAGGGTGTTCAAAATAAATTTATGCTTTTCGACTATTTTAAGTTAAAAAAATCTCAATTTTTTTTAAACGACACACCCTGTATATTATTATTTTTTCTGATAGATTTTACAAAACTCTCCAACTTTTATTATGTTTGTCATATACCTATTTCTAATAGTTTTCGATTTATTTTGAATTTTTCAATTTTTTCCCTTGTAGTTAATAATAATTTTAATATAATTTAACTTCTCTAATGATTAATTATTATGACGTAATAAATGTTCAAAAATATGCCCGTCTACTTGAATACACATGTTTAGTCGTTTTACTATATTTCCTTTCACTTTCTTTAGCATAAAGGGCGTTATTGTCCTGCACGCATCCCGTATCCTATTTACCATATCTACTAGTGTTGTAGGGGGATTCACATAAACACCTTTAATGTAGCCCCACAAAAGAAGTCTAAAGGTATTAAGTCACATAATCGAGGGGGGCACTGAATGAATCCATTCCTACCGATCCATTTTAGTGGGTAATGATCGTTTAAAAATTCCCGAACTTCCCGATGGTAATGAGCAGGAGCTTCGTCTTGTTGAATCCACATTTGTTCCCTTTCAAAGTTATCAACTTCTTCAAGAAGCTGGGGTAATTCGTTTTGCAAAAAATTTAGATATCTAGGCCCGTTAAGCGGTTCGCGGAAAAAATATAGACCAATAATTCGAAAATTTAATATTTCACACCATACATTAAACGACCAATGATTTTGGTTTTGAACTTCCCGGACCCAAAATGTATTATTTATTTATTTATTTATTTATTTACGGTTCATTAGAACCTAATTTAGCTATCGGATAGGCATATTCTTACAATGTCGATATAATAGTTGCTTAAACTTATTTATGGTTTCACAATTTTTAATATTATTTGGTAGGTCATTAAAATATTTAAGTCCTTTATAATAAAGATTTGCTCGATCAGCTTCATTTGTAATTCCCACCACTCGGAAGTCATTTCGTCCTCTGGTGTTGTAGTTGTGTATCTGATTGACGTATCTAATTTTCTCGGTCAAATATGTGGAACAATTTTCTATCTTTATATTATAGATGAATTTCATTGCGTAATAAAATAAGCTCTGCTTTACACTCAGCCAATTTAATCGATCTAACATATCTTTTATGTGCGTATCTCTAGGCTTCCGCAATATAAATCTCATTGCCTTGTTTTGAAGTTTTTGCAGTAGTTCTATTTGTGTATCCTTAGCAAGAAATAATACCGAAGGACAATAAATAAAATGTGGCTCAATTATGCTTCTCTATATTAATATTCTATGGTATTCACTTATGATATGGCAAGTTCTATACATGAGATAAAGTTTTTGGTTTATTTTATTCACTAAATATTGAAAGTGTGCATCAAATTTAAGTTTACAATCTATCATTGTACCCAAGTATTTAATTTCGTTTACTTTTTCTATTTCACGATTATTTATGTATAAATTAGTTATTGTGTGATATTATCATATATTTAGTTTTATCTGTATTTAATTTTAACATATTTATACACATCCGCTTGTAAAGAATATTCATATCAGACTGCATTTTATTAATAGCCACATCCAAATTAACATCACTAATTGCAATCAGTGCATCGTCTGCAAATAGTCTAACATCCCCGTACTTTAAACCATCTTTAATGTCATTTATGTATATGAGAAACAGTACCGGCGCAAGGACAGAGCCTTGCGGTGGGCCAATATTCACTGGTATCGCTGATGATGTCGTGTTTCCAATTTTTGTTTGTTGCTTTCTATTCGATAGATAATCTTCAAACCATTTTAATTCCATATCACGCACTCCATTTTGTGTAGTTTCATAAGCAATAATTTTCTGTCTATAGTTTCAAATGCTCTTTTAAATCTATGAAAGTTGATACAATGTATTTTTTATTCATCAAATCTTCACGCCATTCACTTATAACATAATTAATTGCAGTTTCACATGAGTATTTGCTTCTAAAACCCGATTGCTCTGGAAGAATAATATTGTTATCAATCAAATATTGCAGTAACTGATTTTTTATCACTGTTTCAAGGATTTTTTCGTCACTTGGAAGCGTATTTATTGGCCGCATCTCTTCCGGTTTTATAGTATATTTTATTTTTTCAATTGATACAATTTTGGAAATTTTCCATTCGTTAGGCACTTTTCCTTGCAGCATGCTATTATTGATGATATTGGCGTAAAAACTGTTGAATAATAATGCATGTTATGGCTGTTAACTGCTCCATTACTGCGAAAAGTAGCTTCAACAGAAAACATTATTTTGGATAAAAAAGTTGGATCGGCCTCTATTGCTCCATTCATGGTAGAGTTCACTCGTCATTCAAAATCATGGACTTGAAGTTCTCGGTGTAGTTCCATATAAAAGGGATGATACTTGTATTTTCTCGTGGTGCGATTAGCCGTAGATTGGGATATGTCAGATAAGTCAGCTAGTTGACGGCTGCTGACCTGAGGATTATCTTCAACATGAAGTAAAATCTCCATTTCTTTTTCCTCCTTGGTAACATTCTGGCTTACTACTTTCCATTTAGTATACTAAACGCTACCACTATCATCAAACCGTTCCATTAAGCACTGAAAAGATGTTCTAGATGGTATTCGTCTATAAGGGTACTTCGCTCCGTAAAGCCTTACCGCCAAAAGACAATTTTTTCCCGCCCCGCCCATAATATAAACCATATCAATTAATTCATTTTTAGGAAAATGCATAACTATTATCTTTATACGTCATACGTATAATAGACATGTCAAAAATTTGACAATGCCTACATTTTTGTTTTGTCTTGGCAACTATGATGTTATAGCGTAAGTGTATTAAAAACATGGGTAAAAATTGAAAAATTCAAAATAAATCGAAAAATATTAGAAATAGGTATATGACATACTTAATAAAAGTTGGAGGTATTTGTAAAATCTATAAGAAAAAATAATATTATACAGGGTGTGCCGTTTAAAAAATTTGAGATTTTTCAGTTTAAAATAGTCGAAATTCATAAATTTAGTTTGAACACCCTGTAGCATCTAACTCAAATTTCGTTACATATATCTTTTTTTTCATCTGTATACAACGCTCGTACCAATTATGAGTATTCCACCTTCAGAAACAATGGCGCTACTGGCAATTTTTTTTCAAAACTGAAAACTAGTATTTTTTTTTAAAAAAAATTGAAATATTAGAAAAACTACTAGGTTTAGGTATATAACATTATCAATAAAAAAGTTATAAAATTTTGCGCAGAATTTAAAAATAAATTAGAAAATAGGATGTTCCATTTAGAAAAAAACACTTCACTCACACTTTTTTGAAGAACCCTGTATACTGAAAAATAATTTTGAACTGTGCACCTTAACATTCCCTGCATTTAATATTTTTTCGTCATTCCCGAAATAAATGAGATCGTTGACTCACCCTGTCCAAACATATAACTTTATTTTATTGTCTACTAGCCGGGCTCGCGGCTCCGCTCGCGTGGACTTGATTCACTACTATCGTCACTGCTTATTCCTTATGTTACCCAACGTAATAAAATATCTCTCATTATTTCCCCTTATCTGCCAATATTTCTCCTTATCTCCCATTATCGCTACATAATTTCCATTATCTAGGCTTATCTCTGCTCATCTCCCATTATTTCTCCTTATCTCCCATTATTTCACCTTATTTCCCATTATCTAGGCTTATCTCGACTTATCTCGCAATATTTCTCCTTATCTCCCATTATTTCTCCTTATCTCCCATTACCTCACCATAACTCCCATTATCTAGACTTATCTCTGCTTATCTCCCATTATTTCTCCTTATCTCCCATTATTTATACTTATTTCCCATTATCGCATCTTATCTCCCATTATTGAGGCTTATCTCGACTTATCTCCCATTATTTCTCCTTATCTTCCATTATCTCACCTTATCTCCTATTATCTAGGCTTATATCGAATTATATAGAACATAGGTATAAATTTATAAAAACACGTAAATCGGATAAGTGGTTCTCGAGTGATAAGCGCACCAATGGACAGACAGACAGAGAGACGTTGCATTTTATATATATTATAGATATCCTTTGCTACATGATATTGTTCCATATTTAATGGTTTAGCATGCTTAAAAAAAAAAAAAACACGTAAATCGGATAAGTGGTTCTCAAGCGTAGGCGCACTAACGGACAGACAGACAAACAGAGAGACGTTGCATTTTATATATATTATAGATATTCTTTGCTCCATGATATTGTTCCATATTTAATTGGTTAGCATATTAAAAAAAAAGCACGTAAATCGGATAAGTGGTTCTCCAGTGATAAGCGCACAACCGGATAAACAGACCGAGAGACGTTGCATTTTTATATATATTAAGATATTGCTCCATATTTAGTGGTTTAGGCAGTGTACTGCAAGAGAACGCGCTAGTGACAAACATTTTTCCGATTTGATTCACTATTATCGCCACTGCTTATTCCTCATGTTACCTAACGTAATAAAATATAGTCTATAACCTGGCCCGAGAACATATGTATGTTTCAAAAAAAAACATGTAAATCGGATAAGTGGTTCTCCAGTGATAAGCTCACTAACGGACGGACAGACAGACAGACAGGCAGACAGACAGACAGACAGGCAGACAGACAGACGGACAGAGAGTTGTTGCATTTTATATATATTATAGATATAGATTATTATTTTTATATAATCTGGCCAAAGAATATATGTATGAATTTAAAAAAAGACACGTAAATCGGATAAGTGGTTCTCGCGTAATAAACGCACTAATGGACAGACAGGCAGACAGATAGACATTGCATTTTATATATGTTATAGATTATAGATCTTCTCTGCTACATAACATTGTTCCTTATATATAGTTTAAACTGTGTATTGCAAGAGAACGCGATAGCGGCAAACTTTTTTCCGACTTCATTCTCTATTATCATTACAGCTCATTTCTTATGCTACCTATCGTAATAAAACATAGCCTATAACCCGGCCGGAGAACATATGTATGTTTAAAAAAAAAAGTACGAATATCGGATAAGTGGTTCTCTAGTGATAAGCGCACTAACGGATAGACAGACAGACAGAAATACGTTGCATTTTATATACATTATAGAAGTAATAAAATATATATCTATAACCTGGCCAGAGAACGGTATGAATTTAAAAAATCACGTAAATCGGATAAGTGGTTCTCGAGGGATAAGCGCACTAACGGACAGACAAACAGAGAGACGTTGCATTTTATATATATTATAGATATAGATTATTATTATTATATAACCTGGCCAAAAAAATATATGTATGAATTTAAAAAAAGACAGGTAAATCGGATAAATTGTTCTCGCGTGATAAACGCACTAATGGACAGACAGAGAGTCACTGCATTTTATATATATATATATATATATATATATATATATATATATATATATATATATATATATATATATATATATATATTATAGATTATAGATTATAGATATTCTCTGCTACATAATATTGTTCCATATTTAATGGTTTAGGCTGTGTATTGTAAGGAAACGCGCTAGCGGCAAACTTTTTTTTCCGACTTCATCCACTATTTTACGTCACTGCTCATTCCTTACGCTACCTATCGTAATAAAATATAGCCTATAACCTGTCCAGAGAACACATGAATGTTTTAAAAAAAAAGTACGTAAATCGGATAAGTGGTTCTCCTGTGATAAGCGCACTAACGGACAGACAGACAGACAGACAGACAGAGAGACGTTGCATTTTATATATATTATAGATTACACATAAATATATATTTCTCTTAAGTCTGCGATGATTTTCTATGTTATTTTCTTCGTGTGCACTAAAAACAGATACAACGACTACGTGAAAATATTAATGAGAAAGAGAGAAACGTTCTAATAATTTTATGAAGAAACGCTATAGGTTAATGACTTAAGCAACACACCTAATTACTAAAGATTATAGCCAGTATCATTCTGATATGAACTGGTTGCATATAAATGAAGGCCAATCCAAATTTGAACTAAATATCACTGTACCATAAGATTTTATGTCCTATATTTAAACTTGCTTTTACTTCTTTATTTAATACTGATTTGCTTGTCATACATACGTACAAGGGCCGTTCTAAAAGTTTGGTCGAAAAGAAATACCAGCAAATTTTATCAAAAACTCTTTAGTTATTTTTCAACATAGCCTCCTCTGTGTGCTTTACACATGGTCCATCATGTCTCCAGTTTCTTTACGACGCACAGTGGGGAAAAACGAAAAATCTTGTTTCAAAATTGTCTAGAGCCTTCAATTTTGGTTCGATTTGCACGATTTTTTTTTTAATTGAAGCTTATTAAATTCCGAACAAAGTTGTCGGAGCCGATTTTGCAATTAAACTTTCGTTTCAAAATGGCGGACGTTTTCAAAATGGCGGTTTCTGATTCTATAGCGACTGAGACACAGAAAACGCTTACAGTTTCAAACCAAGTTGTGCTAAAATGCGTGTATGTATGTTTTTTTATGTCACAAGTAATATATCTAATATCACAGTTACAAGATTAATAATAATGAACCCAAAATGGCTGCCATAAACAATAAAAGTACTATAAATATGAATTATTATTTTATATCCATAACATTTGCATAAATAATTTCTTTAAGGTTGTTAATTATAAATATGTTTCAACAATTGACTTAAAATGACAAATCAAGTATGGCGGATGCCAAAATTGAATCGAGCAAGAAAGTTTCTCTGTGGCATTTAGACTGTGGCAGTCAGATCATTTAAGTTATTCAAGTTTAGTTGCGGGATTTAAATTTTCATGCAGTTATTGCTAGAATATTGCTGCTGTAAATTTTAAGTATCGTAGACAATTTTCTAGCAGATACAAAAAACAGCGATACACACAGAAAAGAGCAGCTCACACAGCTAGAAAATGGCTACAACAGCTAAAACGTTTTGTTAAAATAGGGACAGCTAAATATTTTATGTAAGAGTAAGTTAAGGTTAGACATATTTATTTTCTTATTTTTCTAGTCTATTCCTATAATTCAGTAGTTCTGTATATGTACTAAAGGGTTTTCTCGTTAATAAGGATTATTATTACTCTTACAAAATACACGCAGAGAAATGCTAAAATAGGGACAGTTAAATATTTTGCTGCATTAGCCACTGTTTAGCAACAGCAGCCACTTTTTTGCTACAACAGCAAACAATGTGGCTAGTGCAGCAAAAATATTTAGCTGTCCCTATTTTAACAAAACGTTTTAGCTGTTGTAGCCATTTTCTAGCTGTGTGAGCTGTCCTTTTCTGCGTGTATCGCTGTTTTTTGTATCTGCTAGAAAATTGTCTACGATACTTAAAATTTACAGCAGCAATATTCTAGCATGAAAATTTAAATCCCGCAACTAAACTTGAATAACTTGAATGATCTGACTGCCACAGTCTAAATGCCACAGAGAAACTTTCTTGCTCGATTCAATTTTGGCATCCGCCATATTTGATTTGTCATTTTAAGTCAATTGTTGAAACATATTTATAATTAACAACCTTAAAGAAATTATTTATGCAAATGTTATGGATATAAAATAATAATGGTACGTTTATTCATATTTATAATACTTTTATTGTTCATGGCAGTCATTTTGGGTTCATTATTATTAATCTTGTAACTGTGATATTAGATATATTATCTGCGACATAAAAAAACATACATACACGCATTTTAGCCCAACTTGGTTTGAAACTGTAAGCGTTTTCTGTGTCTCAGTCGCTATATAATCAGAAACCAACGTCCGCCATTTTGAAACAAAAGTTTAATTGAAAAATCGGCTCCGACAACTTTGTTCGGAATTTAATAAGCTTCAATTTTAAAAAAAAATCGTCCAAATCGAACCAAAATTGAAGGCTCTAGGCAATTTTGAAACATGATTTTTCGTTTTTCCCCACTGTGCGACGTCTCGGTAGACAACAAGAATAATCCATATTTTCAAAATATGGCAAAATACCAACTATAGTGCATATATCCGAAATAATACTTCTACACAAGAAGGGAGATATCAGAAGGTTAAACAATTACCGCCTTATAAGTTTACTATCACACATCTATAAAGCAGCCCATAGATGGTCAATATTATTGTGCAATATGGATTGCACAACAATTGGGTTTGTACAATAAATAGAATCATATGGAGGCGATATTGATGGTTGTGCAATATTTTGCGCAATCACCAGTACAGACGTACAATGTGCTTGGCAATATTGTCGGTGTCCGCCGATATTGTGAAGTTAAGTCATGTTGAGTGACACTGAACTCTGTTGTTTAGTTGCTGTGGGCATTATTAGTGCGAAAAAAAGAAAAAGAAGACACGAAGGAAATGGGCCAAACAGTGGTTTATTGATAGGGAGAAGTATATCCAGGAAAAATTACTCAGTGAACTCAGAATGTGTGAACCGAATGATTTTCGCAACTTTTTACGCATGGACGGTGAATTATTCGATGAACTCCTTGCTTTGGTTATTCCTAAAATCGAGAAACAGGACACTGTCATGCGCGATGCTATTCTTGCAAGTCAACTTTATCTATAACCTTACGGTATCTCGCAACCGAGAATACCTTTGAAGACTGAAGTGTTTCTTGAGATTGAAGAAACCTCATTTCTTCAAAGTACCATAGTGAAGGTCAACATCCTTTGCACCTACACCACTCTTTTCAGCATCACGAATTCGCGAGTTTGTCCGCAAAGAATTTACTTTTTTGACAACATCTTGCTTCTCGGCATCCGGGTATTTTTCGCGATATTTCTCTACCAACACGTCATATTGCTCACCTTTTTTAACGCGATTAGTATAATCTTTGCATTTAACATCCCATAGAGCCGGAAGTCCATGGTAAACTTCAATAAATTCCAAAATGAACTATTCATCCAATTTTTTATCCGCCATTACGACACGTTGGCTACCACCTGTCGATACCGACTGACGGGATATTGCACAATCCTGCCCACAAACGGCACAGTATTTTCCAGGTTGCGCAATATATTTCAACAAATTTCGATTTCATACAATCTATTGCACAACCTTTCAATAGAGCCGGAAGTCCATGATAAACTTCGATAAATTCCAAAATGAACTGTTCATCCAATTTTTTATCCGCCATCACGACGCGTTGGCTACCACCTGCTGATACCGACTGACGGGATATTGCACAATCCTGCCCACAGACGGCACAATATTTTCCAAGTTGCGCAATATATTTCAACAAATTTTGATTTCGTACAATCTATTGCACAACCTTTCAATACTGTCTACAGACGTTCAATTATGTTGCACAAACTCAATTATTGCGCAATAATATTGACCGTCTATGGGCCGCTTAAACTAGAATTATCGCCAATAGATTAAAAAATAAGTTAGACTCCTACCAGCCCTGCGAGCAGGCTGGTTTTAGATCCAACTATAGCACATACGACCACTTAGAGACAATAAGAGATACCCTAGAGAAAAGTAATAAATACAACTTCGAACTCTACATAGCCTTCACAGACTATGAGAAGACTTTTGATTCGGTTGAAATGTGGGCAATCATTAACGGCTTGAACACCTGTAGAATTGACTCTAAATCCTCCATCTCTGTCCTACTGCCCTTGACAGGGCGTGGTGACTACTCATGAGCTTGTTCTTCGCACTTGATCCTTTTAGATATCTCGATCTATGACCATTTGACCTGCCTCATGTAAAGGTTTTCCAACAAGAGACTGCAGTTGGTCAATCAATCTTGTAAGAGATCTGGCTCTTGATCTTCTGTCTTTGACTTTTCTTTTGATCACCTGTTTCTCCATAGTGTCTCTTCTTTTGACGATATGACCGAAATATGTGAGGTAGGCTTGGTTTACACATTTGAGTGCCTAGCTTTCATATTTATGTCCTTTAATAAGGTCGCGTTAGTCCAGGGTCTGTCCAGGATATTTTCTTCTTAAAACGCGCCTTTTTCAAAGAAATGCCTTTTCCACGGCAAGCTTGGGTTCGATCGAAAAAGCTGTAGCTTCTAAACATCTTGCCTACTGGCAATAGCGTAAACATCCTAACGTCATAAATCGAAACATCTTTGTTGGTATAGTATTTTTCAAAATCTAAGAAAGTGATCTGGCAAATTGATGCAATAAAAACATTAAAAGTCAGGAATCTTCGTACGTATATATATATATATATATATATATATATATATATATATATATATATATATATATATATATATATATATATATATATAATCCTAAGTTTAACTACTGGGAAACGCCCTTATAAGGAGAAGAGATGAGCAATCAAAGATCTAAAGGCTCTAGTATCTGCTTTTTATTTTTATTATCGAGCTTTCGCTGCCTAATGGTAGCTTCTTCTGGATTCTAAAAATGCAAACCAGGTACAGAAAATAAACCAAAATGTTCGTTTTTTAAAATGTGATTAAATGAATTGTACGACTGTATGTGAAATTACTTACAAAAATGTCAGCAGTTAGTTCATCTCTGGTGGAGACAATGAAATTTGCAGTTTTGTTGGCCAGGTAGTATGAATGATTACACAAACATGATTAAAAGACATTTAGAGAGTTACACGAATATTAAAAATAAAACTTTGTCAATAAACATTAGTTAAAAACACTTTTTGAAGACCGAAACATAACTGCAAGAAACACCATGATGTTGAAATGGTACTCCATTTTAAAATTTTTTACGTCGAGTTTAGTAACTATTTAGTGATATTTTAGTCCGAACCGGATATTGTTGGTAGTCTATGTCGTCATCAGGTCGACAAAAAACCCTAAAAAGCATTGAAGTTAGGGATGTGGTAAATTTTTTAGGTGGATGCTAATTTTAGATAAATTATTAATTATTAATGATATCTATTTTTTAGTTTTAATTTTATAAAAAAGGGGAGACTTAAATTTGATGAATGTTACTCTTCGGCGAGTTATTTATTATTAATTATATTAATTCTTTAATTTTATAATCAATAGATTCATACACTAATTTAAAAATTTAAAAATTTTGAAAGAGAAAATTAATACTGGACATTATTTATTATTTGTCATATTTAATTTTTTAATTATTTAATTTTAACAAGAAGACATAGAAAAGTAACTGATAATAAATAGCAAAAATGACAGAAGGAGAAAAGAAACGTCAACTTTACTAGAAACTATTTTTTTCATAAAGATCGTTCTTTTTTATTGGTTTGGTACAGTTTCGTGTTAGTAAATAAGTATACATGGAGCTCAATCCTTCTATGTCTTTTTTGTGATTGAGATTATTTTTACAGGTTTTTATGTAACACATTTCCAAGAAACTTCTTCTGAAATAATTAGTCTCAACATCCAGAATGAAGCTGTTGTTATATTGTACTCTGTGATCTGTATTATTTACGTGTAAGCTCAAGCTTAATAACGTAACGTAACGTAAATAATACAGATCACAGAGAGATCACAGAGTACAATACAACAACAGCTTCATTCTGGATGTTGAGACTAATTATTTCAGAAGAAGTTTCTTGGAAATGTGTTACATAAAAACCTGTAAAAATAATCTCAATCACAAAAAAGACATAGAAGGATTGAGCTCCATGTATACTTATTTACTAACACAAAACTATACCAAACCAATAAAAAAGAACGATCTTTATGAAAAAATTAGTTTCTAGTAAAGTTGACGTTTTCTTTTCTCCTTCTGTCATTTTTGCTATTTATTATCAGTTACTTTTCTATGTCTTCTTGTTAAAATTAAATAATTAAAAATTAAATATGACAAATAATAAATAATGTCCAGCATTAATTTTCTCTTTCAAAATTTTTAAATTTTTATATTAGTCTATGAATCTCTTGATTATAAAATTAAAGAATTAATATAATTAATAATAAATAACTCGCCGAAGAGTAACATTCATCAAATTTAAGTCCCCCCTTTTTTATAAAATGAAAACTAAAAAATAGATATCATTAATAATTAATAATTTATCTAAAATTAGCATCCACCTAAAAAATTTACCACATCCCTAACTTCAATGCTTTTTATGATTTTTTGTCGACCTGATGACGACATAGACTACCAACAATATCCGGTTCGGACTAAAATATCACTAAATAGTTACTAAACTCGACGTCAAAAAATTTTAAAATGGAGTACCATTTCAACATCATGGTGTTTCTTGCAGTTATGTTTCGGTCTTCAAAAAGTGTTTTTAACTAATGTTTATTGACAAAGTTTTATTTTTAATATTCTTGTAAATCTCTAAATGTCTTTTAATCATGTTTGTGTAATCATTCATACTACCTGGCCAACAAAAATGCAAATTTCATTGTCTCCACCAGAGATGAACTAACTGCTGACATTTTTGTAAGTAATTTCACATACATTCGTACAATTCATTTAATCACATTTTAAAAAACGAACGTTTTGGTTTATTTTCTGTACCTGGTTTGCATTTTTAAAATCCAGAAGAAGCTACCAATAGGCAGCGAAAGCTCGATAATAAAAATAAAAAGCAGATACTAGAGCCTTTAGATCTTTGATTGCTCATCTCTTCTCCTTATAAGGGCGTTTCCCAGTAGTTAAACTTAGGATTGTTTGTTGCCAGTGCCCTGTTACTGTCCTTCCTCTTTCTTATGTATATATATATATATATATATATATATATATATATATATATATATATATATATATATATATATATATATATACCTCCCTTTCAATCTAACATTTTATTGGCTACTTCGTGTTTGTAAATATAAAGCATATTCTTCATTTTATCTGCAGTATTATACTGAAATAGTGTGTATTATAAAATTCAATAGTGTCTTGAAATCTGAAGCCCTTTCCATCAGAAGCCGCAAATGTTTGCCCGTTGAGGCAAAAGTTATAGTTAAAAGTGTGGAGCGAGGCCACGAAAAGTACTTTTCATTGATGGAGACATCAGCTTTAACAAGCATCCCTGAAAGTAGAGTTTGAAAAATTGTAAATAATTCGATAGCGCCTAAAAAAGCACGAAAAGACAAAGGTGTGTCCAAATGTATTGATTTCTGTCAAGAAGACTCAATCCGCCGCAAAATTTATGAAATGTATGCAGAACAAAAAGTTCCTACATTATTGTCACTTTCACAGAGGCTGTCCGAGGATAGTTGTGACATAAAATGTTCCACTACAACTTTATGGCGTATTCTACGTCGTTTGAGGTCTTTGTTCGAAAAAAATAGACAAAAGGCAAGTTATAATGGAATCACGGCGCTTACAACAACTCAGAATATAATATCTTGAAAGAATAAATACAGCTAGATCGGAAAATCGAACGATAATCTACCTAGATGAAATTTGGTATGACACCAACGACACACCCAGTAAAGGATGGACTGATAAATCCAAAAAATGTCACACCAAAGCTCCATCAAAAAAAGGTAAAAGAATAACTATTTTACATGTGGGGTCAGAAGAAGGCAGGATACCAGAATGTCTATTTCTAGCTGCCAAGAATATTTCAGATTCCAGCTTGGATTATCATTGTGATACAACTGCTGAAGTTTTCGAAGATTGGCTTTAAAACAAACTAATGCCGAATATACCACCGAATAGCTGTACTGTGATGAATAATGCATCCTATCATAATCGCCAAATGAATAAGGTACCAAGTTCCATCAGTAGAAAAAGGGAAATACAAGCCTTTTTGTGCGAATGCGACATACATTTCCAGAAAAGTTATACAGTTAAACAATTGTTAGGAGTTTTAAAAAGTTACAATTTTTCAAAGGAATATGTTTGTGATAAAAGTGCAAAGGAAGCAGGACACGAAATAATTCGGCTTCCACTATATTATTATATCTTCAATGCGATCGAGTTGATATGGCATAAAATAAAGTCTAATATACGTGCTCACAATAATACATCCACTTTAAACAGTAGTGTGATTGAGTTGACAAAGATAGAAGTCAAAAATGTATCCGTTGAAAACTGGAAAAACTATATTCAACACGTCAAAAAAATTGAAAATTCATATAGATGTATGTAGATAAATATAAATAGTTTAGAACCTGTAAAAAAACTTATTGATTTGCAAGATAGTAGCGAGAGAGAAATTGAATTAGATATTAATTAATAACTAAAATTGTAACAAATGTATGGGAGGACACTGTATACTGTTTTAATATATTTGTGTAATTACTATATTGTGTATGATTCAGTACAATATATATATATATATATATATATATATATATATATATATATATATATATATATATATATATATATATATATATATATATGTATATATATATATATATATATATATATATATATATATATATATATATATATATATATATATATCTATAATAATATATATAAAATGCAACGTCTCTCTGTCTGTCTGTCTGTCTGTTAGTGCGCTTATCACTGGAGAACCACTTATCCGATTTACGTACTTTGTTTTTTTTTAAACATACATATGTTCTCTGGCCAGGTTATAGACTATATTTTATTACGATAGGTAGCATAGGGAATGAGCAGTGACGATAATAGTAAATGAAGTCGGAAAAAAAGTTTGCCGTTAGCGCGTTCCCTTGCAGTACACAGCCTAAACCATTAAATTTGGAACAATATTATGTAGCAGAGAATATCTATAATCTATAATCTATAATATATATATATCACATGCAATGTCTCTCTGTCTATCTGTCTGTCCATTAGTGCGTTTATCAAGCGAGAATCACTTATCCGATTTACGTGTCTTTTTTTAAATTCATACATATATTCTTTGGCCAGGTTATATAGTAATAATAATAATCTATATCTATAATATATGTAAAATGCAACGTCTCTCTGTCTGTCCGTTAGTGCGCTTATCCCTCGAGGGCCACTTACGTGATTTTTTAAATTCATACATATGTTCTCTGAAGAGGTTATATAATAATAATAATAATCTATATAATATATATAAAACGCAACGTCTCTCTGTCTGTCTGTCCGTTAGTGTGCTTATCATTCGAGAACCACTCATCGGATTTACGTGATTTTTTTTTAATTCTTAATTTAATATATGTAAAAAAAATCTATAATATATATGAAACATAACATCTCTCTGCCTGTCTGTCTATCCATTACTGCGCTTAGCACTCAAGAACCACTTATCCGATTTACGTGTTTTTTTTTTATAAAATACAAAGGGAATAAACAGAGACAAAATGCTAATATATAGGAAAAAAGTTGGAAGTTTAGCAGTAAGCTTCGCAGAGAGACTGAATAGATGGGCGGAATACTTTAAAGAAACATTAAATGAAGATGAAAATGAGGAGCTGAATGAGAAATAGGAAGCAAAATTAACTGAAGGGCAGGAGGTGACAAATAAACCCTGCAAAGAAGAAATAAGAGAAATACTCAGAACCCAAAAAAAATAAGGCCCCAGGTGGAAATTGTAGAACCGATAAAAGCTGGAGGAGTAGATCTGGAAAATGAAATATGCCGGTTGGTGCAAAAAATATGGGAAACAGAAAAGATGCCAGTGAGCTGGAGAGAGTCGCTCATTTGTCCAATATACAAAGAAGGAGAAAAAACTATATGTGCTAATTATAGACCAATAGCCTTACTGGATGTCGTGTACAAGATAGTAGTGTTGACTATCAAAAACAGACTAGCAGAGAAAGCCGAGTCTATTCTGGGAGAGTACCAGTGTGGATTCAGGAAAAATAGATCGGTTACAGACCAGATATTTTCGATTAAGCAAATCCAAGATAATAGCTTAGAACAAAATTTGGCACTACACTTGGTCTTTGTGGAGTTCAGAGAAGCATATGACTCTGTAAATAGAGAAGGACTCTACAAAATAATGGAAGAACTAAAAATTCCAAGTAAATTGATTCGCATGGTGAGAATGACCCTGAATGACACAGAAAATAGGGTGTTGGTTGAGGGCAAAGTATCAGACAAGTTTAAGGTGAAGAGAGGATTAAGACAGGGGGAACCAGTGTCGACATGTCTATTTAATTTGGTACTAGAGAAGATAATCCGATATACCAACAAACCTGCCAATGCTTGGCCTATGCGGATGATGTAGCACTGATTGCAAGAGCAAAAGAGAACCTCAAAAAAGCCATAAGCAGGATAAAAGAAAGGGGAAGGATGAGAGGACTAATGATAAATGAGGAAAAAACAAAATACATGGAAATTACAAAAGAAGAAGGATATTAAAAACAACAAAAGATTAGATATAATAAACAACTTAGGAAAAAGATATATGTTTGAAAAAGTAGACAAATTTAATTATCTGGGAGTAACAATAACATAGAGTGGACAAGAAAGGACGGAGATACAAGAAAGAATAGCGAAAGGACAGAGATGTTTGGGGGCAATGAATCCAATATTGAAATTAAAGAATGTATTAAGAAAAGCAAAAGAAAGAATATATACGACAGTTGTCAGACCCACGGTGACATATAGATGGAAACTGAATGCAAGAGAAAAGGAGACGTAGGAGGTGTGGGAAAGGAAAGTTTTGAGAAAAATCTACGGAGGAAGGAAAGAAGAGGGACTGTGGAGAAGAAGAACAAACTACGAATTAAAATGCCTATATACGAAACCCCTTATAAGTCAAATCATAATAAGCCAGCGATTAGGTTGGTTGGGACACGTGGCAAGGACGAAGGAAGAAAGACAGGCAAAGCAAGCCCTAATAAGAGGAGTGGTTGGAAGAAGAGGCAAGGGTAGACCTCGATCTACATGGATTCAGGCAGTAAAGCAAGATCCGGAGTTGATGGGAATCCCGCACTGGGAAAAGCTAACAGGAGACAAAAAGAAGTGGAGACAAGTATGCAACCAAGCCATGGGCCTCTAAGGCCCCTTGAGCTATATAATAATATAAACATAACGAATAAGCAGTGACGATAAAGGTGAATCAAGTTCACGCGAGCGGAGACGCGGGCACGGCTAGTATATATATATATATATATATATATATATATATATATATATATATATATATATATATATATATATATAAATATATATAAATATATATATATATATATATATATATATATATATATATATATATATATATATATATATATATATATACGAGGCTGGTTTGAAAAGTCCGTGCAAAAATAAAAACTACTTATGTGTTTGGGGTAAACCTTTTTTATTTTTCGACATAGTCTCCTTTTAGGCTTATACACTTCATCCAACGATGTTCTAGTTTATTAATCCCTTCCGAATAATAGGATTTGTCCAAGTATGCAAAATATCCATTAGTGTCTGCAATCACCTCCTCGTTTGAATAAAATCTTTGTCCCGCCAGCCATTTCTTCAAATTGTGGAACAAATAGTAGTCCGAGGGAGCCAAGTCTGGAGAATAGGGGGGATGTGAAACGAGTTGGAATCCTATTTCCATTAATTTTGCGACCACAACTGCTGAGGTGTGTGCTGGTGCGTTGTCGTGATGGAAAAGAACTTTCTTGTGGGCCAATCGCGGGCGTTTTTCTTGCAGCTCGGTTTTCAAACGGTCCAATAACGATGAATAATATTCACCTGTAATAGTTTTACCCTTTTCCAGATAGTCGATAAGGATTATCCCTTGCGAATCCCAAAAGACAGTCGCCATAACCTTTCCGGCCGAAGGAACGGTCTTCGCCTTTTTTGGTGCAGATTCCCCCTTGGTAACCCATTGTTTAGATTGTTGTTTGGTCTCAGGAGTATAGTAATGTATCCATGTTTCATCCACATTGACGAAACGACGCTTAAAGTCCTCCGGATTCTTCTGGAACAGCTGCAAACCATCCTTGCAACACTTCACACGATTCCGTTTTTGGTCAAGCGTAAGCAATCGCGGCACCCATCTTGCGGATAGCTTTCTCATGTCCAAATGTTTAAGCAAAATATTATGTACCCGTTCAGTCGAGATGCCCACAGCACTAGCAATCTCACGCACCTTAACTCTTCTGTCATCCATCACCATATCATGGATTTGATCAATGATTTCTGGAGTCGTAACTTCCACAGGCCAGTCCGAAAATTTTGAAACCACTTATAAACTATTCTAATCGAAGGTGCAGAGTCACCATAATGTTTATCAAGCTTCTCTTTAGTCTCCTGAGGCGTTTTGCCTTTCATAAAGTAATGTTTAATCACCACACGAAATTCTTTTTCGTCCATTTCTTGAAAATCACTTGACTTCCTTGATTCACACGAATGCCAAACACAAAGAAATAGACCAATATGGCTGAAACTTGGTGTGCGTTCATTCAAGAGATGCTACTAACTAAACATGACCTCGATACGCGCCGGTGGTGCCACCTCTCGGACTTTGCACGGACTTTTCAAACCAGCCTCGTATATATATATATATATATATATATATATAAATACATATAAATATATATATATATATATATATATATATATATATATATATATATATAAATATATATATAAATATATATATATATATATATATATATATATATATATATATATATATAAATATATATATATATATATATATATATATATATATATATATATATATATATATATATATATATATATATATATATATATAATATATATATATATATATATATATATATATATATATATATATATATATATATATATATATATATATATATATATATATAATCATCAAGGATTTTCTACAGCTAACTTCTCTCAGCCTTTGATTCCATCCGTTTCTATCTTCCCAGTCTCCATCTGTTAGACCCCTGTCCTCAATAGCATTGTCCACATCGTCTCTCCACGATCGTCTGGGTCTTCCTCTTTTTCTTCTCCCTATAGGGCTCCACTCCGTTATTTTCTTTATCCATCTATTATCTTCGCTCCATCTTATGTGCCCATACCATTTTAATCGTTTTTCTTCAATGGTGTTTACTGGTCATTCTGCTTCTTATTTCTTCATTTGTTATTCTTTCCATACGTGTCACTTTACAACATCTTCTCCAATACTCCATCTCTACCGCGCTAATTTTAGATTTATTTCTTTTGTTGATCGTCCATGTTTCTGATCCGTATGTCATTATGCTTTGTATTATTGATTTGTATATGCGTGTTTTGTATCTTTTTGTGATGTGTTTGTCCCACAGGATCGAATTTAATTGTCTTATGCATGTCCGCGTTTATCCTAATCTAGCTTTAATCTCTTCTTCTGATGTTGCGTTTTTTGAAATGATGGTTCCTAAATATTTAAATCTATCGGTACCTTTGATTATTGTTTCGTTATCGACTTCTAGATTCTCCACGTTTCCCTCCTTTGTTGTTAGATATTTCGTTTTATCAAAGTTTATTGCTAATCCTGCTTTAGTGTATTCTTCTTTCAGTTTTCTTACCATATAACTGAGGTCTTCCTCATCTTGCGCTATGATTACTTGGTCGTCTGCGAAACTTAGAGTATATAAGTAATCTTCTCGTATTGGAACTCCCATTCCACTATATTTTTGCTTCCATTTTTTTAATGTTTGTTCAGTACATAAAACATTAAAATTCAACTGTCTTATCAAAATAAAATTTTAAACCCAACAATTATACAATCAGGTATAGTGCGGTCCTGCACGATGCCTTGTCATTAAACAGCCATAAATTAATCACTTTCGAATCTTGTTGAATTTTGAATGGGTATAGGTAGCTAAGTCACTTTCTTAGATCGTAAAAAATACTATACCCGGAAGAGATGCAAACAAATTATCGACGAAACTAAGAAGTCACACAATCGGAGAAGTAAAAACAAACATATTAATGTCCTAAGCTATTTTTGCTGTTTAACTGAACCATAAATTGACCATTAGGGCCTGAATACATTGGATGAATTGAAGTTTGATCTATATTCGGCCGTTCATCATTTAATTCATCCCAATAGTTTACAGAAATTAATTTAATTGTTAAGTTATAAAAGTAACTGTAAATTTCATTTTTTAAACTTAGAAAATTAATCCAGTTAAAACCTCTGCACCAGTTAGAATTCGGATCAATATTCGGCTGAGAAAAATGAACTTCCAGTTCCCCAATCTGGTGAGAATGATGGTTATGAATGTACGTATTAGACAGGACCTGTCCCTACAGCTTTTTTATTTGTAATACCAAAGACATGGCAATGAAAGAATTGGCAAAGCGATAAAAGCACTTTGGCGACGTGAAAAATGAGGTAAACTCTATTTATTTGAAACTGATAGTAATAAAAATGCCAGTGGACTGACCAGCGGTTCTCTAACAGAGACGTACTATCTATTACCAGATATTTTTCAGGTAATACTGCTCTTTTATAACGAAATTTTATTGCAGATGAAATCATTTTATTTACATACCTTCCTGTTGCCCCAACTATAAATTTAGAGCAGCATGCCCAAGTGTCAAGCCAGTTAGTGACAAGTCAGTGTGTTAACAAAATGTCTTCTCCAGCGAAACGCCAAAAGTTCGGGCAGCTGACCCATAATGAAAAG
The DNA here is from genome assembly GCA_019049505.1 of Pachyrhynchus sulphureomaculatus. Taxonomy (NCBI): domain Eukaryota; kingdom Metazoa; phylum Arthropoda; class Insecta; order Coleoptera; family Curculionidae; genus Pachyrhynchus; species Pachyrhynchus sulphureomaculatus. Next base: position 6,876,468 of record CM032455.1, on the reverse strand, counting down.
CGTATAGTTAAAAATGTATTTGACTACGTTGAAAACGATCAAAATTGTGTTTTAAATGTGAACGATTGTGTGACAAAATGTTCCTTAATGACCGGAATTGGTAAAGTCACGGTTGGCAGAATTTTAAGAGAAGAAAAGAACGGGGGTATAGACTCTACAAAAGAGAGACCAAGCAGAAAAGAACTTCAGCTGACAGACAACACAAAACAAGCAGTAAGGCGTATTGTTCATGACTTTTGTTATGGAAAAAATAATTCCAACTTTGGATATGATCCTCCTTTAAAAAATATGAATTTTTATTGAAAAAAGTGTGAAAGAAAATCTTCATTGATAGAAAGTGGAGAAATAGTACACTGGAAAAGAGACTATTTAAGGAAAGTTAGAAAAGTTCGCTATAAGGGAAAAAGGATTTATTACGTAGATGAGATGTGAGTAAATGAGAGGTGCACAGTCACGAACTTTTGGCAAGATGAGAATATCAAAAATACCCGCCAAGCATTCAATGGAGGTCTCTTTACTGGTCTGGTAAGGGACGTAGGTTAATTATTACTTTTAGAAGAGCTTCTCAAAAGTTGGGAATATTATTTAGAACCAGAAAGCTTTACACCCCACAACAACTGTTAATTCTTTACAAAGCCCAAATTCGACCACCTATGGAATACTGTTCCCACGTTTGGGGCTCCACTCCCAAACATACACTGCATTTGTTGGATTCTGTTCAGAGAAGAGCGGTCCGTCTGATTGGGGACCCGGAATTGACCGGCGGCCTTGATTCGCTGGAACATCGAAGAACGGTTGGCGACTTGAGTCTGTTCTACAAGTATTTTCATGGAAAGTGTTCGAAGGATGTAGCCCGCTTAATTCCTCCCAAAGTGGTGCATGTTAGAAATACACGTCGCGCTGGTGCTTCACATCCGTATGAGGTTCAGCTTGTTACTCCGCGTACAACGCTTTTCAAGCAATCTTTTATACGTCATCCCTTTGGAATAATTTGCCCAGCGCTGTGTTTCCCACCGAGTACAATTTACAGCGATTCAAGAACAACGTGAATTGCTTTTTCCGCACTCATGCCGCTCCTGGAGCGCTTTAGGGACTTCCCTGCAGCACGTGTGCTAGACCCATAAGAAAAAAAATATATATATTTGTATCCAAGAAAACAGGAGATTATCACGAAGATATACTTTCCGAGCCGTGAGAGGAAAGGTGACTCACGTTAATCAAGCACCTTGAGTTGTAAGAGGCAAGGGGAGTACCTTAAGTTGAAAAAATCAATATTCCATAAATTGAACGCATGTTTGCAAGATAGATAAAATGTCCTTTTAACCATTTTGAGCCCATTTTTGGACGCTAACTGAATTCAGTAGATGTATGAGAAAATCAGATATCATATTTGGATTCAGTGACTAAAAATACATCGGAATATGTATGTCTCGTTTTTAGTGTTCCGTACGGAACACTTATAAGATCACTTCGGTGTTTGTCTGTCCATCGGTCTGTTACACCCGATTTTCTCCGAAACTATTTGATGTAGACAGTTTAAATTTGGTACTAATATGGAAATTGATGGCCTCATTAGAACCGTGTAGTTTTGAAAGTTAAATTTTGACTTAAGTGAAAAAAAAATGTATCAAATGAAACCCTGTAAAAACTCGAGTTCAAAAATATATGTAATGTCTTATATGTGCACACTTTTCTTTGTATTATTTTAAAAAAATCGCGAAAAATCGCTGTCTCCCCCTATATCTCGAAAAGTACTAATCTAAAAATTTTGAAAAAAAAACCTGGAATATTCTCTATGGGGTGTAGATTGAGCGAAAATTATCACGAGTGCATTACCTTTAATAATTTATCTGGTATATAAAAAAAACAAAAAATCAAGCACCTTGCGTTGTAAGAGGCAAGGGGATTTACGGTTACTAAGCACCCAGAGTCATTGGAGGTAAGGGGCTCACGTTAACTGAGTACCCCAAGTTGAAAAAAGCAATATTCCATAAATTGAACGCATGTTTGCAAGATAGATAAAATGTACTTTTAACCATTTTGAGCCCATTTTTGGACGCTAACTGAATTCAGTAGATGTATGAGAAAATCAGATATCATATTTGGAATCAGTGACTAAAAATACATCGGAATATGTATGTCTCGTTTTTAGTGTTTCGTACGGAACACCCATAAGATCACTTCGGTGTCTGTCTGTCCGTCGGTCTGTCACACCCGATTTTTCTCTGAAACTATTTGACGTAAAAAGTTGAAATTTGGTTCTAATATAGAAATTGATGGCTTTATTAGAGCCGGATAGTTTTGAAAGTTAAATTTTGAGTTAAGGAGTTAGTTTTAGGGGGTGAAATCGGAAGTGAAAAAAAATTGAGTCATTGAGTGGGGTATCAAATGAAAGCTTGTAAAAACATGAGTTCAAAAATGTATACAAGGTCTTATATGTGCATAAAAAATCGCAAAAAATCGCGAAAAATCGCTTCACCCCCTCCTATATTTCGAAAAGTACTAATCTAAAAATTTTGAAAAAACTCTGGAATATTATCCACGGGGTATGAATTGAACGAACATTATCACGAGTGCATTACCTTTAATAATTTATCTGGTATATAAAAAAAAAACGAAAAATTCAAGGTCATCAGTTTTCAGTAAAGATCGGAAACAAACTTTGTTGAAAACTCATTTGGGGTGTGTTTTGTGAAGTCACTGATCATTTTATACCAACAAAAGTTTTTGTTTTAGAAGCAATCAAGGTTCTGTACACTAATTGCGCAAGTTCAACTTGCACTTGATCGGTTATTTTTTATTGTTAACTTGACCAATTTTGACGATGTTGAGGCCATTTTTGGACCTTAATTCGAAATCAGTAGGTCTACGAGAAAATCAGATATCATATTTAGATTCAGTGACTAAAAATACATCGGAATATGTATGTTTCGTTATTATTGTTAAACTGACGACTTTTGACCGCTTTGAGGCCGTTTTTGGACCATTACTCGAATTCGATAGGTTTATTAGCAAATTGGATATCATATTTGGATTCAGTGACCAAAAATACGTAGGAATACATAGTAAGTCAACAGTAAAGTCAATAGTATTTTTTTCCTCGGATTGATCAATTTTTGATCACAAAATTGACGTAAAATGGCCATTTAAAATATATATTTCTAAAATATGGCGTGACAGTTCTATTTTAAATGTTCTTGCAATGATTAAAAATATATATATGGTGATCCGATGAAATTTAAGGTCTATAGGGATTTTTGAACGATAATGTTTTTTGTTTCTACCCACTGTGAGACGCAACACCACTGGCCAGAACTATTTCAGACTATTTAGCCCCAAACAACAAAAAAAGGGTCGTTTTCCTATTGTATTCAAACATAAAAGATTGCGAATATTAGACCGATACCAGATGGTCGTCCAATAAAGTTGTTGAATTGCTGCATTACAGGTAAAATGTAGGTAAAACGCTAGGGCCCTTACTACTGATTGATGCCATTTTGTGTAATTCTAGATGATTTGTTGCTATCACTTTCAAATAAATAGAGTATAGATGCGTAGCTTTTACTTATCCTAGAAGGGAGAAATATTTATTTCCTGCTAGAAATACGAAAAGTACTATTGCAAATAACTTCCAGGCAGTCATACAATATCGAAGATTATGAAAAGTGCAATCAGTTAGTACCTACTAAAATGTCTGGAAGGATCCAGTGAGACGAATTAATCTTAACAACACAATTGAACATTATAAGGAATCTTAGTTGATATATCCAAGGCATTCAAGCGTATTTGGTATGACGGATTATGCCCTTACAGTGAATCTGGAGGGTTCTCTTTATGGTTCTCGATTTTCCTCACAAATAGTGATTGAGGGACCAACTTCCTCACTTTCAACACGAGTGTACCTCAGAGCGCCATCTAATCCACCACTCTCTTTCTTCTTTTTATGAACGATAGGCTGAACGCGTGGGAGGCATCACTCTTATTTTTTTTTTGCACGATTAAGGTATTATTATACTACAGTTTCACGAATAGGTTTCATTTAAATAATTCTTGAATTTTTATATTACCAAATACTTTTTCTAAAGTTTTTTAAAATAAATTTTGGATATTTCAATAAAAATTACACATCAACATGAAACTTACCATGTCTGTTGTTGCTGCTGCCCTCTGATATTCGGCTTTGACTGTGCGGCTAATTGCGCGGCAGCCGCCGCAGCTGCAGCCTGAGCAGCTGCTTGAATACATCCTTCGCACCTTTCTTGAGGTCGTGGTGGAGGTGTGGCGCATATTCTTCTACCCCCGCTGGCTCCTACGTATTCGACCCCTCCTTCGCAGCCTCCGTGTCGACAGGGTATGAGGGTTGTTGTTCGGCCGACTGTTGCTACAGTAGGGGTTATTGGGCACTGGGTTCCTTTTTCCTGTTTAAAATAGCAGTGTTAAATCATATTGGCATTTTGAAGAGTGTTAAAATTCAAATTAGGAATTTACAGTTTGACCAAAATAATACCATCAAAAGAAATAATTTCAAAAATTACGAGTAAGTCCAACTTTTATAATTAGTTAGTTATAGGTCTGTACCTGCTGGTAATGTCCTCCCTGGTAATTTTGGCACTGTACGTCTTGCAGACTGGAAGTATGACCGCTTGCCACGGAACTATTGCTTGAACTCGAACCCGGACTTGATCGAGGCATATCGAATTGGCAGCATTTCGCTCTTGATGGAGTGCCCATATGTGAATATCTAAAAAATTAAAGCAAAAAGTTACATATGATGGCAAATAAGTGCAGTGTATCGTAGATAACTCAAAATATTTCTAGTTTATAGGGATCCTGCGCGGCAGATTTTGATTAAAAAACCCGCATCTGTTGAATGATTAACCGTAACCGCTTGATTCAGCACCATATCATTTCTTTGTCTTTCCAAATTTCATTTATGATGAAAGAAATAGGCAAAAAGCAATAGGAGACCATTCAAAATGTTCAAGCGACTGTGCCCATTATAATCAGCAATCTTTCAAGAACCGAAATAACCCTTTTAGTGACTTAATTGACCGTACCAGACCCGCCCTATTGAAAATGAGTGAAAGTATATCAATTAAAATAAATTAACCAATTATAGTAGGCCCCGACTTCATTTATAGTATTCCGTACGGAACACTTATAACATCACTTCGGTGTCTGTTCCTCTGTTTGTCTGTTCTTCTGCCTGTTTGTCCGTTTGTATATCCGTCTGTCTGTTCATCTGTTACACCCGATTTTCTCCGAAACTACTTGCGTAGAAAGTTGAAATTTGGCACTAGTATAGGAATTGATGGTCTCGTCGGAGCCTTGTAGTTTTGACATTTTGACTTAAAGGGTTAGTTGTGGGGGGTGAAATCGGAGATGAAAAAAATTTTTTTTACCAGGTTATCAAGTGGGGTGTTTTTTTTTTTTTTTTTTTTATGGGTCTAGCACACGTGCTACAGGGAAGTCCCTAAAGCGCTACAGGAGCGACGCGTGTGTGGAGAAAGCGATTCACGTTGTTCTTGAATCGCTGTAGATTGTACTCGGTGAGAAACACAGTCCTGGGCAAATTATTCCATGATGATGTTCTCCATATAAAAGACTGCTTGAAAAGCGTTGTACGAGGAGTAACAAGCTGAACCTCATACGGATGTGAAGAATTACCGCGACGTGTACTTCTAACATGCACCGCTCTGGGAGGAATTAAGCGGGCCACATCCTTCGAGCACTTTCCATGAAAATACTTGTAGAATAGGCTCAAGTCGCCAACCGTTCTTCGATGTTCCAGCGAATCAAGGCCGACGGTCAGTTCGGGGTCTCCAGTCAGACGAACAGCTCTTCTCTGAATAAAATCCAACAAATGCAGTGTATGTTTGGGAACGGAGCTCCAAACATGGGAGCAGTATTCCATAGTTGGTCGAATTTGAGCTTTGTACAGAATTAACAGTTGTTGTGGAGTGTAAAGCTTTCTGGTTCGAAATAATATTCCCAACTTTTGAGATGCTCTCCTTGCTATGCCTGCAACATGTTCATGCCAGGACATATTTGCTACCAAATTAACGCCCAACAAATTGAGTGACGATGTTACAGGAATGGAGTGCCCCGACATAACTATGTCTGGTTCAGCAACGTTAACTTTTTTAGAAAAAAATGCCGCTTGGGTTTTTGTAGCGTTAAATTCCACTTGGTTACTGTCACCCCAAGATAGAATTTCTTCCAGGTCTTTGTTAAGTTGAATGACTTCCTGCTGTCTGCGGATATTTGTCTGATTAGCCGATGTCCGAGCGTTCAAAGTGAATGAAGAGATAAGTGTACTGTCATCTGCAAAGCTGTAGATTGGATTCTCGGTCTTTTCCAGCAGATCGTTAATGTAAATGAGAAAGAGAGTAGGAGACAGTATGGAGCCTTGTGGTACACCAGCGTTGATAGTGAACGTGTTAGAAAGAAATCCGTCGACTGCCACTCATAAAGAACGCTCTCTGAGGAAACATGAGAGCCACAAATAGAACTTTTCCGACATACCATAAGAACGTAGCTTAGCCAACAGCCCATTGTGCCAAACACGGTCGAATGCCTTGTATATGTCAAGAGCAACCGCTCGAGATTCTCCAAAGTGTTCAATTGCATTATTCCAAACATGTGTTACATAAGTCAGAAGATCTCCTGTTGATCTATTTTTACGAAAGCCATATTGATGATCGCTAATAATGTTGAATCCTTCAAGATATTTTAGAAGATGCTGATTGATAGCCTTTTCCATGACTTTCGATATTATTGAAAGCAGTGCGATTGGTCGGTAGTTATTTGGCAAGATCTTCTTGCCTTTTTTAGGTATCGGCTGAACTGTAGCACATTTCCAGCAGGAAGGAAATATTCCCTTTCTGTAGGATAGGTTGAAAAGTCCACAGAAAACTGGTGTTAGTTCCTTCCCACAGATTTTAAGAACTATGGCAGGTATTCCGTCAGCGAAAGAAGCCTTTTTGGTGTCTAGCTTCATCAGAATACGCTTTATGATATGCTGTCTGAAGACAACATCGGGCATCCTTGACTGCTCTATGGGAATAGTAGGTGGTGTTTTTCCTTGAAAATCGACAGTAGAATATGAAGCAAAGAGTTCAGCCAACAAGTTCGCTTTCTCAACAGGTGTCGTTGCAATAGAATTATCTGGCCGTGTCAGTGGTGGTATGGTGGATTTGGTGAAATTTTGCCTAACTGCCTTAGCGACCGACCAAAAGGACCCTGAATTGCCGGGACAGGAGAGAAGTTTGTTTCTAATCCGTTGATTGTGTACCTCCTTGGTTTCGTCGATAATTTCTTTGCATCTGTTCCTGGCACGAACAAATGTGTTACGATTTATGGTGTTAGGATTTTCACGCCATTGTCGGTATGCAAGATGTTTAGAAGCAACAGCTTCTTTGCATTTTCGGTCAAACCAAGGTTTGCCGTTGGAAGGGCATTTCTTCGAAAAAGGGATGTAAGCCTCCATACCGGCCAAAATAACATCGGAAACCTCCCTGGCGCAATCAGATGGGTCGTCGGATCGAAAACAAACGTCTAACCAAGGGAAAGTTCGAAAATATTCTATGAGATCTTCCCATTTAGCAGACTTGTAGTGCCAAATCTTGCGCGGTTTAGGTGCCTCTCTGTCATTGATTGGTAGAATACTCGATGTCGAAAGTAGTTTATGGTCGAAAGAACCTAACGGCGGATTTACGCTGACTGTGTAAATCTCCGGATTGGTGGTTAAAAAGAGGTCAAGAAGACTGGCAAACTCTCCGTCTCGATCAGGGATCCGTGTTGGTTCGTCAATAAGCTGAGTTAAGCCACAACTGATTGAAAATGATTCGGCTTCACGACCTTGTTCGTCGGTAGTATTTGAATATTTAAGCCAGTTGATATTGTGAACATTAAAGTCGCCCAGGATGGCAATTTCGGCATTTGGATAGTTAATTTGTAAATGATCGATGGTGTCTGCAAGGGAAGCGAAAAGTGTTCTAAAGTTAGTATCACTTGGTGGTCGATAGAGGATACAGATGAACCTTGTGGTTGGTTGAGTCGTTATTTTTAACCACATAACATCAAAGTTTGGGGGCTCCAGAGCCTCTTCTCGTTGGCAAGAGAGGTCGCTTCTGACATAAAGACAGATTCCAAAGTTACGCCTAAATCGGGAATAGAAATCGTACCCAGGATAAAGATAGTTTACTGTGCTGGTCGATGAACTGACCTTAGTTTCACAGAGAGCGAGTACATGAGGTTTATTTGATTGCATGTCGACGCCCCTGAACCAGCCCCCACCCGAGATCCGAACGGGGGGCTATTTTACCTCCGGAATTTTTTTTATCCAGGTGCCTCATCATGCTATTTGGTCCCACAGTCCGGGACATCGGCACAGCCACGAAACGTTAAGCAACTTCACGCAGCCTAAGCCGATGCGATGGTATAACACCGGGCGATGCTGGTGGGATCTGGGCATCTAACATCTAGGGGTGTAAAATGAAAGCTTGTAAAAAGACGAGTTCAAAAATATATATAATGTAATACTTGCGCATACTTTTCTTTCTATTATTTTTAAAAAATTGAGGAACATCGCTGTCCCCCCTTATTTCAAAAAGTACTGGTCAAAAATATTGGAAAAAATTCTGGAATATTCTCCACAGCGTGTTGAACGAAAATTATCACGAATTTAACTTGCACTTGGCCGCTTATTTTTTATTAGACGTTCCGTTTCTTTTTTTATAGAGGTATGTATATAACATATATAATATATAGAGGATATAACAGTATTTTGTTAAATATTTCTTAGCTTGTCTGATATGGCATGGCACAAAACTGGTGAACGGATCTTGACGTAATTTTGTATAATTATCACATAGGTCCCCTGGTCAAGTTACAGGCTACAATTTCCCTTAAAATCTATATACAGGGTATTTCCTAACCACAGACCATTATTTGTACTAAAAGCAATTCAAAATGGGTGAAATTTATATACATCTATATATATATATATATATATATATATATATATATATATATATATATATATATATGTATATATACATCTATCTATATATATATATATATATATATATATATATATATATATATATATATACATATATATACAGTACAATCCCGATTATCTGGATCGCGATTATCTGAAATTCGGCTTATCCGAAACAAACTGTTAAAAAGCAAATTGTATTCCTATTAAACGAACAAAATCCCTATTATTTGAAACAGACGATGAGTGGTTTCCTTAATGCGTCGGGGACTCCCCGACGTATAGAATATCACCGCTGTCTATGTTTTGGTGTTATAAGTTACTCATTACGTCTATTATTATCGCAGAGGTAATAGTTTCGTTTTAATAGATATTTTACAAAATGGAGCGTCATAATAATAAGCGTAAACTTGTGACCTGGTAGAAAGCTGCATCCAATTTTCGACTAGCAGAGAATAACAACGCCAATAAAAACTGAAGAAATGGTACAGAGACCCCGACGTATGTGAATACATGGGACAGGAAAAAGACGAAGAAGTTGACTTTGTTATATCTCAAATTTGACGAGTGACAAATTTTATGTTATCATTGTTAGCTTCTTCCGAAAAAAACTAGGTTTAGCAGTCAAAGTAATTTTTTGATATGATAAATAAGAAAATAGTAAATAGGGTGAGCCACTAAAAGTAAAATTAAAAAAAAAACGGTCAAGTGCAAGTTGCATTTGCGCAATTAGTGTTCCGTACGTTGATTGCTTTTAAAATAAAAACTTTTGTTACGGAGGTATAAAATGATCAGTGACTTCACAAAACACACCCTAAATAAGTTTTCAACAAAGTTTGTTGCCAATCTTTACTGAAAATTGTTGACCTTGAAATTTTTGTTTTTTTATATACCAGATAAATTATTAGAGGTAATGCACTCGTGATAATTTTCGTTCAATCTACATCCCGTGGAGAATATTCCAGAGTTTTTTCAAACTTTTTTGATAAGTACTTTTCGAGATAAGGCGGGTGGACAGCGATTTTTCGCGATTTTTTAAAAATAATACAAGGAAAAGTGCGCGCAAGTATTACATTATATATATGTTTTTTACTCGTGTTTTCACAACCTTTCATTTGACACCACACTCGATGACCTAGTAAAAAATTCCGATTTCACCCCCCAAAACTAACCCCTTAAGTCAAAATTTAACTTTCAAACCTACATGGCTCTGATGAGGCCATCAATTCCTATATTATTATTAAATTTCAACTTTCTATGACAAATAGTTTCGGAGAAAATCAGGTGTGACAGACAGACAAAATTTCACCAAATCTACCATACCACCACACGGCCAGATAATTATATTGCAACGACACCTGTTGAGAAAGCGAACTTGTTGGCCGAACTCTTTGCTTCACATTCTACTGTCGATTTCCAAGGAAAAACACCACCTACTATTCCAATAGTGCAGTCAAGGATGCCCGATGTTGTCTTCAGACAGCGTATCATAAAGCGTATTCTGATGAAGCTAGACACCAAAAAGGCTTCTGGCGCTGACGGAATACCTGCCATAGTTCTTAATATCTGTGCGAGGGAACTAACACCAGTTTTCTGTAGACTTTTCAACCTATCCTACAGAGAGGGAATATTTCCTTCCTACTGGAAATGTGCTACAGTTCAGACCTTGCCAAATAACTACCGACCAATCGCACTGCTTTCAATAATATCGAAAGTCATGGAATAGGCTATCAATCAGCATCTTCTGACTTATGTAACATATGTTTGGAACAACACAATTGAACACTCTGAAGAATCTCGAGCGGTTGCTCTTGACATATCCAAGGCATTCGACCGTGTTTGGCACGATGGGCCGTTGGCTAAGCTGCGTTCTTATGGTATGTCGGAAAGGTACTGTTTGTGGCTCTCATGTTTCCTCAGAGAGCGTTCTTTACTAGTGGCAGTCGACGGATTTCTTTCTAACACCTTCACTATCAGCGCCGGTGTACTCCAAGGCTCCATACTGTCTCCTACTATCTTTCTCATTTACATTAACGATCTGCTGGAAAAGACCGAGAATCCAATCTACAGCTTTGCAGATGACAGTACACTTATCTCTTCATTTACTTTAAACGCTCGGACATCGGCTACTCAGACGAATATCCGCAGACAGCAGGAAGTCATTCAACTTAACAAAGACCTGGAAGAAATTCTATCTTGGGGTGACAGTAACCAAGTGGAATTTAACGCTACAAAAACCTAGGTGGCAGTTTTTTTCTAAAAAAGTTAACGTTGCAGAACCCGACATAGTTATGTCCGTGCACTCCATTCCTCTAACATCGTCACTCAATTTGTTGGGCGTTAATTTGGGAGCAAATATGTCCTGGCATAAACATGTTGCAGGCATAGCAAGGAGAGCTTCTCAAAAGTTGGGAATATTATTTCGAACCAGAAAGCGTTACACTCCACAACAACTGTTAATTCTTTACAAAGCTCAAATTCGGCCAACTATGGAATACTGCTCCCATGTTTGGAGCTCCGCTCCCAAACATACACTGCATTTGTTGGATTCTATTCAGAGAAGAGCTGTTCGTCTGATTGGAGACCCGGAACTGATCGTCGGCCTTGATTCGCTGGAACATCGAAGAACGGTTGGCGACTTGAGCCTATTCTACAAGTACTTTCATGGAAAGTGTTCGAAGGATGTGGCCCGCTTAATTCCTCCCAGAGCGGTGCATGTTAGAAGTACACGTCGCGCTAATTCTTCACATCCGTATGAGGTTCAGCTTGTTACTCCTCGTACAACGCTTTTCAAGCAGTCTTTTATATGGAGAACATCATCCCTTTGGAATAATTTGCCCAGGACTGTGTTTCCCATCGAGTACAATCTACAGCCATTCAAGAACAACGTGAATCACTTTCTCCGCACACGTGTCGCTCCTGTAGCGCTTTAGAGACTTCCCGTACGGAACACTAATAACTTAAATGTCCCGTATATAGCGTATATAACGACTAAAAATAAATATAAAGGGTTATATGTTTTGGTAAACGAACTAAAATATGTCATTTAATGGTGTGCTTATAAGTAAAGGTTGCCATTAGTTGGCTTTGTAAACTATCAAATTTAATAAGTGACGATGTTTATATCATATTTTTCTTCCTCATAAAAAACTACGTTTGGTACTGAAAGAATTTTCTTGATATGTAGAATAGGAAAATATTAAATTAGGTGAGCCATTTTAAAAAAATGTCCCTATACATAATAGAGTGTGTGGAGAAGTTCTAATGTCTTCAAAATAAAAATTTATATCTTTTTACGATAAAGTTACTTGTGAGCTTGTCGTATGACAGCCATGATTGATCAATGACATTAAATGTATTGGTTTTTGTAATAACGTAACGTTATATGAGAAAAAAATCGAGCTTTAGTAAATAACACAAGAACGTAGAAGTGGGCAAGGAGATTATTTGCAACTGGTTTGCCGTCGGACCGTCTATTTTATACAGCACAGGGATTTTGGGACAAGTATTGACATTTTAACTTACCTTAATTTTTGATACTGGTTTTGCGTGTACTGTATTGGAAGCCTATAATGAAAAGTTAGGTCACGTCTCATGTAAGGATCACTACCATTATAAGGTTTAGGGTATCGCTCGTACGTGGATTGGTACGAGTTGTAGAAAGGTTCTTGGGGTTGAGGCTGCGGTACATATCTGGAAAAAATAATTAAATATAGTTAGGAAGAAAAGTATAGTCTAGCATAGTGTTAGTTTTCTTCTGATATTCATTAATTTATATTCTTTCAGGATATAATCAGCTAGGAAGAATGAGATTTAGAATATATAGATGTAAAATCTAAAAAGATGCCAGGAATGAGTTTCAAGGGGTCCTTTTCTTTCCTTTTTCGTGTCCGAATCCTACTTAAATTTTATCAGCTTAATATGGGGCCACGTCCATTGCGTTGGGTCTGGCGAGCCATAGATCTTGATGGGTGCAGGAATTTGGGCTGTTCCTGCAGAATAGGAAGTGCTCTGTTGTTTGTGTTTTCCCACACTCACATCTTGTGTCTGTTCCCTCTGTTATCCCCCATTTTGACAGGTTCACTTTAGATCTTGCTACTCCCATTCGGAGACGGATGCCGATTTTTGCCTAAGCGGATAGAAGTCAGGAGGTTCTATGGGTACTGTGCTCAGAAAATCTCTTTGGGATTTTAGGTGTCCAGGGGGCTCAGGCACTCCATAAAGTGGGTGGCCGTGATCAAAAGCCTGTCTAAATTTCTCGGTGTGTTCGGCAGCTGTTCGGCGTGTGGAAGGAGCTTGAAAACCGGCTGCTTTGTACAGGGATTCTAGGGGGATGCCTTTCATACATCCCATTATGAGCCTACAGATCTCGTTTAGGGCTATGTCTACATTTTTGGCATGCTTGGACCCGTACAAGACAGGGCAGGCGTACTCTCCTGTGGAAAAGCACACCGCCAGTTTTCTCAAGAGCTATTTCCTGGTTGTCACTTTTTGGTGGGTCTTCTAGCAGTGGTACCTGAACGAAAGTGATCAGTCCAGGACGACACCGAGGTATGTTGGACAATCATTATGTTCAAGAGTGATTTCGTCCCGTTGTATTTGTAGCGTCCTCTTTGCTGCTCTTGTGTTCAGGTGGAAGGCGCATACCTGGGTTTCGGCTGAGTTTGGTTTCAGAAAGTTATTTTTGTAGTGCGCCGTCAAGTGTATTTTTTTTCTAATATTTCTTCGACCCTTTGGAAGTGCGTTCCTTGAGTTGCAATGGCCAGGTCGTCGGCGTACAGGAAGTGTTCTGTATCGTTAAGGATGGGCTGATCGTTGGTGTAGATATTAAAGAGTATAAGTGATAAGACACTTCCTTGAAGGAGTCCGTTTTTTGGGGTCTCCACCTGCTCTTCTTGCCATCCTTACTAACATAGAATCTTCGGTTCTAAAGGGTTGATTCGATCGTCAGCTCGTAGTCCTTAGTGACTTCGTAAACTTGTTCTTATAACAGGAACCTCTACCACGAGGAGCTGCCTTGTCTTGGTTGTAGCAACCATACCAAAAGCATTTTGGCATTTACCTTGCCTACTGGTACACAATATCTCTTAGTGGCGATATTCATAAACATCCCATTTGAGCGCGATAGTACTGAAAATGGCGAACGTCATGAACCCGTAGTTCAAGCAACGAGCTGTGATGGAGTTTCTTACTGCCGAAAGCGTAGTTCCTATTGACATCCGGAGATGATTAAATGTCGAATACTGAGATGTACTGTTTTGAAGTACACAAAAGTGTGATGAAATGAAAGTCAAGCGAAAGCAACTCTTCTCATAAGTCAGAAGGTGATGATTTTCTCCACAAAATTATGACCAGAACAAATTATATGTACTTAATAATGCCCTTAAAATGAAACGCCAGACCATAGAGTATAGGTATAAAGGTTTGCTGCAATTGAAGAAATTTAAAGCAGTTCCATCAGCCAGGAGATTATTGTTTTCTGGTATTATGTGTTTATCTTTCAACTTGAATTTTTGGAACCTGACAATACTGTCAACTCTCTGAAGAAGTGTCATCAGTAGAAGAAGAACACTTGAAAAGATTTCATCTTATATTTGTAAAATATATCTATTAATAATAAAGTAACTGCCAAGGAAACAGAGTTTTCAATACGCCCTTTGTTTTAGTAGTAAAAAAGTGTTTTTCTAAAATTATACAAATTAACAAACCTTTCAACTGGCATGTGAGCATTTGGCGGTATGTACCGTTGCCCATCATTGAACCTTTGCTCCCCATTGTTCACCGTTTGGTAGTACCCACTCGTTGGAGTGGGACTGGCAGATGACGATATCTGGTACCGGTCCTGCTTACTGTATTGGTAGTACCTGTCCGATGACTGATTCGGGGAGGTGTAGTGGTATTTGTCTTGATGATATCTAAAACAATGGGTACAGTATTTTAATAGATGTCCTAAACTAAATCGCTTTGAAGCTTGATTTTTTAATAGAGCGCAATTTGTAATGAAGAGTCTCAGCCTAATCCTAATATATAAATTAGAAAAACATATATTTTATCTTAAAAAAATTTAGCCTGCCATCAATTCCTTCTACTCACCATTTTTTCAATATTTTCTGAAGAATTAATTAACATGTATCTTTGCGGAACCAATATTGTTGCCTCGCTGAATAATTTTATGATGATAAATTTATATACAGCTAATTCTATGGATATTTGCAACTCACCTTTGTTTACTATTCGGTCTATCCTCCGTAGGCGACGGCGCAGGCAATGGAGGTGGCGGTGCGAACCTCTCCTGCGCAGCCGGAGCCACTGGACTTGGGAACGTACCGTGCGCGTAACAATCGGTACTTTCCGATTCTCCTTCGACTGCCGGAGGCGGAGCGACAAACCGGTCGCACGCCGGAGCCGGTGAAGGGGGCTCCGAAGCACCCGACGGGCCGCCGAATGGAGCTGGGGCCGGAGGGCAGGCCAGGATCGAAGGAGTTTCAGGCCTGAAACAAAGAATAATTTGTAATATTTTATTTCAAATAATTTTGTAAAATCCTTATTTATTAACAAAGGAGTTAGACAGGAAGATGCATTATCGGCAACGTTATTCAACCTAACACTACAATATGTACTAAGGAATATAAATCAAGGTTCAATACGAACAAGAGGCAGCCAGGTAGTGGCATATACGGACGATGTAGTAATTATTGCAAGGAACCAGAAATTAATGAAGGAAATGGTGAGAGAAATAAGCGAAGAAGGAGCAAAAATGGGGTTGAAGATAAATGAAGAGAAAACCAAAATAATGAAAAATGGAAAACAAAATGTTCAGGAAATGGGAAGGATTAGAATAAACGAATATACCTTCGTAAGAGTAGAGAGTGACGCTGTATTGGGATGGGAACAAGGAAATGGAAGTAAAGGAAAGATTAATAATAACAAACAAGTTGTTCCATAGCAATAAGAAACTGTTAAGTAATAAGATAATAGGAAGACGCAGTAAGATGAGGATATACAAGACAATAATACTCCCAAAACTAATGTATGCTACCGAAGTTATAAGCATGACAAAGAAACAAGAGGAAGACATGAGAAGAATTGAACGAAATATATTAGGAGCGATCCTAGGGCCAATAAGAATATGTGAAGGAGTCTACAGAAGGACTAATCAAGAAATTTTGGAAGAAGTGGAGGAGGACATAGGCAAAAAAATAAAACAGAAGAGATTTAATTGGCTAGGGCACACATGGAGAGCAGGCCCAGGAGCACCAATATATGAAATACTTCAATGGGAACCGGGACGTAGAAGGAGAGGTAGACTGAGAATAGAATGGCAGCAGCAAGTCAGGGAAGACATGGAGGCGGCAGGGATTACGAACTGGAAGGAGAAGACGTCTAACAGAAAACTTTGGAAACATCTAAGCAGAGAAATATAAAAAAAGGAAAACGGGTCTGATCAACCCATAAACTAGACCTAGAGAAGCCAAAAGGTGGCTCTACCCCAAGAGGGGTGTTTCCAGGCCATTTATTTATTATTTTATAGTTGTCCAATTTGCTGAAATAATTTTAATGATATTTACAGGAAAAGTAACAAAAATGTTTACTATTTTTAGAGGAGATATATTGAAATGATACTAAGTAGGGACTGTGACTTCCAAAATACCCAAATTTACGTTATTTGGACATATATAACAGATTCATGGAGTTTTGTTACCGACCCACATAGGGGTATTTCAGCGTTTTAGGCGTTCATAAATCAATTTCTTAAAACTTGTTCCAAATAGAAAAAATATACATAGACATAGAACAATAGGCGACCCCTCCCGTTACTCATTTGACAACGCCCGCGTCGAAGTGTCAGTCGGAAATTAATCGTCGCTCTGAGTGTCCGTTTCTGTTCTCGTCATTCTTTACAAAACAGTTATTTAAAAAAGTGATTTTTTTTTTTAGAGTTTATCTTGAAGAAAATTGTGATGGATTTGAATATTACAGATCAGAGCGCATACATATTAATCATTTTTATGTTTTTTTTTCATAATTAGTAATGTTTCAAAGGTAGAAAATGTTAGCAAAAATTGTTGTATGAAAGACGTTTTTCGATATTTAAAAAGGAATTTGTTATACTTCAGGGTGCGTCCCAGTGATTTTATTGGTTTTAACAGAAAAAAAGAGCATTTGCACTAATGAAATGTATCAATATTAGCCATGATTTACCGTGAAATCGAGGTTTTCATGGTTTTTAAATCAGACAGTAAAAACCATGTGGTATTTTGTATTTATTTATTTTTTTTAAATTTAGACAGTTCAAAGCAGTTTAATGACATCAATGTAAAAAATGACGTCCACACAGATGCATTAAAGTTTGGCCTGTCTGTATTACACGCTAGGATCCAATTATTCTAAAGTATTCTGCATTTGTCATACAAGCTTCCTGTGCAAAAGTGGTAGCTAAGATCGGACAGTGACAAAAAAAATTGTCAGGCAAAAAAAGGCAGACATACAGGCAAAATTCAGAGAGCAAACGAGCTTAATCATAGATGTGTCAAAAGCTGGATTTGGTAACACCAATGATGGCAATACAAGTAGAGGATTTTTCGCCAATCCAGAGATCGCCGCTGAAATTACCGGTGTCGACATCAACCTCATAAATTACTTGGAAGTGAACATTGAGTGGTCATAAAGTCGACTTGAAAAAATTTGCAGGCTATGGATATGAGACGGCCAAAATTTAATTTATTATGAGTTGTATCCCTGCTGACATCCTATGACTTCAACGATGCACAAAATATTAATTCACGGTGCAACAGTAATGGAAAAGGCACTTTTACCCATTGGTTTACTATCTGAAGAAGCAGCAGAAGCGCGAAACAACCACTTTCGCTTGTACCGGTAAAATGTTGCTAGAAAATTCTCAAGAGAAGAATGAAATTTAGATGTCCTCAACAGATTATTGCTCATCTCAGACCCTTACTATCTAATATAAAGTCAAAATCCAAAAAAAGATCTATGTCGTTTAGTAAAGAAGCAATATTAGTGCTTGTTTCGCCTGAACCCAATATTAATGACGAAACTTCCGAAGAAGAAGAGAAATCTACGGAGGAATCTACAGAGGAAGCCAAGGAACGGAGGTCGGGCATGGACGAAGAGACGTGGGATTTTTTTATCGTGAATAATTATTCTTGTAATTTTTGTTTAAGTCAACATGTTGTTTTCTCAATATATTGTTTTGTTTATTAAAACGTATTTTTCTTTAAAATATTCACTTTAAAATGATTTCACTGCTATATTTAGAAATAAAACTCGATTTAAAATATCTAAAAACAAAAAAATAATTTTGGCCGTATGAAACGCTGAAATACCCCTACGTGCGACCTACGCATTCATGAAACTTAATTTGACAGCATTTGCTACCGGATACAAGCCAAATTTTCAAGTTCACGTAGCAATTTTGGAGATTTCCCTGCAGCGTGTACGCGATGTAAAAAAAATAATAACATTTTTTTAAAATAATAATGCAGTCGCATAATCCTGTTGCATTTTTCATTTTCTAAATTAGAAAGTAAAACCAATGTAGGTAAATAATATTTCCTTTCTGCTCTAGTTTTCTAATTTTCGAACTTGTTATTAAAACTATAAATGCGAAAAGTTTCCCACGAATATGTTTCCCCAAGTTGTCGAATATATAACTTTTATTTCTGTTTGGTAATTTTACGCATCACGATACCGATATTTAAAAAAGGCAGCAAAAAAGACCCGAGCAACGATAGAGGAATAGCACTGCTAGAAAGTATTTTTTTTTATGGGTCTAGCACACGTGCTGCAGGGAAGTCCCTAAAGCGCTCCAGGAGCGGCATGTGTGCAGAAAAAGCGATTCACGTTGTTCTTGAATTGCTGTAAATTGTAGTCGGTGGGAAACACAGCGCTGGGCTGTTCTCCATATAAAAGACTGCTTGAAAAGCGTTGTACGAGGAGTAACAAGCTGAACCTCATACGGATGTGAGGCACCAGCACGACGTGTATTTCTAACATGCACCGCTTTGGGAGGAATTAAGCGAGCTACATCCTTCGAACAATTTCCATGAAAATACTTGTAGAACAGACTCAAGTCGCCAACGATTCTTCGATGCTCCAGCGAATGAAGGCCGCCGGTCGATTCCGTGTCCCCAATCAGACGGACCGCTCTTGGCTGAACAGAATCCAACAAATGCAGTGTATGTTTGGGAGCGGAGCCCCAAACATGGGAGCAGTATTCCATAGTTGGTCGAATTTGAGCTTTGTAAAGAATTAACAGTTGTGGGGTGTAAAGCTTTCTGGTTCGAAATAATATTCCCAACTTTTAAGAAGTTCTCCTTGCTATGCCTGCAACATGTTCATGCCAGGACATATTTGCTCCCAAACTAACGCCCAACAAATTGAGCGACGATGCTAGGGGAATGAAAGTGCCCCGACATAACTATGTCGGGTTCAGCAACGTTAAATTTTTTAGGAAAAACTGCCGCCTGGGTTTTTGTAGCGTTAAATTCCACTTGGTTACTGTCACCCCAAAATAGAATTTCTTCCAGGTCTTTGTTAAGTTGAACGACCTCCTGCTGTCTGCGGATATTCGCCTGAGCAGCCGATGTCCGAGCGTTCAAGGTGAATGAAGAGACAAGCGTACTGTCATCTGCAAAGCTGTAGCTTGGATTCCCGGTCTTTTCCAGTAGATCGTTAATGTAAATGAGAAAGAGAGTAGGGGACAGTATGGAGCCTTGGGGCACACCGGCGTTGATTGTGAAGGTGTTAGAAAGAAATCCGTCGACCGCCACTCGTAAAGAACGCTCTCTGAGGAAACATGAGAGCCACAAACAGAATCTTTCAGACATACCATAAGAGCGTAATTTAGCCAACAGTCAATCGTGCCAAACACGGTCGAATGCCTTGGATATGTCAAGAGCAACCGCTCGAGATTCTCCAAAGTGTTTAATTGCGTTGTTTCAAACATGTTTTACATAAGTCAGAAGATCTCCTGTTGACCTATGTTTATGAAACTCATAGTGGTGATCGATAATAATATATGGAAAGCAGTTCGACTGGTCGGTAGTTATTTGGCAAGGTCTTCTTCCCTTTTTTAGGTATCGGCTGAACCGTGGCACATTTCCAGCATGACGGAAATATTCCCTTTCTGTAGGATAGGTTAAAAAGTCTACAGAAAACTGGTGTTAGTTCCCTTGCAGTTTTTGAGAACTATAGCAGGTATTCCGTCAGCGTCAGAAGCCTTCTTGGTGTCTAGCTTCATTAAAATACGCTTTATGATGCGCTGTCTGAAGACGACATCGGGCATCCTTGACTGCAATATGGGAATAGTAGGTGGGGTTTTTCCTTGGAAATCGACAGTAGAACGTAAAGCAAAGAGTTCAGCCAACAAGTTCGTTCTCTCAACAGGTGTGGTTGCAATGGAATGGTGTTCACAAGTATTCTGAAAAGTGAAATAGAAAAATATATACATCAGCGACGAACAACAAGGGTTTCGCCAAAACAGATCAACCACAAACGCTATCTTCGCAATAAGCCAAATAAGAAAAAAAGCTAGAGAATACCAGAAGCCACCATTTTTTTGTTTCATCGACTTAAGGAAAGCATTCGACAGAGCCAGGTTGAAAGATATATTAGAATTAATAAAAGACCTAATTCCGTACCCAATACGACAAATAACCCAAAAACTCAATCACGGTAACACAACAAAAATAAGAAGTAATAATAAATTAACAAAGGAAATAAATATAAAAGTAGGAATAATACAGAGAGATAGCTTAGAATTTTTAATATAAGCCCGTTACTATTCTGCATAATAATGGACAAAATCATTGAGGAAGTAAAACTAGTCAACGATGGATACGAACTAGGAGATAAACAAATAAAGATACTGGGATATGCAGATGATATTGTTCTAATATCACAATCGGAACACGACCTACAAAGACTGCTCTATAAATTCAAACCAGTAGCAGAAAGATACAACATGGAAGTCAATACCGACAAAACAAAATGCATCACAATAGCTAAAGAACCAGTGAGGTGTAAATTAGAAATAAATGGGAAATTAATAGAGCAAATAATGAAATTCCCATATCTTGGAGTACTAATTACTAGCCACGGAGGTATAACAGAAGAAGTGAGACAACAAACAAATAAAGCAGCAGCAATATCAGAGGCCCTCAGAGATGTAGTTTGGGAAAACAAAGATCTAAGTGTAGAAGTAAAAACAAGAGTATATAGAACTTGCGTTAGACATATACTGGCTTATAGCATAGAAACACGGGCAGACACAAACAAAACCAAACAGCTACTAAAAACAAATGAAATGAAACTACTGAGAACAATAACAGGAAAAAGTTTATTAGACAGAGTGAGTAACAACACCATAAGAGAACAATGCAAGGTAGAGGATATAGTCAGATGGGGAAGAAAGAGGAGAAGAGAGTGGCGTGAACATGTGCAAAGGATGGAAGATACGAGAATGACAACAATATGTATGAACAAAAAACCACATGAAACGAGACCAAAAGGACGACCTCCAAAGAGATGGAGAGACAGCTGGGCATCCGAATCACAAGAGGTTTAATGACGAAGTAGAACAGGTCTGTGACCTACTCAGAAGAGGAAGTAAATAAGTAAGTAAATAATTTCTTGTACTTTAAATGGCAACCCACTTAACAGCGTTCTGTACGGGTTATTTCTAAAAATGATTGCAATATATATGACTTTCGAACTAGTAAATGTAACATCTAATTTATGAAATAAACTGTTATTACTATTTGTAGTTTTTTTAGAACGCGCGCCATAGCACATAAATATATTCGTTTCGTAAATAGGGATGTTTAATAATTTCCAGTTTTAACGAATATCGATAAAATTATGTAATATTTGCTTGACTTTAAAAGAATAGAATTTTTTCCAGGTGCGACCAACCCGCGTTTGTTACCAGATACAAGCTAAATTTTCACGTTCACGTAGCTATTTAGGGATTTCCCTGCAGCGTGTGCGTGAAGTCAATTGCCCTGTCAATACCAATCTCCCATAAATTCCTCATAGTTACAGACTCTCAAAATGCTCTCCGATCAATTCAGTCAAAAAATCTGAACTACAATTACATACGACAAATATATGATTTGCACCACATAGCAGCTCTGAGACACAAGGCTGGCTACCTAGTCATATTAATAATCACGGCAATGACAGGGCTGACCTTTTAGCAAAAAATTCAGTCACAAGAGGTACTCCCTACATCGGAGAAAATCATCCAAGTGATTTCAAAAATTATCTTATAACCATCTTGCATAACACATTCCAATTGAATTGGGATCTCGAAGACCCTCTCAATAAATTGTGGTCGATTAAACCCACTGTTTACCCTCTCCTTCACTCTTATAACATGAATAGAAGGGATAACTTTACTAGATGTAGATTAGCCATTGAACATACCTATGGCACCCACGCTTATTTGTTAAAAAGTGAACATCAGCCAACATGCCCCAACTGCATGAGCCCCTTCACTGTAAAACACATCTTTGAGGCAGCACATTTTCAAAACTTGAGAACCTCACTCAACATATCTTCCAATCTAGTGAGTGTCATCAACTCTTATGAGAACAACAAAGATAACATCAGAAAATTTTTGAGAGAAGTCAATCTCATAGTATAGCTTCAAAAATAGTCACAACTAATTAGCACATTGGGGCGCTAAATAACCAAGATGTTGACGCGCCCTAAACCCTAAATATCTATCTTTCTATCTATCAAAAAAAAAATAACCGGTCAAATGCAAGTTGGACTTGCAATTAGTGTTCCGTATGTTGATTGCTTTAAAAAAAAATGTTGTTACGGAAGTATAAAATGATCAGTGACTTCACAAAACACATCCCAAATGAATTTTAAACAAAGTTTTTTTTCGATTTTTACCTAAAACTGATGACATTCAAATTTCTGTTTTTTTTTATGTACCAAATAAATTATTAAAGGTGATAATTTTCGTTCAATCTAAACATTGTAGAGAATATGTCAGAAATTTTTCAAAATTATTGATCTGTACTTTTCGCGATACGGGGGGACAGCGATTTTTTTCGCACTTTTTTAAAAATAATACAAAGAGAAGTGTACGCAAGTATTACATTATATATATTTTTGAACTCGTCTTTTTACAAGCTTCCATTTGACACTCGATGACCTGGTAAACAAATTTTTTCTTTCACTTCCGATTTCACCCCCCAAAATTAACACCTTAAGTCAAAATTGAACTTTCAATACTATACAGCTCTAATGAGGCCAATAATTCCTATATTAGTGGGAATATTTCAACTTTCTATGTCAAATAGTTTCTGAGAAAATTAGATGTGACTGACAGACATACGGACGGACGGACACCGAGTCATCTTATAAGTGTTCCATACGGAACACTAATAATATATTTTTTAATTAATAATAATGTAGTTGCATAATCCCGTTGCATTTTCCATTGTCTAAATTAAAAAATAAAACCAATGTAGGTAAATAATATTTCCTTTCTGCTCTAGTTTTCTAATTTTCGAACTTGTTATTAAAACTATAAATGCGAAAAGTTTCCCACGAATATGTTTCCCCAAGTTGACGATTTTAAAACTTTTATTTTTGTTTGGTAGTTTCTTGTACTTGAAATGGCAACCCACTTAACAGCGTTTTGCACGGGTTGTTTCTAAAAATGATTGCTATAGATATGACTTTCGAACGAGTGAATGTAACATTTAATTTATGGAAGAAACTGTAATTACTATTAGGAGTTTTTTTTAGAACGCGCGCCATAGCACATAAATGTATTCGTTTCGTAAATAGGGACGTTTATTGATTTCTAGTTTTAACGATTATCGATAAGCTAAAGCTACAAAACTATCTAATATTTGTTTGAATTTAAAGGGATCGAATTTCTTCCAGGTCTTTATTTAGTTCAACGATTTTCTGCTGTCTTATGTAGGATAGACACCACGTAAATAGAAATAATAACGGATGATTAAAAAAAACAACACGACAAAATAAAAAAACAAGAAAAATATGTTTATAGTAGAGTACACAACTGATGAAGACCATAATGAATTGTCAAAACGTTTTGTACAAAATATATACTATGATACAAAACAAGGCTTTAATTTCATGAACATAACCCTGAGAAAATTTAAAAAAAAAGTATATACATATATATACAAGTTTGAAATGCGGATTTTTTTTTCTAAAAAAACATGTATCGCGAACTAGTTTTGCCGTATGTGATGAAGCATTGTCATGAAGAAAAATGACTTTGTGTTGCCTTTTTCGGTATTCTGGCCTTTTTTTCAAGCAGCGAACGGTTCAAATCAGTCAATTGTTGTTGGTAACGTTGAGTATTAACCTATTCCCCAGGTTTTTTTAAAAGCTCATAATAGACCACGCCCCTCTGGTCCCACCAAACACAGAGCATCGTCTTTCTGCCAAAGCGATTCGGTCTTGCGGTCGATGTGGATGATAGGCCTGGGTCTACCCATAATTTTTTGCGTTTGGGATTCTCAAAATAAATCCACTTTTCATCCCCTGTAACTATACGATGCAAAAAAACGACTTCCTTTTGTACCGAGCGAGCAAAATGACACACGTGTTTTTGCACTTTTCCATTTGCCTGTCGTTCAACTCATGTGGTATCTATCTACCGGTCTTCTGAATCTTTCCCATCTCTCGTAGTCGATTGGAAACAGCTTGTTGACTAACGCCAAATTACTCGGAGAGTTGTTTTTGTGTTTGCAAATCATCTTCGTCCAACAATGCTTGCAATTCCACATCCTCGTATTTTTTTGGAGGTTTTTTCCACGTTCCTTGTCTGCCACATCGAAGTTACCACTTTTGAAACGCCGAATCCATCTTTCATACGTATCTTGTGATGGAGCATGTTCACCCATAAGCTTCTCGAAGTAATCGGTGTGATTCAACAGCAGTTTTCTTCAAATGAAAACAAAAAATTAATGCTGTCTGCGAATGCTCTTTGTTCGGTGTAAATTTTGACATATTGAACACAACAACACAATACTATGCGCACACTTTTCCAATTTATCACTAGTGCGCGTCTGACACTTGTTGATGACACAACAAAATAACGCTGTGTCAAATTTTTATAGCACAAACTGCATTAGTGCACTATCTGTTGTCTGAAATCAGCATTTCATATTTGTATACCTGGTATATACATATATATATATATATATATATATATATATATATATATATATATATATATATATATATATATGTATATATATATATATATATATATATATATATATATATACATATAGATATATATATATATATATATATATATATATATATATATATATATATATATATATATATATACATATAGATATATATATATATATATATATATATATATATATATATATATATATATATATATATACACACATATATATATATATATATATATATATATATATATATATATATACACACACATATATATATATATATATATATATATATATATATATATATATATATATATATATATACATACATATTAAATAATTTGCGTGTTCTTGGTATTAGATCATTAAAACTATTCTTGGATTTGTTATATATTTATTGACGTTTCGACCTTCGGAAGAGGTCTTCTTCAAAATTTGCTCTGAAAGGTGACATTAGAAGAATTAAAAATGGATAAGTAATTAATCTGTTTGTTGTGTATTTCAGAGTTAAAATATTTGTAGCTTTTCGTAGTTTTTAATTTAGAACACTTAACTGTATAAATTAATGAGGGCCTTACTTTAGAAAGTAGTTCATTGTATTGGGGTATTAATTTTAAATCACTGTCAAAAACATATTTTTACATTCTACAAACAACCGCTTAACGTGAAGGACTTTATATCACTGGTGGGTCGATACGGTTTAGGTTATTTACATCTGTTTTTCGTTTATTGCAGGGGTGTCATCTGTATGTGTATAGATTCCAGTATTTCTCTTTTTTTGTATTTATTTCGGTTTTGATAATTTTGATGTTTTTGAAATCAAAGGTATGACTTTTATTTATTTCATGATTTGAAAGAGCTATATTGTTTTTTTTTGTCGTATTTATGGCCTTTGATTTTATTTTCTAGGTATTGGCTCGTTTGTCCGACGTATATTCCTTCGCAGTTATTACCTTTGATTTCGTAGACTACGTTACTTTTTTTATTATTTGAGATTTTGGTTTTAAGCCTGGAAAAATTGGATGACAACAGATTACATAATTTGTGACATAACCCAATTTTGTAGTTTTCAAAAAGTTTTTTGAGTGGTTGGGATAGTCCATTTATAAACGGTAAAGCAATATATGTATTATGGTTATTATTGGTTGGTTTTTAGTGTTCCGTACTGAACACTTATAAGATCACTTCGGTGTCTGTCTGTCCGTCTGTCTGTCTGTCATACCCGATTTTCTCCGAAACTATTTGTTATAGAAAGTTGAAATTTGGTAGTAATATAGAAATTGATGGCCTCATCAGAGCCATGTAGTTTTGAAAGTTAAATTTTGACTTAAGGGGTTAGTTTTGGGGGGTGAAATCGGAAGTGAAAAAAAAAAAATTTTACTAGGTAATCGAGTGTGGTGTCAAATGAAAGTTTGTGAAAACACGAGTAAAAAAATATATATATAATGTAATACTTGCGCGCACTTTTCTTTGTATTATTTTTAAAAAATCGCGAAAAATCGCTGTCCACCCGTCTTATCTCGGAAAGTACTTATCGAAAAATTTTGAAAAAATGCTGGAATATTCTCCACGGGGTGTAGATTGAACGAAAATTATTACGAGTGCATTACCTGTAATAATTTATCTGGTATATAAAAAAAAACAGAAATTTCAAGGTCATCAATTTTCAGTAAAGATTGGAAATAAATTTTGTTGAAAACTTATTTGGGATATGTTTTGTGAAGTCACTGATCATTTTATATCACCGTAAAATAAATTACTTAAGGGATTCGTTTTGAGGGGTGAAATCGGAAGTGAAAAAAAAAAATTTTTTTACTAGGTCATCGAGTGTGGTGTCAAATGAAAGCTTGTGAAAACACGAGTAAAATATATATATATATATATATATATATATATATATATATATATATATATAAATATATAATGTAATACTTGCGCAAACTTTTCTTCGTATTACTTTTAAAAAATCGTGAAAAATCGCTGTCCCCTGCCTTATCTCGAAAAGTACTGATCAAAAAATTTTGAAAAAAATCCTGGAATATTCTCCACGGGGTATAGATTGAATGAAAATTATCATTACCTTTAATAATCTATCTGGTATATAAAAAAAACAAAATTTCAAGGTCAACAGTTTTCAGTAAAGATTGGAAACAAACTTTGTTGAAAACTCATTTGGGGTGTGTTTTGTGAAGTCACTGATCATTTTATACCACCCTAACAAAATTTTTTATTTTAAAAACAATCAACGTACGGAACTAATTGTGCAAGTTCAACTTGCACTTGACCGGTTATTTTACTTATTATAGTATTGTAAAAGTTATGTATTCGTTGTTGGACGATTTTGTTTATAAGGTACATCAAATGTTTATCAAGTGTTGATGCTTCTTTAGCTTTGGTTATTGCACTTTCCCTGTATTTTATGTCAGTCCGAAGGTCGAAACGTCAATAAATATATAATAAATCCACGAATAGTTTTAATGATCTAATTCCAAGAACACGCAAATTATATAAATATATGAATATATATATATATATATATATATATATATATATATATATATATATATATATATATATATATATATAAACTGGTGAGCAAGAAAATCGATTCAAACGATCTTGCTTCATTTAACAACGATCGTTCAATTTAATTTTCAAACAGTGATATTATTTTTGGTATTATTAGAATGCTGATTTTCTACTCTTTCCAATAATACCAAAAACATTTGGATTTCCAAAAAGTTTAATTAAAACACTTTTACTCAATAGAACCGTTTTCGCTCGCTCAGCAATGTACTCGTTGGGCGCTATTCATCCCTATGAAGACACATGCAACTGCATTTTCCTATTATTCCTTTATCGGAACTTGCACCGTCAATATCTCTGCTATGCCTGCTCAGTAATTATGTCATCGGAAAATGGATACCACCCCGGAAGAATCGGCGCATTATCAAACTTTGCATTTTTTTGCATGGTTTTAGTAGGTGATATTTTTTTAAAATTATTATAACTGTCACACATTTACGTAATTGCTGTCTTTTTAATTGCATCGATAAAATGTTAACATTTTATATCATTTTTTTACAGCTTACTTAAAAATATGTATTTGAATTGACAGGAACATATAGTGATTCAGTGCTTTTAGAAAAAAAAATCAATTATTCACGCTAATATAACACTTAAATTTTTACAAGTATCTTCTTATTAACACCATAAATCCAGTGCCTCAAACTAAGTAAAAATAACATGGCGACTGAATGGCATTATACAATTCTACTGTCAGCAGTTTTTTCGATTTTCTGGGAAATTTTTAGTTTTGGATGTATCCGGTTTTGCAACTAGGGGCACATATATATAACCTAATTATCATGTCACTAAAAAGAAGTTTCAAACATCACTACAGCTCATTACAATCTTCTGAACTACAAGCATGTCGAAATTATGTAAATATTGTTACAATAAATTTAATAAAACTCAATAAAATTGTCTGTTCAGTAGTTTAACTATTTTTTATAAAATTATCGAAATATTTCAAAACCACTTATGAAGAAGGATGGTATAGGTGAAACTATTGGTTTCAAATTTTTAAAGTCATTTCTTTGTACGTAAGTTTATAACACTTCAGAAAAAATTGAAATATAAATATATACCTAGAGGCACCCCGTATTCCGTTAAAACTTTGTAAAGCATAATATAATAAAATCGTTGGATATTAATAAATTTTAAGTTCGCGGTCTAGTCAAGAAAACAAAATGAAATACGTATAAAAATATTTATATTTTTTCCAAAGCTTCCACACTTGCTGCGCAACTGCACCTGAGCCAGTCAGCTGTCTCCAGAGTCTACCCACTTTACCAAGAGGCTAGCGCCTTTACACGGAGACAGGATCAGGAAGAAGAAGGTGTTTCTTGGAGCCAGACGACCGCTTTATTATCAACACAACTCTAAGAAATCGTCACTTGACTGGCGTTGAGGTCCAGCAGGAGCTTCGTCAAGTTTCCTGGTCGGGCTGTTAGTCAGTCAGAAAAAGACTTAAAGAAGCTAACTTAACACCGATGGGACCAGCTAACGTACCCAAACTGACAGCAGACCATCGACAAGAGCGACTCAGGTTTGTCCGAGAACATGTCGACTGGGTGAAAGGGATGGTAGTAGTAGGTAAATAGTGTATAATTTTAATAGCATTATGAGAATTTTTGCGGTCCTTGTTTCTGATAAAAACAATTTTTAGGTAGTCAGACATACGAGGCTGGTTTGAAAAGTCCTTGCAAAAATAAAAACTACTTATGTGTTTGGGGTAAACCTTTTTTATTTTTCGACATAGTCTCCTTTTAGGCTTATACACTTCGTCCAACGATGTTCTAGTTTGTTGATCCCTTCCGAATAATAGGATTTGTCCAAGTCTGCAAAATATCCATTAGTGTCTGCAATCACCTCCTCGTTTGAATAAAATCTTTGTCCCGCCAGCCATTTCTTTAAATTGGGGAACAAATAGTAGTCCGAGGGAGCCAAGTCTGGATAATAGGGGGGATGTGAAACGAATTGGAATCCTATTTCCATTAATTTTGCGACCACAACTGCTGAGGTGTGTGCTGGTGCGTTGTCGTGATGGAAAAGGACTTTCTTGTCGGCCAATCGCGGGGCGTTTTTCTTGCAGCT
Organism: Pachyrhynchus sulphureomaculatus; assembly: GCA_019049505.1. NCBI lineage: Eukaryota > Metazoa > Arthropoda > Insecta > Coleoptera > Curculionidae > Pachyrhynchus > Pachyrhynchus sulphureomaculatus. Next base: position 6,846,576 of record CM032455.1, on the reverse strand, counting down.
CGGTTTTCAAACGGTCCAATAACGATGAATAATATTCACCTGTAATAGTTTTACCATTTTCCAGATAGTCGATGAGGATTATCCCTTGTGAATCCCAAAAGACAGTCGCCATAACCTTTCCGGCCGAAGGAACGGTCTTCGCCTTTTTTGGTGCAGATTCCCCCTTGGTAACCCATTGTTTAGATTGTTGTTTGGTCTCGGGAGAATAGTAATGAATCCATGTTTCATCCACAGTGACGAAACGACGCTTAAAGTCCTCCGGATTCTTCTGGAACAGCTGCAAACCATCCTTGCAACACTTCACACGATTCCGTTTTTGGTCAAGCGTGAGCAATCGAGGCACCCATCTTGCGGATAGCTTTCTCATGTCCAAATGTTTATGCAAAATATTATGTACCCATTCAGTCGAGATACCCACAGCACTAGCAATCTCACACTCCTTAACTCTTCTGTCATCTATCACCATATCATCGATTTGATCAATGATTTCTGGAGTCGTAACCTCCACAGGCCGTCCAGAACGTTCAGCGTCACTTGTGCCCATATGGCTACTCCGAAAATTTTGAAACCACTTATAAACTGTCCTAATCGAAGGTGCAGAGTCACCATAATGTTTATCAAGCTTCTCTTTAGTCTCCTGAGGCGTTTTGCCTTTCATAAAGTAATGTTTAATCACCACACGAAATTCTTTTTCGTCCATTTCTTGAAAATCACTCGACTTCCTTGATTCACACGAATGCCAAACACAAAAAAATAGACCAATATGGCTGAAACTTGGTGTGCGTTCACTCAAGAGATGCTACTAACTAAACATGACCTCGATACGCGCCGGTGGTGCCGGACTTTTCAAACCAGCCTCGTCTAAGGGGTTAAAAGGTTGAGAGGGGTTATTTTATTTTTGTCGTGTCGCCATGTCCTTTTGAAAATTACGTTATTTTTTATTTTCCCTAGTTTGGTAGAAATATTATGTAGAGGGAAATTTCAGGTTTCAGCCGAAAAATATCCGAAGTTCTTACTATGTTAAATTGTTTCTTGTGATTAATACCAGCATAACCTGTATTTATTGCTTTTATTGTCTATATTAAGTTATTTATCGTTTAGTGCAAGCTTCTCAAATTCAGTTTCATAGTCTGAGTCTTTGAAAAGTAGCATTTTTTTTTAACCTCTAATTATGAAGCAATTTTCCCTTTACCCACATATCTCTTACGTTTTTAATATTTTGTTGAACGTACAAAGTTAATTTTTTTTAGAAAACATGTTTTTTTTTTCTAAATTTGCATTTAAATTACATATTAAAAGCTGTGTTGCTTTTTAATTACTATTGCTTTTAACACTTAGGACTACATCATTTACTGTATTTTTTTTACGCGCAAACGAAAAAAAAAATTCTAATTAAGTAGTTTATCTGTTAACTATATTAAAAATATTATTTTAACAATGATCTGCCGTTACACTATAATACTAATTTAGGTTCACATGAGACAAAAATAAGTTGAAAAGTTACGTTGAGTTTAACAAATGTGGTTTTTAAGGGATGAGCTAAGTGAAATCCGGCAAATTGTACGATTAGTATTAATTCAAAATACACGTACTCGTATCCTTTGTGGACAGAAATAATGCTATGAACGCTTGGTAGAATTGCAAGATACGAATATATACAGAAATGTTGCCAAAATCGGTACAGTGATCATCTATAATATATATAAAATGCAACGTCTGTCTGTCTGTCTGTCTGTCCGTTAGTGCGCCTATCACGGAAAAACCACTTATCCGATTTACGTACTTTTTTTTTTAAACATACATATGTTCTCTGGCCAGGTTATAGGCTATATTTTATTACGATAGGTAGCATAAGGAATGAGCAGTGACGTAAAATAGTGAATGATGTCGGAAATAAGTTTGCCATTAGCGCGTGCCTTTGCAATACACAGCCTAAGCTATTAAATATGGAACAATATTATGTAGCAAAAAATATCTGTAACGTATAATCTAAAATATATATAAAATGCAATGTCTCTCTGTCTGTCTGTCTGTCTGTCCATTAGTGCGTTTATCACGCGGGAATCACTTATCAGATTTACCTGTCTTTTTTTAAATTCATGCATATATTCTTTGGCCAGGTTATATATAATAATAATAATAATAATAATATATATATATATATATATATATATATATATATATATATATATATATATATAATATATAAAATGCAATGTTTGTCTGTCTGTCTGTCTGCCCGTTAATGCGCTTATCCCTCGAGAACCACTTATCCGATTTACGTGATTTTTTAAATTCATACATATGTTCTCTGACCAGGTTATAGGTATATATTTTATTACATCTATTATATATATAAAATGCAACGTCTCTCTGTCTGTTTGTCTGTCCGTTAGTGCGCTTATCACTGGAGAACCACTTATCCGATTTTCGTACTTTTTTTTTTAAAACATACATATGTTCTTCGGCCAGCTTATAGGCTATATTTTATTACGATAGGTAGCATAAGGAATGAGCAGTGACGATAATAGTGAACGAAATCGGAAAAAAAAATTTGCGGCTAGCGCGTTCCCTTGCAATACACAGTCTAAACCATTAAATATAGAACAATATTATGTAGCAGAGAATATCTATAATCTATAATATATATAAAATGTAATGTCTCTCTATCTGTCTGTCTGTCCATTAGTGCGTTTATCACGCGAGGGCCACTTATCCGATTTACGTGTCTTTTTTTAAATTCATACATATATTCTTTGGCCAGGTTATATAATAATACTAATCTATATCATCATATATAAAATGCAACGATTCTCTGTCTGTCTGTCTGTCATTAGTGCGCTTAACCCTCGTGAACCACTTATCCGATTTACGTGATTTTTTAAATTCACACATATATTCTCGGACCAGGTTATAGATATATATTTTATTACATCTATAATATATATAAAATGCAACGTCTCTCTGTCTGTCTGTATGTCTGTCTGTCTGTCTGTTAGTGCGCTTATCACTGGGAGAACCACTTATCCGATTTACGTACTTTTTTTTTTAAACATACATATGTTCTCTGGCCAGGTTATAGGCTATATTTTATTACGATAGGTAGCATAAGGAATGAGCAGTGACGATAATAGTGAATAAAGTCGGAAAAAGGTTTGCCGCTAGCGCGTTCCCTTGCAATACAGAGTCACCATTAAATATGGAAAAATATTATGTAGCAGAGAATATCTACAATCTATAATATATATAAAATGCAATGTCTCTGTCTGTCTGTCTGTCCATTAGTGCGTTTATCACGCGAGAACCAATTATTCGATTTACGTGCTTTTTTTTTAAAAACATATATATGTTCTCTGGCCAGGTTATCTATCTATAATGAATATAACATGCAACGTCTCTCTGTCTGTTTGTCTGTCCGTTTGTCTGTCCGTTAGTGCGTTACGTGCTTTTTTTTTAAAACATACATATGTTCTCTGGCCAGGTTATAGGATATATGTTATTGCGTTAGGTAACATAAAGAATAAGCAGTGACGATATTGGGGAATCAAGTCGGAAAAAAGGTGACCGTTAGCGCGTTCTCCTGCAATACACTGCCTAAACCATTAAATATGGAACAATATCATGTTGCAAAGAATATAATATATATCTTTCTGTCTGTCTGTCTGTCCGTTAATGCGCTTATCACTTGAGAACCACTTATCGTGTTTTTATTAATTTATACATATGTTCTATATAATTCGATATAAGCCTAGATAATGGGAGATAAGGTGAGATAATCTGAGATAAGGAGAAATAATGGGAGATAAGTGGAGATACGCCTCGACAATGGGAGATAAGGTGAGATAATGGGAGATAAGTATAAATAATGGGAGATAAGCAGAAATAATGGGAGATAAGCAGAGATAAGTCTAGATAATGGGAGTTATGGTGAGATAATAGGAGATAAGGAAAAATAATGAGAGATAAGGAGAAATATTGCGAGATAAGTCAAGATAAACCTAGATAATGGGAGATAAGGTCAGATAATGGGAGATAATGTGAGATAATGGGAGATAAGGAGAAATAATGGGAGATAAGGAGAAATAATGGGAGATAAGGAGAAATAATGGGAGATAAGCAGAGATAAACCTAGATAATGGAAATTATGTAGAGATAATGGGAGATAAGTAGAAATAATGGGAGATATTTTATTACGTTGGGTAACATAAGGGGTAAGCAGTGACGATAGTAGTGAATCAAGTCCACGCGAGCGGAGCCGCGGGCCCGGCTAGTAACAGATAAAATGTTAGTGTTACTATAAATCAATTTATATTTTTAAAATCAAAGGTTTTCTATAGTGTCCCACTTTTATATACAAGATATTGATTAAAACTAATTTTTTTTGTGAGATTCACCATCTGACAAAAGATGTTCCAAATTAGTATATTAAAGAAGCCACGCGATTTTAAACACCGTCAAAAATTTAAGGTGAGCGTATTCGAGTTGATCAGTACAGAGTGAGTCAGTGATTCATTATCTCATTTGTTTCAGGAATGCCGCAAAAATGTTAAATACAATAGTTTTAGGGAATGTTAAGATGCATAGTTTAAAATTATTTTTGAGTATACAGGGTATTTCAAAAAAGTGTGGCCGATATAACATATGTTTTTTAAAAAGGAATATACTATTTTTTAATTTATTTTTAAATTCTGTGGAAAATTTTATAACTTTTTTATTAATAATCTTATATATCTAAACCTAGTAGTTTTTCTAATATTTCAATTTTTTAAAAAAAATACTAGTTTTCAGTTTTCTAAAAAAATTGCCAGTAGCGCCATTGTTTCTGAAGGTGGAATGCTCATAATTGGTACGAGCGTTCTATAGAGACGAAAAAAAGATATATGTAAAGAAATTTGAGTTAGATGCTGCAGGGTATTCAAAATAAATTTATACATTTCGAATACTTTAAGTTGAAAATTTTTTTAAATGGCACACCCTGTATACTATTATTTTTTCTGATAGATTTTACAAAACCGTCCAACTTTTATTAAGTACGAGGCTGGTTTGAAAAGTCCGTGCAAAGTCCGAAAGATGGCACCACCGGCGCGTATCGAGGTCATGTTTAGTTAGTAGCATCTCTTGAATGAACGCACACCAAGTTTCAGCCATATTGGTCTATTTCTTTGTGTTTGGCATTCGTGTGAATCAAGGAAGTTGAGTGATTTTCAAGAAATGGATGAAAAAGAATTTCGTGTGGTGATTAAACATTACTTTATGAAAGGCAAAACGCCTCAGGAGACTAAAGAGAAGCTTGATAAACATTATGGTGACTCTGCACCTTCGATTAGAACAGTTTATAAGTGGTTTCAAAATTTTCGGACTGGCCATATGGGCACAAGTGACGCTGAACGTTCTGGACGGCCTGTGGAGGTAACGACTCCAGAAATCATTGATCAAATCCATGATATGGTGATGGATGACAGAAAAGTTAAGGTGCGTGAGATTGCTAGTGCTGTGGGCATCTCGACTGAATGGGTACATAATATTTTGCATAAATATTTGGATATGAGAAAGCTATCCGCAAGATGGGTGCCGCGATTGCTCACGCTTGACCAAAAACGGAATCGTGTGAAGTGTTGCAAGGATGGTTTGCAGCTGTTCCAGAAGAATCCGGAGGACTTTAAGCGTCGTTTCGTCACTGTGGATGAAACATGGATACATTACTATACTCCTGAGACCAAACAACAATCTAAACAATAGGTTACCAAGGGGGAATCTGCACCAAAAAAGGCGAAGACCGTTCCTTCGGCCGGAAAGGTTATGGCGACTGTCTTTTGGGATTCGCAAGGGATAATCCTAATCGACTATCTGGAAAAGGGTAAAACTATTACAGGTGAATATTATTCATCGTTATTGGACCGTTTGAAAACCGAGCTGCAAGAAAAACGCCCGCTATTGGCCCACAAGAAAGTCATTTTCCATCACGACAACGTACCAGCACACACCTCAGCAGTTGTGGTCGCAAAATTAATGGAAATAGGATTCCAACTCGTTTCGCATCCCCCTAAATCTCCAGACTTGGCTCCCTCGGACTACTATTTGTTCCCCAATTTGAAAAAAATGGCTGGCGGGACAAAGATTTTATTCAAACGAGGAGGTGATTGCAGACACTAATGGATATTTTGCAGACTTGGACAAATCCTATTATTCGGAAGGGATCGACAAACTAGAACATCGTTGGACGAAGTGTATAAGCCTAAAAGGAGACTATGTCGAAAAATAAAAAAGGTTTACCCCAAACACATAAGTAGTTTTTATTTTTGCTCGGACTTTTCAAACCAGCCTCGTATGTCATATACCTATTTCTAATAGTTTTCGATTTCTACCATTGTTTTTAATACTCTTACGCTAATGTAAAAACATAAATAGTTAATAAAAATTTTAATATAATTTAACTTATCTAATGATTAATTATTATGACGTAATAAATGTTCAAAAATATACCCGTCCTGTTGAATACACATGTTTAGCTATTTTCCTATATTTTCCATCACTTTCCTTAGCATAAAGGGCGTTATTGACCTAGACGCATCCCGTATCTTATTTTCCATTTTTATTGGTGTTGTAGGGGGATTCACATAAACACGATCTTTAATGAAGCCCCCTAAAAAGAAGTCTAAAGGTGTTAAGTCACATGATCGAGGGGGCCACTGAATGAATTCGTTTCGTATACTCAATGCTACCACTACCATCAAACCGTCCCATTAAGCACTGAAAAGATTTTCTAGATGGTATACGTCTATTAGGGTACTTCGCCTTACTGTCAAAAGACAATTTTTTCCCGCCTCGCCCAGTATATAAACCATATCCATCCACACTATTACCTTTATACGTCACTTACTACAACAAATTAAACTATCTTTACTTGCTTAATAGACATGTCAAAATTTGACAATGCCTACATTTTTGTTTTGTCTTGGCAACTATGATGTTATAGCGTAAGGGTATTAAAAACAAGGGTAAAAATTGAAAAATTCAAAATAAATCGAAAATTATTAGAAATAGGTATATGACATACTTAATAAAAGTTGGAGGGTTTTGTAAAATCTATCAGAAAAAATAATAATATACAGGGTGTGCCATTTAAAAGATTTTTTAAATTCAAAATAGTCGAAACGAATAAACTTATTTTGAACAGCCTGTAGCATCTAACTCAAATTTCTTTACATATACCTTTTTTTCATCTCTGTAGGATGCTCTTATCAGTTATGAGTATTCCACCTTCAGAAACAATGGCGCTACTGGCAATTCTTTAGAAAACTGAAAACTAGTATTTTTTTTTAAAAAAATTGAAATATTAGAAAAACTACTAAGTTTAGGTAAATAACATTATTGATAAAAAAAAGTTATAAAATTTTACGCAGAATTTAAAAATAAATTAGAAAATAGGATGTTCCACTTAAAAAAACATATGTTATATTGGCCACACTTTTTTTAAGTACTCTATATACTCAAAAATAATTTTAAACTATGCACCTTAACATTTCCTAAAACTATTGGATATTTTTTCGTCATTCCCGAAACAAATGAGATAATGAACTTTACTCTATCGTATATCGTATCTTAAATAATGTTTTGGGTATGAGAAAGCTATTCACATTGCATTTGCTAACATCGGAATAAAAACGCATTAGAAAAAAACTTTCTAAACAATATTTGGCTCATTTTACAAAGAATAAAACTGATTTTGTGCATCGATTTGTAACTATGGATGAGACTGGGGTTTACCAGTACGATCCTGAACTACGACAACAAACTGCACAGTGGACTGAGCCCAGTTGTTCAGCTCCAAAGCAGCCAAAATGGTCAAAGTCGTCCAAAAAAATTATGACATCCGTTTTCTGGGATGCGAAAGGAATTTTGTTAATTGATTACCTTCAAACAATTACAGGAGAGTATTATTGCAACCGTTTGGACTGGCTGGCTCGATTTACAGAAGAAAAAAATCATCTTTCATCTCGACAATGCACCTGCTGACAGACGTGCTTTGGCAACGGCAAAAGTGGTCGAATTAAAATACGAACAATTCAAACATCCACCCTATTCGACAGATCTGGCTCCGTCTGACTTCCCTCTATTCCCAACCTCAAAAGATTTCTATGTGGTAAGCGTTTTTTAACAAATAATGAGGTGATAGCATCCGTAGATGAGTACTTTGAAGGTCTTCCGGAAAACCACTTCAGAGAGGGGGTAAATGAACTGGAAAATCGCTAGAAGAAATATATTGAGCTTAAGGGAGATTATACTGAAGAACAAATGTATTTCGACTTATTAATTCGTCTTGTTTCATTTCCGCTTTCAAAGCTTATTGACTGACGTACTGAAGGAACATTCTGTTAGCGCCCCAGTCAGCTTCATAATTAATTAATATTAACTAAAACATGATGTAGAGTAAATGACAGTTTTTAGTAATAAAGATCTTCATTCAGCTTAATATTTCCTTGTTATTTATATCTTACTATAAAGTGTTTATTATACACTATAAAATGTGGTTATACTCGTATTGCTAGGATTAAGTTATTTTTAGAGTGGAAAAGTTAAATTTAGTTTTAGAACTGTTTGTTTGCGTGGGAAGTACTACGTAAATCACTCCACTGATTTTTATTTTACTACACTTTGTAGTAAATAAATTCTTTTTGATCATTCCGCAATCTTCTAAGAATATAGGCAAAAGCTGGCATTAGTTGTTGATGTTCAGATAGACGTTAGAAATGCGCAGTCTTTCCTACAGATAAATTTTTCAATTTTCTGAAAAATCCACAAAATGTATTTTCAATTTATATATTTCGAACCTAGATGATGAAGTCAACATATCAGGAGATTAAGGAAACGAGGTCAATTCCTATATTTATAGGTTAGATAGATCGGAATATTTTAAATTCGGTTTTGCAACGTCCTAAAAGGAAAACCTAGGAAAGTTATGAAATTTGATTTAAGTTTACAATGCAACTCATGGCCAATGGTGGATTTAAGAAATATAGGTGTGTTGTATGGCGAATAGGATCTATACTCAGAGTAAAACATCGAGATTGGTTTCATATTGAAACTATAAGTCGCCTTTGATTCCCTTGCCATATATTTCTTTTCTTTGAGGTATTCTTATTACTGAACGACATTCCAATTTCCAAAAATTTTTATTTTCACACGACATTGTGTTACTTTGTGGACAGCGGCCTACAAACTACGAGTATATATTTAAGCGAGCCTTAACTCATCTATAATATATATAAAATGCAACGTCTCTGTGTCTCTCTGCCTGTCCGTTAGTACGCTTATCACTCGGGAACCATTTATTCGATTTACGTGCTCTGGCCAGATTATAGACTATATTTTATTACTTTAGGTAACAAGGAATAGGCAGTGACGATAATAGTGAATCAAGTCAGAAAAAAGTTTGCCGCTAGCGCGTTCTCTTGCAATCCACTGCCTAAACCATTAAATATGGAACAATATCATGTAGCAAAGAATATAATATATAAAATGTAACGTCTCTCTGTCTGTCTGTCTGTCCGTTAGTGCGCTTATGACTTGAGAACCACTTATTCCATTTACACGTTTTTTTTTTTAATTCATACATTTGTTTTCTGGCCATAATATATATAAAATGCAATATCTGTCTGTGTGTCTCTCCGTTAGCGCGCTTATCACTCGAGAACCACTTATCCTATTTACGTGTTTTTTTAATTCATACATTTGCTCTCTAGCCAAATTATCTTTAATCTTTCATAATATATATATATATATATATATATATATATATATATATATATATATATATTATATATATATATATATATATATAAATATATATATATATATATATATATATATATATATATATATATATATATATATATATATATATATATAATACAACGTCTCTCTATCTGTCTGTTTTTCTGTCAGTCCCTTAGCGTGCTTATCAGAACTTTTTATTAAGAATAAATTTTTTTGTAATATCTAAAATAAACTTTTTCTCCCAATATAATTTTTTGGGACACACTATATATATATATATATATATATATATATATATATATATATATATATATATATATATATATACACTGGAACTATTAGAATTTTATTTAACCAATAGATCGCAGCAAATAGTGGAATCTAATCGTCGAGGTAGGACATTTCTCTCCAACAAAATTAATGTCAAAAAGGGTGTACCCCAGGGATCAATTCTTGGTCCGCTCTTGTAATTCTTATACACCAATGAGTTGCCTCGGCTGCTCCATAAGCAGACAGTATTGTATGCTGATGACACAACAGTGATCTTTAAAGAAAATAACATTGAACATCTATCGCGGAAAATGCAGTCTGCGATAGAGGCCCTGGAGAGATATTTCCGGTTGAATAATTTGTTTCTAAATGTCTCTAAGCCTCATTGTTGCTTATTTAGCAACAGGGCCAATAACCACTTCAGCTTCGGGCACGGAAGTGAGACTATTACAGCAACGGAGACTGTGATGTTTTTGGTCTTGAGGATTGGGACGACTGGGGGGAGCACATCGATATGGTGGAAAGTCGGAAAGAAGTTTGCCGCTAGCGCATTCTCTTGCAATCCACTACCTAAACCATTAAATATGGAACAAAGTCATGTAGCAAAGAATATAATATATATAAAATGCAACGTCTCTCTATCTGTCTGTCTGTCTGTCCGTTAGTGCGCTTATGACTTGAGAACCCCTTAACCGATATACATGTTTTTTTTTTTTAAATCCATACATTTATTCTCTCGCCAGGTTATCTATAATCTTCTATAATATATATAAAATGCAATGTCTCTCTGTTTGTCTGTCTGTTTGTCCGTTAGTGCGCTTATCACTCGAGAACCATTTATCCGATTTACGTGTTTTTTTTTTTAATTCATTCATTTGTTCTATGTTCAGGTTATCTATAATTTATATATAATATATATAAAATACAAAGTGTCTCTGTCTATCTGTCTGTTTGTCTGTTAGTGCGCCTATCACTCGAGAACCACTTAATAATAATAATCTATCTCTCTCTCTCTCTCTCTCTCTCTCTCTGTTTAATAATAATAATAATCTATAGCAATGTCGGGACACTTTGAGCTTCTGATACCACAAAATACTGAAAACATCCCAAAAAAACAGTAGACCAATAAAAGAAGCATCGGGCGAGCGTCGTAACGGTCAAGGACGTCGCGGGAAATGGCAGCTTGACCAAAACGATGAAGACCGGGCAACCGAAGATGGACCTGCCAAAAGTGTTGTGCCGGCGAGTAAGCCGACACCCACCAAGGCGGGAAAATCAAAGCAACGCAAGAGTTGCACTACAGGAATCAACGAACACGCTATGCGTTGCTATAATAAAATCACAAAACTTGACAAAGAAATCACTGAGAAGAGAATCACTCGAAGAAACATTCAGAAGTCAGTGATTTTGAAAACATGTAACATTGTCAGGTCATTTTTTTAATACGCAATGGTAATAGCGTTTGTGCTGACTTGACTTGGGTCCGTCAGTCAAACATGGAACCACAATGACCAAATGTGAGAAAGAAAAACTTTTTTGTATAATAATCTATAATAATCTATAATCTATAATATATATAAAACGCAACGTTCTCTGTTTGTCCGTTAGTGCGCTTATCACTCGAGAACCACTTATCCGATTTACGTGTTTTTTTTTTAGATTTATACATATATTCTCTGGCCAGGTTATATGATATATTTTATTACGTTAGATAATATAAGAAATAAGCAGTGATGATAACAGTGAATCAAGTCGGAAAAAAGTTTGCCGCTAGCGCACTCTCTTGCTATACGCTGCCTAAACCGTTAAATATGGAACAATATCATACAAAGAATATAATATATATAAAATGTCTGTCTGTCTGTCGGTCCGTTAGTGCGTTTATCATTCGAGAACCATTTATCCGATTACGTGTTTTTTTTTTCTTAAATGTTAACTTAATATTTATCAAAAAAAATCTATAACGTGTATAAAACGCAAAGTCTCTCTGTCTGTCTGTCCGTTAGTGCGCTCAGTACTCAAAAGCCATTAATCCGATTTATGTGTTTTTTATAAAATATATATGTTCTATGTTACGTTAGGTAGCATAAGGAATAAGCAGTGAGGACAATAGTAAATCAAGTCCACGCGAGCAGAGCCGCAGACACGGCTAGTTCTAGGTGTTTCGGAGTCATGGACGAAGCATTTGTCAGCACATGAGGTTTCTAGAAAAAAGCGGAAATTTCCGAGGCTTACTTTCCATGAGATATTCCTCGTATTACATATGATACATAAGCAGACCTCTGAGCTCTGTTTGTTTTATAAATTTATGTTTTATTTCATGCACCTGTATTGTTGTCCCCTATGTCAACACTTAAATGCAAGTTTTGCTGACTGATTCAATTTTCTTTTCCTTTCATGTCGATTCAAAATTGTCGCAATTTTAATACTTTAAAGAGGAAATCCTATTTTTAGAACTTCTGCATTCTAAATTTATAAATGAACGTATGTAGATTTATTCTCACATAGAGTAAACAACTAGATGAATTTTAATGAATAAAAGCTTAAAATATTTTTCATGATCTCACGAGTGACAGTGACTATCCAATTACACTAAAAATTTAATGTGGTGGAAATCAAACGCCATTTTGTCCAACATAACAAACAAAACAATTTTGAAACCATCAAGTTAGGTATCAGGTGAAATAGAATAATTCGTCTCAATCTAAGCTAATAAATATGTACAGGGTAAACCCCCTTATCTAAAGGAGATAGACGAAAACTGATGTCGGTGTCTGAGGCTCAATTTTTATGATAAACTGAGTGGCGAAGATCGCATATCGATATCTACTACCATTTCAGATATACAGGGTGTTTTTCAAAAATCTGCATTTTGGAAAAATATTTGTAATTCTTTTACTATTGAAAATTTTTGATTTCTGTAAAAACATTCTCAAAGCACTTTTTCACGTGGATTTCAACAGTGTAAGTTACATTTTTTTACAACTAATATTTTAATAGTTATTAACGCAAAAATATACTTTTTTAATGGGATATCTTGTATATTTTTGCTTATCCGAATAGAGCTTTAAATTACCATCCTAAAAATATAGCACACATTATATTTTGCTTAAATCTACTTCGGTTTTTACGCGAGTTTTAAATGCACATTTTGTGAAGTAGGCTTTGGATGGAGCAGCAATATCAATTGTTTACTGATAGGAGTCAAATCGTAAAAAAAAAATCCCAGAAGTAACTCTAAGAGTCATAACTACAATGAAATTTACTAAATGCTATAGTACTTTATGTAGAAAATAAAACAAAACAACAGTAAAACAATTTATTGCGAGTAGAACAAACTAAAACAAAACAATTCTCTATAAGAGATGTTCGAAATGTCGACCAGTTTCATTTACACACACGCGGCACCTTTTCTCGACACTTCTTACCGAGTTGATTAGTTCAAGAGGAGTGAGAGCTGTAAAACTTTGTATCACTGCGACTTCTAACTCTTGTCTGGTATTTGTCGGCAATTTAAAAATTAGGTCTTTCAATCTTCCCTAGAGATAGAAGTCCATGAGTGTTAAATCCGGTGACCTTGTCGGCCAACGGTTAGGACTTTGGTTAGCTCTCCAGTTATTGTCGAAATTGGGAGATAAAAAATTACTGATAACTGCAGCGTTATGAGGGGTACCCAGTCGTGTTGAAAAAAATATATTCAACGAGAGGTTCTATTTGCTGCCTTAAAATTTTTAAATATCTGTAAGAGGTAGATGCTCCTTCGTAAATAAATGGACCTATAACCTTGCCTCTAAAAATTCCTGCCCACACATTAAATCCAAATCTGCCTTGATTTCTTTGCTCCACAAGTAAATGAGGATTTTCTTGTGCCCACGTATAAGAATTGTAATGGTTAAAAGTACCTGCATTGCTTACATACGCTTCGTCTGTCCAAATGCAATTTAATGAAAAATTGAGAACATGGTTACAATTCTCCAGAAATCATTGGCAAAAATCCATACGCCCTTGAAAATCTCCATCTCTAAGGTGATGAACTATTCATATATCACCCACACTTTTTTGAAGTACCCTGTATATTCAAAAATAATTTTAAACTGTGCACCTTAACACTCCCTAATGTATTTAACATTTTTTCGTCATTCCCGAAACAAACGAGATAATGAACTTTATTTTATCGTTGACTCACCCTGTACATAGCCATTTCCGTGACTAGGTAGATAATCGCGGAAATGACGCCCATAAGTTATACAATATACCCTCGTATATCGTATAACTTAACACTAAACATTCTGTATTTTTATTAAAAATTTTGTCAACCCCTTTTTATGTGATGATAACGTAGGTGAATAGATCGACAAACAGACAAATACATTAGCAATTGTTATTTTGACCCAATATTAATTTATACCCCAGTCCATTTTTCGAAAAAATGTTCAACGTATCGAGTTTCTATTATGATTTTATTACATGTTCCGATTTCATTTTTTGATAATCAATTTTGAACTATTTTAAGACGGCGGCGTTTACTTTTCAACTTCTTGAAGTATAATAAATTTTTTTTATGGGCAAAGTTACTGGAGCCAAGAGTAGTTACATTTCCGAAAGCATTCATGCCTCTATACAAGTCGTAAAAATATATGTTTCAGTGACTTTTCGAGTAGTTTTAGTGCTATTCGAACGAGTTTTATTAAAGTAGTAAAAATATTGTAAATAACTTTTTTGTTGTTGCCCGAAAAAATGTAATGCTATTAGTAAATCATTGTTGTCATTCATTCCTATTAAAATGATATGAGTTCTTCTTTAACCAAAAAAAGGAGTACAATTTACAATACAGTACAATCTGGAATCGAAAATAATAGACCAAGAGGGCGACCCAAAATTTTGACCTATCGACTAACCGTTTACCTAGTTGTTGATTCTATCGGGCGAGTTGAATAACAGCCTTTAACGTTGATTTTGTGGCCTCGTGCCCTGGATGGCCCAAAATGCTACATCCAAAAATGGACTGTCGTTTAACCATTTAAATCAAGCACCATAGCATTTGTTAACACTAAAAAGTCGAGCGCCCCAAAGGGAAGACGCTGCCGAGACCGAAGCTAGCTTCAGGGCCCAAAAAAAGTCACTAACCATATAAAATCAACAAATTTAGCTTGTTCTTGATAAAATAAGAGGAGACCTGCAAAAGGCAGACGCCGCCAATACTGGAGGATAAAGCTGGTACCGCTTTTTCATCTGGATGACACTAATATATATATATATATATATATATATATATATATATATATATATATATATATATATATATATACAGTCGACACTCTATCACTCTATATAGTGAAAGACCAAAATGTTGACCGAAATTTCACTATAGGAAGTTTTTCACTATAGAAAGAAAAAATCCGTAAATGTTATGTATGTATTTTATATTGGTAATCATTTACTTGTATTTTATAAGGTACAAGCAACAAAAAAATTGCAAAATTGAATTATTAGAAAAGATTTTATTAAACATTTGAAAGTTTAAATAGTACATAGCATGTACAGGGCTAAATACATACATAAAGTCCGTACGTTATATCTTTACCCGTGCGTCATAGTTTTCAGGCCATATAACAGACCACTATTATATTATTTGTCTCTTTTCATCAATAAATCGTAGGTATTGGTAAAAAGAGACAAAAAATATAATAGTCGTCTGGGATATTGCCTGAAAAAACTATGACGCACGTGTAAAGATATAACGTACGGACTTTATATATGTATGTACTACATACGAAATAAAAAGAATAATACAAAATCTGTTAATACATATGTACATACTACGTACATACGTACTAGGAAAAATAATCAGTTATTTTCTTTTAAACATTACTTTTGAAAAATAATTGTTGCTCAACAAAATTCTCGCATTTATTCAAATGCATAAAGATTTGATCAGGTACACTTTCCTGGCCCCTGAGCGTAGTTCGCACAATGTCAAATGCATTTCTTATTTCATTTTTACTAAATTTAGCAGGACATTCCCCGGTTTCAGTTTCTTCTTCATGATCTTCTATACTTTTTATATCGTCAATTATGTCTTGGTCAGTTGGGAGATCTGTCGTGCCAACATCATTGTCGATTTCTAAGAAATCTTCAAGTAAAAAATCTGCGTCGACGGTAGCAGTTTTTTGTAGAATACCCCATTACCTTTTTAAGGTAGAGAGATCCATTTCGTCTTTTTCTTCAAATTCGTCAATTTTTTCAGTAAAACCTGCTTTAGAAAAGCAGTTTTTGATAGTTTTCTGAGAAACGTTTTCACTCCATACTTTAGCGACTTCGGTTATACACTCTTTAAGGGTAATCAATTTTTGGATTGGAAGGTTGTTGTCAATCGCATTAACAATTTTGTGAACAATTCTGTTTCGGTAATGATGTTTTATGTTTTTTATAATACACTGGTCCATAGGTTGCAATTTGGAGGTCATGTTTGGTGAAAAAAAGATCAATTCAATATTCCTTAATTTTTTACTTACAGTAACTGGATGTGCAGGACAATTGTCTATAATCATCACAATCTTTCGCTTTTGGCTTTTCATTTTCGTGTCCAGTTCTTTGATCCATCTTTCGAAAATCTCAGAAGACATCCATGCCTTTTTATTATTGGCGTAATCTAACTAAAGAGAATTAACTCCTTTTAAATAAAGGGGATTTTTGCTTTTACCTATGAGCAGTAATTTCAGTTTTTCTGAGCCATCCATGTTTGCTCCAACCATAAGTGTCACCCTTTCTTTACTTGTTTTAACACCAAAACATTTATCACTTTTAAAAGCAAAAGTTTTATTTGGCAAACATTTAAAAAACAAACGGTTTCATCACAATTGAAAACGTTTTTGGCTCGTACTTTTTCAATGCACTTTTTAAAACAGTTTCAGTCCAAATGTCACAGTCCTCCTGACTAACACTTGCACTCTCGCCAGACACCGTCTTGAAAACAATTGAATTGCGAGTCTTCCAGGCACTCAACCCTCCTTCACTAGCTTGAAAATTAACGCAGTCAAATTCTTTAGCAAATTGTAGAGCCTTTTGCTTTATTAAATTTCCCGATATTGGTACGTTTTGGTGCGTACGGGCCACTTGAAACCAACGTAAAAAACTGCTTCATTTACATCCTCGTAAGTACTCACCCGTACTCGTTTTCGACTGCTTGGAACACTAGGTTTCTTAATGATACTGCCTCGACTTTTTATTATCAGAGAGACGCAACTTGGAGAAACACCAAATTTTGCAACATCAATTTTTTTGCAGCCTTTATCAACTTCCTCCAAAACTTTAATTTTCTCAGCTAAACTTAAACACACTCGCTTGGATATCTTACTTGATTCTTAAACAAAAAGAAACTGAACCTGAATTTGCGAATTACTAGGCCTCGACTATAAAATGGGTTTTTCCCCAGGTTTCAATAAAATGGGTTATTCCCCGGGTTTCTGACAGAAATCTACCTGATTTATTGCCAACCATTAGGCGTTATAAACGCGTTAAGAACCTTTTCAAAAGAATGCGTCATAAAAATGGAATTCGTGCTAATGTTAGATAAAAATGGGAAACCCGAAATGGCCAAGATCTCAATAAATGCATAAAAATTTATACATAAAATTCCGGTAAAAATTTTATTATATAGAGTGTTACTATTTTACAGATTCACTATATGCAGGGCTTTTTACATGAAATTTCATTAAAATATTCTAGGTCTTGAAAAAATTGCACTATAAAGAGTTTTTTACTATATAGAGTTTCACTATAAACAGTGTCGACTGTGTGTGTGTATATATATATATATATATATATATATATATATATATATATATATATATATATATTTATATATATATATATATATATATATATATATATATATATATATATATATATATATATATATTATATATATGTATATATATATATATATATATATATATATATATATATATATATATATATATATATATATATATATATAAAATCCTAAGTTTAACTACTGAGGAACACCCTTATAAGGAGAAGAGATGAGCAATCAAAGATCTAAAGGCTCTAGTACCTGCTTTTTATTTTTGATATCGAGCTTTCGCTGCCTAATGGTAGCTTGTTCTGGATTCTAAAAATGCAAACTAGGTACAGAAAAATAAACTCAAAACGCTCGTTTTTAAAATGTGATTAAATGAATTGTAAAACTGTATGAGAAATTACTTACAAAAATTTAGCAGTTAATTCATCTCTGGTGAGAGTTACAGAAGTATTAAAAATAAAACGTTGTCAATAAACATTAATCAAAAACACTTTTTAAGACAGAACACAACTGTAAGAAACACCATGATGTAGAAATGGTATTCCATTTTAAAAATCCTTTTTGACATCGAGTTTAGTAACTTATTTAGTTATATTTGAGTCTGAACCGGATATTGTTGGGAGTCTATGTCGTCATCAGGTGGACAAAAAACACAAAAGCATTAAAGTTAGGAATGTGAGGTGAAGTCCTATTCTTTCTCAGTTTATTGATTGTAGAATACTTTCTAGAAGTGTTACGAATAGCTTGGGAGAGAGTGTATCACCCGGCCATACTCCTCTTTCGATTCGAAATTTGCTGGTCGACTGATTAGTTTGTATTTTAGCATGAGCAGTGGCATTTTCATATATGTATTTCACTATATTGGAATATCGATGATCAATACGACACTCAATAAGCGCTTCAAAAATTCTCTGCTGATTTACAGAATCAAAAGCCTTTTCGAAGTCCACAAATATAAGCACAAGGGACTTTTTATGTTCTATACATTTTTCAATGAGAGTTTTAACTGTAAGCGGATGGTCGTTTGTTCCATACGCCGAGCGGAAACCTGCCTTTTCTTTTGAAAGGAAAAACTCGAATTTATTTTCTTCTAGACGTTTGGTATTTTCGTGAATAATTTGTATACATGACTCAGGAGGCTAATGAGTCGATAGTTTGTAAGGTCTGAAGTATCTCCTTTTTTATGCATGATGACGATACTTGCATTATTCCATTGCGATGGAGTTATATCTTCCAGGAGGCATTTATTGAATAACATTTTAAGAGATTTGATAATTTGTTGTCCTTGTTTTTTTGCAACTAATACAATGTTGTCTTCACCTGGAGCTTTGTTATTTTCCATATCCTTCAAGACTGATGTGATTTCTTCTTCTGTGATGTCTGGGATATCCCCCGACCCCTGATTTAGGACTGTTGGTATGTTGATTTATGTTCTTTTATCTTGTAAAGTATATAATTGTTGATAAAATAATTCGATGATCTGTAAAATATCTTTTTTTGTTTGTTATTACATTACCATGCATGTCTTTAATCTTGCATATGTCTTTCCTTCCCATTGTGTTTTTTTTTTGTCAAAACTTTTAAGCTTTTACTTATTTCCTCTAAATTTTTTTGTCTTTCGTCTTTTCCAATTTCCCCCGATATCTTTCTATTTATAGTTCTGTATTCATCTGTAGTCTTATCTACCATTTCTCTCCTTTGCTTAATTACACAGTGCAACACATAAAATGTAAACTAAATTCTGACTTCAGTTTCTGGAAGTGCCCACCCAAACTAGCAAAACCCTATTTGGGTTTTGATAGTTTAGTTCGAATTTCTTTTTTTGCCATCATCAATTTTTTTGCTCGAGCTTTGGTTTTGCACGGCTATATCTCGTAATTTATTATAAATTTCTCAATGCAATCTTCAGACGAAATATTCTTCATACCAAAATACACAATATTTGTGAACATGTCGAGGTCAGATTTTCACTCTTCCGGGGTGTTTTTAGTGCAGAAAGCCCAAAAAAATGCCATTTTTTCACATTTTCGACCATAACTCACAAACCGTGCATATTTTAGCATAACTGTCTTCGACAAAAATATTCTCTGCATCAACACGACTAATGTTGCTGAGCATTGCAATAACCTACAATCGATCCTTATAGTTCTTTTGGCCGTTGTATGGAATTTCACCACCAAATAGTACATTTCACACCAGAATTTCAGCTTTCATCAGCAAATATATCTTTTTTTGTGTTAAAGTTTATTTCGCAAATTTTTATCCATTTTATAGAGCTATTGAAAATTCAAAATTTAAAAAAAAGGCAAAAAAAACGTATAATCAATTTTAAACACATGTATCTCTCTCCTCAGCCTATAGTCATCCACTCCTGAATGAAGGCCTCTTCCAATCTTTTTCACGTCGTTCTGTTTAGGGCTGTTTGGATCCAATTTTCCCCCGCAATTTTCTGGATGTCATCGCGCCACCTTTTTGGAGGTCTTCCAATACTCCTTTTGGTTTGTCTTGGACGCCAGTTTATCATTTTGTTGGTCCATCTTTCTGAGCTTTGACGAGCTATATGGCCAGCCCATTGCCATTTGAGTTGAGCTACTCTTCTGAGGACATCTGTCACACACGTTCTTTTTCTCATTTCCTCGTTCTGTATCCTGTCTCTCAGGCTAATTCCGAGCATAGATCTCTCCATTGCTCGTTGTGTCACTTGAAGCTTGTCAGCGGTTTTTCGGGTGAGTGCTATCGTCTCGAGACCATACGTAAGGACCGGCAGAATACATGAGTCGTATGTTTTACGTTTAAGATTTATTGGGATTTCTCTAGATTTAAGTACATACCCAAACTTTCCGAACGCAGCCCAACCTTGTCCTATTCTTCTAGTTATTTCAGAGCTTTGATTTTCTTTACCAAGTTGTATTTTGTGTCCCAAGTAAATATATTCTGATACGTTTTCCAGTGTTTGGTTTCCGATGTTTACCTGAATATTTTCCACACTCATTATTTTTGTTTTATGTAGATTCATCTCGAGTCCGATGCTTAAGGATGCCTGATGCAATTCTTCCAGCATGCTCTGAATTTCCTCCGTTTTATCGCTTATAATCACTATATCGTCTGCGAATCGTAAAATGGTTCAGACGCACACCATCTATATTTATGCCCCTGGACTGCCAATTTAAACTCTTAAAAATGTCCTCTAAGGCTAGTGTGAAGAGTTTAGGGGAGATAGTATCGCCCGGACGTATGCCTCTGTTTACCAATATCTTATCTGTCTTTGTATCTTCGTCCAGTGTTATTTGGATGGTGTCTACTCTTGCGTTGTCTAGAGCTCTCAATATTGCCCAAGTTTCGACCGAGTCGAAGGCCTTTTTGTAATCTACAAATGCCAGGTGCAATGGTATGTTATATTCTGTGGTCTTCTCTATGAGAGTGCGTATTGTCTGCAAGTGGTCAATCGTACTAAAACCTTTTCGGAAACCTGCTTGTTCTACTGGTTGATACGAATCCATTTTTTGAGTTAATCTATTTGTTACTATTTTTGTTAGCAACTTGTATAAGTGTGATAGTAGACTAATAGGACGGTAGTTTTTCTATGCCATTTCTGTATAGCAAAATAACCTCGGCGTTGTTCCATTTTGTTGGAATTCTTTTTCTTCGGTTATGCATTTGTTGAGTAGGATTCGTACACTCTCTACGAGATATTCTCCTCCCATTTTTAACATTTCAGTGGTGATTTGATCTTCTCCTGGACATTTCTGAGATTTCATTTGGTTTGAGCGCTGTTCTTAATTCATTGGTATCTATTTCCTCGGATCCAATATTTTGAATTTTCCGTCTGTTGTACTGATGACCTTGGGACTTGGAACTATAGAGATGCTTATAGAAGTCCTGAATTATGGCAACAATTTCCGTTCTACTATTAACTACGGTACCACTGTTGTTCTTCAGTTTACTTAATTTCATTCTTTCATTTGATAAGTGAGATTTTAAAACTTTCACATTTTTGTTGTTTTCAATAGTATTCTTTACCAACTTTGTGTTGTATTCTCTTAGATCTTTTCGAATGTTCTTGTCTATTTCTCTATTTATTGTCTTATAACTCTCAGCTTCCCTATCTGTTTCTCTTCTCATTTTGATCAGAGTTTTAGTAGTTTGGCTAAACTTGCCGATGTTCTTTTTGTTTAGCACATATTTGTTTTGTTGCTACTTGTATGCTACTTCCTATGGTTTTACTTAGATCTTCCATTTCCATGTCCTTCAATCTGTTCGTCTCTCTTAGTTTTACGTTTATCCTGAAATTTTTCCACTGTAGGATATTTTTGTTTCTTTAGTATTAGTTTGTTTCTTTCGAATTTGATGTTTAGGTATATGGTTGCTCTAACCATTCGATGGTCGCTATTTGTATCGAACCGATTTAAAACGGTAACATCCTGACAGATTTCTTTTTTGTTAGTGATTATGTAGTCAATTTCATTTCTAATACTGTCATCGGGGCTACTCCAAGTCCATCTTCTCTTTTCAGGTTTTTTGAAGAATGAATTCATACAGTAAAGTTGTTCATTTCTGCCTTAGTCGACAAGCTTTTCACCTCTGGCATTTCTATCCCCCACTCCAAATTTGCCGATATTTATGGTATCTTGGTTTGTATTTTTGCCAATTTTGGCATTGAAATCTCCCATAATAATCACATATTTCGCATTTTCATTTGTTTTTGCTGTTGATATATCTTCATATAGCTGTTCTACTGCTTCGTCGTCAGATGTGCTGGTTGGAGCATATACTTGTATCACTTGCATGTTATACCTCTTGTTGATTTGTATAGTAACGTAGATGACTCTATCTGATACGGTTGTCATTTTTATGATTTGATGTTTCAATCGTTTATTCACCAATAGGGCGACTCCACCTATGTGGTCATTTGTTTCCGAATTATTCCGGTATAACAGATGACCTGACTTCAGATATGTAGCTTGTTCCCCTTTAAGTCTTGTGTCGCTCAATCCCAAGATGTCTCATTTTATGTGTCGGAGTTCCTCTTCTAATCTCTCCATGTGTTGTTGCGATCTTAGTGTTCTTATGTTGTAAGTAGCAATCCAGAGTTTGTCATTTTTCCTTTGACAGTTTTGGTTTAGGTTTATCTTCGCCGAATTTTTGCCTCCCCCAGAATCCGCGAGGCTGACTGAAGTTTCAGTGCAAGATTCGGAGCCATTGGCTCTACTTGCCTGGGGTATTTCTGTTTTAGAATTCGACATTTCCATGTTTTGGAAGGTTTTAGCACTTAAAACGCCACGCTTGCTGGGCGGGTTGGCAAGTTGGATAGGATAAAATAGGAATGGGATAGTGAGGTGATTTGACAGGATTTAAGTTAGGTATGGACATGATTCCCCTCGGATAGGATGTTGGGGAGATCATGAGCTCACGTATGGCAGGTTTGCTAAACCTGTAGTAGATCTGTTTCTCATCGGGATCATGAGAAAGTATCCACCTGCTACCACAAACACATGTATACACACACGAAAAATTGACAACGTTTAAGTACTAAGTTCCTACTGTGCAACAATCCATACCAACACTAGTATGGAATTGGCGCGCACTGTGCTAGTATTGGTACAGTGCCATATACTTAACATGCGCACATGTTAGATATATGGTACTGTACCAATACTAGCACAGTGCGCGTCAATTCTATACTACACACAAGCGATTCCCCGTTCAAATGTGTGTGTATTTATTCCAGCGTGTGTGTGTGTACCATAGCAGTTTACGAAGAAAAATTTTTTTTTCAATTTCTTTTCCAAAAATAGATGCTAATGGTTCGTAAATATTCAAAAGTGAGCTAAAAACCAGTTTCTTGAACGTAAAACCTGAAAAAAGCTGGAATTTTGGTGTGAAATTTCTTACAACGGCCAATAGAACTATAAAGATCGATTGTAGGTTATTGCAATGTTAACCAAAGTTACTCGTGTTCATGCAGAGAATATTTTTGTCGAAGAGAGTTATGCTAAAATATGCACGGTTGGTGAGTTATGGTCGAAAATGTGAAAAAATGGCATTTTTTCGGACTTTCTGCACTAAAAACACCCCGAAAAAGTGAAAATCTGGCCTCGACATGTTCACAAAAATTTTGTATTTTAGTGTAAAGAACATTTCGTCTGAAGGTTGCATTAAGAAATTTCCAATAATTTACGAAATATAGCCGTGCAAAACCAAAGCTCGAGCAAAAAAATTGATGATGGCAAAAAAAAATTCGAACCAAACTATCAAAATCCAAATAGGGTTTTGCTAGTTTGGGTGGGCACTTCCAGAAACTGAAGCCAGAATTTAGTTTACATTCGATGACCTCGAAAATGTTGCACAGTGTTAGCTGTTTTACTATTTGATTTAATTTCTGTTCTTTTTGTTGTTTCGGGCAAGTTTTGTCCTTGGAGTTTTCTATATTATGTTTGATGTTTTTAAATATGTCACCAATTGCATTGTGTTCCAAGAAGAAGAGAGATCGCAAGATCTCTCTTTTATAAGAATCTACATCCATTTCTTATGGTTTCTTTTAAGAATCGTGTTGTTTCTTTCCTGTTTAATATTAATAAACACTTTTGCTCTTACAATGCGATGGTCACTCCCAACTGAACATTTATGTAGGACATTTACGTCTTGGATAATGTCTTTCCTGTTGCTGATTATGAAATCTACTGCATTTTTTTGTTTTACCAACTAGGCTAGACAATGTTCATTTTCTTTTTTTTTTGTTCTTTTTGTAGAAGGTGTTCATTACATTTAAACTATTTTAATGTAGAAAATCTGTTAGTGTACTCTCTCTTTCGTTTCGATCTCCTAGCCCATGATGACCTATTACAGTTTCCTCTTCATTATATTGAACATATTAAAATCGGTATATCAAGTATGACTAGTAAAAGTGCACAAATCTGTCAGATAAACCGACGGCTCTGAGTTTGACCCGAATGATTGTGGTATATTTTGCCAAAAGCTTTAGAGAAGTCGATGAAAACCAAATCAACATTCCCTTATTGTCAATAACACAGCTTGGTGGTAGTGGACCGTTACCTCAAAAATAAGTAATACCAATATTTTATATTACAAAATATTTTTTAAAATGTTTTGATAATAAATCTTGATTCGCATACAATAATTTAAGATTTTAAAAAAAAAACCTTTTTCTTAAAATATTTACGTTCATTAAATTTCTATTGTCTACTATCCACACCATTTTGCACTACAAAAGCCTTTTCTGTTATTTGTTTATTTATGTAATATATCACCTGATCTGCATCTAAAATATGATAAATTATTTTCGATTTCAAGCAATTCAACTTTAGATCTGGCTCAAAGCTTTCATAAACTCAGCCATAAAATACGCGTTTAACAAAAAAAAAACAAAAGGCAACTGATATGATTAGCATAAGCCTGGTACTGACAATTCCTTAGGCTCTTGAGTATATCTGTCGTTTACATGACGAATAACAAGGGTCCCAAAATCGAACCTTGAGGCATTATTGGCAAAATTGGCCCTCGAGAAAACTCTATCCCTTTTATCATCATCTTTGAGAAAAGCATATTTTTTTTTATAGATATAAATTATCCTTTAATTAAATTGTTTTTAGTCTTTAAAAAGGCATAAATTAAAATACCTTATTTTTCCCTTTCGTTTTAAATAATATATTTTTTAATTAATGCAGATTTAATTAGTTATTTATACGAAACATAACCTTTGCTTTGCCAAATATTTTATAATTCTTCCTGGCAATATTTTGTGTAGGTACCATCTAGTTTCCCGTGTTTTCCAGTTGATGGACAGATGAAAAACTTAATTTTCTTGGATAAATCCTATTTAGGTACTTATTGTTTATTGACACTGAAGGAAAAATGTCAAATGTTTGACGGTCGTACTAGAAAACATGCAATTGCGCATAGATGTTTCTCCGCCCAATTTGGTTGAATTTATCTGGTATTTTTACGACCGGCGCCGGCGTAGCAGATTCGCCTGGTCTCACTTTTACGTTTGAGTCGGTGTGAATAGGATATAACCCTCGAGTTTCTTTTTTGTATTAAAGGTTGTCACGCGCACAGGCCTTTAAAATCATCTTTCAATTAATTTAGTAATTTTTGGGTTTTTTAAATTGCCTAAGCTAGGTATGCAATGCGAAAGGAAATTTAATTTTCGTAGTAAGAGAGTGATATATAAAGGAAAAAGACGTTTTAGTGTTGTCTTTTCTGCCACAAAAATTTTGTTTGTGTATTTTGGTTCTCAGTAAAATTTTTAAAGAACCAACGTGCCGATTGGTGAAAACTGAATTTTCGGGCTACAATTTGTGTTTTAATAAGATACCTGGCCAGCCGTATATCGGCGATTTATTTTTCTTCTCATTGATAAAGGACTATAATATTCTAAACAAGGATGTATTGTGTTCCAGGGATTTTTTATGTGTGCATTTCTGGTTTCGCTACTGGCATCTTGATATTATTTGTCCCACGTGTAAGCAGCGTGTCCCAGTCCAAAAAGGGAGTCTTACCACGTGTTGGATACAAGAGAAGGCTACCAGTTCCTTGATTTTGGAAAGGTCGTCTATTGGATGGACCTTAATTTTGTTCCAGTTACCGGCGCCGTATAGCTACACGTACAACTGCAGTTCCCACTCACCTTGGTCAGGCTGGAAATTAACAGAAGTTTTAGATTGTAAAATTTACTATTTCCGAACTCCAAAGCTACAGTCCAGAAAGGAGAGCTTAAGGGCGATATGCAATTAGCTGAGATCATAATTACAAGCCCTCCAATGGTTCGGAGCCTTTGCAGATTTTATGACTTTGATATTGTATTGTTTTCTTTTATTGCGGATAAACTTAGTATTAAGAACGTTACCTACTGTGAGTACTACGTAGCGCATTTGGGTAAAAAAGAACATTCAAGTATTTTAGTATTGATAGTAACACTTGCTTGAGTAGGAAATTGCACTACACAATCAATTTTTCTGGTAAGTGATGACCTAATTTTAATTTTGTTAGTGTATACGAGTCATATTTTGTAAAAGAATTAGCCTGTAATGATTAAATCCTTTTATTGTAATAGTTCTAGTCTAATTTTTTTTTTCATATCTAGAGTAAGGGAATGTTAAGGCAAACTTTGCATCATTTCAGGTTCTCGGGTTTAATTACTATTGACATTTAATTTTTTATTACTCTTTGCCTTGTAACTTCTTCTTACTGCCTCTACATAGAGTTTCTAAATGTTTCCACAACTTTGGAATAAACTATCAAATCAACAGTTTTGGTTTTTCCTTTTCTATCCTATTGGGTAGGTAACTACTGTACAGCAAATTAGATTAAGAATCAGTATATCTTTTTTCCAAGTTTTTTTTATCGATGGCCTACTTAACACGCCTGTAAGGCCAGCTTCGTGAAAAATAAAATTTAGTCTAGATCAAGCTGGTTGGAAAACTAGAAGATCGAACCTATCCTGAGTCAAAGCTAGCGGATATAGGTCTGTAGGGATTTGGACGTGATATTCTATAGAACCTATCGGGGCGACAGGGCGGCTGACTGTACTATTAGTTTTAAATTGGCAATTTTCTAGTTTTGGGTTTTGGCTAATTATTTGCCTCGTAAAGGGTCTAAATGTAGAGGCCAAGCGCAGTGAGGGGATACCTACACTGACAGAAACCGGTTGTACTCAACAACCTGTAGCAGCCTTTTGGCGGGAGTTTGTAAGCAAATTAGCCAAACGCTAAGGATTTTAATTTTGATTAGAACTGTAACAGCACAGTACGGTAGTAATAATATAGTAATATATTATAATATACCTTTTTCGTATAATAAAATTATTTTTTTACAATCTGACGCCCATGGAAAATTACTTATTACAACTCGATTTAGCCAGATACTGACCAAAGATTTTGTAGCGTAATCATTTACTTGCAATAAAACAGATCTGAAAAGGAAACTGCCCGTTCGCTTTGACCAATATGATCGGCATATGTATATACAACATAAATAACTAAATAATTTCGACAAACATAAAATGAACATCATAACATTCAAAGTTGTACCGATTTTAATTCATTTAAAAAATATTAAGTATGTATGTACCGGGTGAGTTAACGATAGAGTGAAGTTCATTTTCTCATTTGTTTCGGGAATGACGAAAAAATGTTAAAATTTTAGGGAATGTTCAGGTGCGTAGTTTAAAATTATTTTTGAGTATACAGGGTATTTCAAAAAAGTGTGGCCAATATGACATATGTTTTGTTAAATGGAACATCCTAATTTATTTTTAAATTCTGCGTAAAATTCTATAACTTTTTTATTAATAATGTTATACAACTAAACCCAGTAGTTTTTCTAATAATTCATTTTTTTTAAATACTAGTTTTCAGTTATGTGAAAAATTGACAGTTGCGCCATTGTTTCTGAAGGTGGAATACTCATAATTGGTACGGGTGGTGTTCTATAGAGATGAAAAAAAGATATATGTAAAGAAATTTGAGTTAGATGCTACAGGGTGTTCAAAATAAATTTGTACATTTCGACTATTTTAAATGGAAAAATCTGAAATTTTTTAAATGGCACATCCAGTATATTATTATTATTTTTTCTGATAGATTTTTACAAAACTCTTCAATTTTTATTAAGTTTGTCATATACCTATTTCTAATAGTTTTCGATTTATTTTGTATTTTTCAATTTTTACTCTTGTTTTTAATAGACTTACGCTATAACATCATAGTTGCTAAGAATTTTGGATGGTTGTAGCTTCTACTTGATGGAAATTCATTATAAATATATAATAAAAGACTGTTTTTAGTCAATTTCCACTGGTTTATTTAAATTGCGATGACTCGTTTCGCTGTCGATGCAGCTTCTTCAGATCTACATTTTTATACTGTCAAGTTAGGTTTAATATTCACAGTTTTATATAATTTCTTAATTATAATATTACACATAATTAAATTACATTGATAGTATTGGGAAATCCACACAGATTTGGAGTTAGGAGAATAAATTCAATAATGGTGAATTGCTTAAATCTACCTGGTCGTTGAGTAAGGTACCTGTAGTCCTTAATCGATTTATTTGCATTGTCTCTAAAAGGTTTAGTTTTAAACCTTTTTGTTGGGTGTGTAAAATTTTGAAATTCTTGTTAAATGTGTGATTTTCTGTTAAAAGATGATTAGCATATGTTGAATTAGATTTTCTATGGATGAAACTTTTTTCGTCTTCTGTAATTCTTTGTCTAAATGTACGTCCAGTTTGTCCGATGTATGTTTTAGGACATGACCCACATGTTAATTGATAAACTCCCGATTTATTGTCTTTATTGATTTGTGGTTTGCAATTTTTAAGATATATTCCCTATAGTATTGTTAGTCTTGTAAGCTATGTTGATATTTTTATGATTTAAAAATTTCCCCAGTTTTTCCGTTGGTTTGCCGAAATAGGTTAAGCATTTAAAAGTGGTATTTCTGTCCTTAAAACGTGGGTATATTTCTGAGATTGCCTTGTTTCTAAGTTTTTTCCTAACGATACTATTGATTAAAGTAACCGAATAACCGTTGTTAACGGCTACTTGTTTTATGTAGTTTAATTCTTTAGTAAAATTTTCTTCTGATAAGGGGATATTAGTTAGTCTATGTATAAAACTATGATAAGCTGCAAGTTTATGATGGTTAGGGTGGTGAGAACTATTGTGAATTGTGGTATCTGTATGACAAGGTTTGTGATATATTGCAAATTCATGTTTTTTCATGACTTTACTGATTGTTAAGTCTAAGAAATTAATTTTCCCTTCGACTTCTTCTTCCATTGTAAAACTGATATTTCTATGTAAAGAATTAATATACTGTAAAATGTGAGTTAATTGTCTGTCCGTACCTGTAAAGCATACAATTATATCGTCTACGTATCGATACCAGTATAGACAATTATTACTATTGTTATTATGGTTGTTAAATATGATTGTTTCAATACTGTCCATGAAAATTTCGGCAAGTAATGGACTTAATGGACTCCCCATAATTAACCCTTCCTTACTATTGTAGAATGTATTATTAAATGAAAAATAATTTTGTCTTAGGCAAGTTCTTAATAAATTAATACCCACGTTTTAAGGACAGAAATACCACTTTTAAATGCTTAACCTATTTTGGCAAACCTACGGAAAAACTGGGGAAATTTTTAAATCATAAAAATATCAACATAGCTTACAAGACTAACAATACTATAGGGAAATATCTTAAAAACTACAAACCACAAATCAATAAAGACAATAAATCGGGGGTTTATCAATTAACATGTGGGTCATGTCCTAAAACATACATCGGACAAACTGAACACGAAAAAAATTTCATCCATAGAAAATCTAATTCAACATATACTAATCATCTTTTAACAGAAAATCACACATTTAACAAGAATTTCAAAATTTTACACACCCAACAAAAAGGTTTAAAACTAAACCTTTTAGAGACAATGCAAATAAATCGATTAAGGACTACAGGTACCTTACTCACCGACCAGGTAGATTTAAGCAATTCACCATTATTGAATTTATTCTCCTAACTCCAAATCTGTGTGGATTTCCCAATACTATCAATGTAATTTAATTATGTGTAATATTATAATTATGAAATTATATAAAACTGTGAATATTAAACCTCACTTGACAGTGTAAAATGTAGATCTGAAGAAGCTGCATCGACAGCGAAACGCGTCATCGCAATTTAAATAAACCAGTGGAAATTGACTAAAAACAGTCTTTTATTATATATTTATAGTTGCTAAGACAAAACAAAAATGTAGGCATTGTCAAATTTTGACATATCTATTAAGCAAGTAAAAATAGTTTAATTTGTTGTAGTAAGTGACGTATAAAGGTAATAGTTATGGATTTCCCTAAAAATGAATTAATTGATATGGTGTATATACTGGGCGAGGCGGGAAAAAATTGTAAGGCTTTACGGAGCGAAGTACCCTAATAGTCGTATATCATCTAGAAAATCTTTTTAGTGCTTAATGGAACGGTTTGATGGTAGTGGTAGCGTTGAGTATACGAAACGGAAAGTAGTAAACCAGAATGCTACCAATGAGAAAAAAGAAATGGAGATTTTTCTTCATGTTGAAGATAATCCCCAGGTCAGTAGCCGTCAACTAGCTGCCTTATCTGATACATCCCAATCAACGGCCAATCGCCCCAAGAGAAAATACAAGTATCATTCCTTTCATATGGAACTACACCAAGAACTTTAAGACCGTGATTTTGAACGACGAGTAAACTTTTGTACCACCATAAATGGAGCAATAGCGGCCGATTCAAATTTTTTATCCAAAATAATGTTTTTTAATGAAGCTACTTTTCGCAGTAATGGAGCAGTTAACAGCCATAATATACATTATTATTCAACAGTTAATCCATTTTAGGTCCGGGAAGTTCAAAACCAAAACCATTGGTAGCTTAATGTATGGTAGGGAAAATTAAATTTTCGAATTATTGATCCATATTTTTTCCGCGAACCGCTTAACGGGCCTAGATATCTAAATTGTTTGCATCTTCTTGAAGAAGTTGATAACTTTGAAAGGGAACAAATGTGGATTCAACGAGACGGAGCTCGTGCTCATTACCATCGGGAAGTTCGGGAATTTTTAAACGATCGTTACCCACAAAAATGGATCGGTAGGGATGGATTCATTCAGTGGCCCTTTCGATCATGTGACTTGACACGTTTAGACTTCTTTTTTGTAGGGCTCTATTAAAGATCGCGTTTATGTGAATCCCCCCCACAACACCAGTGGATATGGAAAATAGGATACGGGAAGCGTACCAGACAATAATGCCCTTTATGCTAAGGAAAGTTTGTTTGTTTGTTTCTGTTGGGCAGGGCGCATCGACAACTAAGATCATTTAGCGCCCACTAGAGTTAGTTTGGTATAAATAGATTAGACTATGAAGTTGAATTCTTTTAAGTAATTGGTTATCTTTTCTTTAAGTGGGACAAAAGATTTTATGAGGATGGTGATGTTGGATGGGATGCCGTGGGTGTCTCTCAAGTTTTGATGTTGAATGGATTCGATTAGATGTAACACTGATAAGGGGGAGTCACATTTAGGACAGAGTGGAGGGGATCTCTCTTTAATAGGTGTACATGCATGGAGTAGGTGTGTCCCAATGCCAGTCTTCTCATTATTACATTATGTCTTCGGTTCAATTCTGTGGAGTTAAGGGGAGGAAATACATTGGTTTTGATGGACCATAATTTGTTGTTGGGATCTTCCAAGTCCCATTTGAGTTGGAAGAGAGAGCTGTGTAGGTGTTTTATGAAGATGTTAGAGTAGTGATTCTCTCCCATGTTCATACTGCCCCTTTCTATGGCAAGTTTAGCAAGATAATCCGCTCTGTCGTTATGAGGGTTGCCTATGTAACTGGGCAACCAAAGCAAGGATATGGTACGTTTTTTCAAGGTGGCCGTGTACATCAGATCCAGAATTTGCCTGATATAGTTGAAATTGAGATTTCTAGAATTGATGGCTTTGAGAGCGCTTAGGGAATCAGAAATTATGAGAGTTGGTTGTTGGATGTTTGCTTGGAGGGAATATCTGATAGCCTCCTTTATTGCCAACAATTCTGCGGAGAAAATAGAGATATGTTTAGGTAATTTAAACATTTGGACGATATTATCAAAAAAGAAGGCAGCCCCAACTCCCTTTTCCGTCTTTGATCCATCTGTGAAGAAAAGTAAATGATTGGGATAGATATTGGAGTGCAAAGTTAGGTCAATGTTGGGGAGAGCCAGGGAGGAAAGGTGGTTTGGAGGGGGTAGTTGTAATAAGGGGGGGAGATATTGTGCTGGATGAGTAATTTGTTGATTCTGTGGGGAATAGAATCAGTGGGGAATGTAATGTTTGGTCTGTGGACATTGACCAGGTTGAGTGAGGATCTGGTATGAGGCTAAGGAAAGTGAAGGAAAATATAGTAAAACGACTAAACATGTGCATTTAAGTAGACGGGCATATTTTTGAACATTTATTACGTCATAATAATTAATCATTAGATAAGTTAAACTATATTAAAATTATTATTAACTATTTGTTTATGTTTTCACAATGGCGTA
The DNA here is from genome assembly GCA_019049505.1 of Pachyrhynchus sulphureomaculatus. Lineage (NCBI taxonomy): Eukaryota > Metazoa > Arthropoda > Insecta > Coleoptera > Curculionidae > Pachyrhynchus > Pachyrhynchus sulphureomaculatus. The sequence continues at coordinate 6,813,600 of CM032455.1, read as the reverse complement.
GGTGTATTAAAAACAAGGGTAAAAATTGAAAAATTCAAAATAAATCGAAAACTATTAGAAATGGGGTATAAGACATACTTAATAAAAGTTGGAGGGTTTTGTAAAATCCATCAGAAAAAATAATTATATTCAGGGGTGTGCCATTTAAAAAATTTAAGATTTCATCTTTATAGAACGCTCGTACCAATTATGAGTATTCTATCTTCAGAAATAATGGCGCGACTGGCAATTTTTTACAAAACTGAAAACTAGTATCTTTTTTAAAAAATTGAAATATTAGAAAAACTACTAGGTTTAGGTATATAACATCATTAATAAAAAAGTTCTAAGTTTTACGTAGAATTTTAAAAGTAAATTAGAAAATAGGAAGTTCCATTAAAAAAGCATATGTTATATCGGCCACACTTTTTTGAAGTACCCTGTATATGCAAAAATAATTTTAAACTGTGCACCTTAACATTCCCTAAAACTATTGTATTTAACATTTTTTTGTCATTCCCGAAACAAATGAGATAATGAACTTTACTCTGTCGTTGACTCACCCTATACATAAAAAATATGAGTAAAAATTTTAACTCTTTTCAAAACATTATCAAGATACTTCAATATTAAATAAAATATTGTATTTATACATCAGAATCTTTTTAATTTCCTTTAGAAAAACTTTCCCAAAGTAAGAACGTAAAATTTATGATTTATCCTCATAAAAAGAAATTCAATATTTTCTTTTTAAAGAAATTGCAGTTACTTTACTTGAAGATATTTTCATTTTTATATCCAGTTACTTTTGTTTACGTTTAAAATTTGTATTAACTGTTAAATATTTGTGACAATGTTGTGATATACATACACCAATCACTAGCTCATTGAATGAGAAATTAGGCCATGCAAAATTTGAGTGTTTTTTTTCGTGTATCACCTAAGATTTTATGAGTAGTCTTCAGAGATCTCACGGCCAAGGGCACGAAAAAAACTCTTAAAATAATTAGGAGAAGATTATTAATAAGAAATTCTTGCTACACAGTCTGTCAAGTAAGAACGTATCCTAGATAATTCATTTTGGTAGAAGCGATTCTAGCGATTCAACGACGCATTTTAGTAAAAATATCAGTAAATTCCGAACTTTCGTCAAAATCACGTAAAATTCAACGTGAGTTACTTGTTTGCGCGTCGGTTCGAGGCAGTTTTTCTTGGTTCCCATCTAAAGGGGTCTACAATAAAACATTCCGCGGCCTCTAAATAATATATTAAAAAATCGGTATCATTTTTGAAGAAGTAGGTAAATCATTTTAACGAGACGAGAAATGTCGACGACTTGCCAAAACGTAGCTCGGAAGGCAAAGTCACCCCGAAAGTCGAAAAACGATTCGTGTCTTTGTTTTCACGGGACCCGAAATTGACGCTGCATCAAGGAGCGGCAAAATTAAGAAAATCGGGTTTGAATGTGTCCCATGAGACCATCCGACAACATCTTCGTGCTCATGAAGTCAAATTCCGAAGCATGTTGAAGAAACCTTTGCTGGGCGAAAATCATGAGGCTAAGCGACTCGCTTGGGCCCACGATAAGATACTAGAGTGACCCTCACAATTCCCAGACGCCAACCCCATTAAAAATGGTTGTTTCCTTGTAAAGAGAAAGTCCAGAGGAAAGATTCTGTGGGCTTTGATTCAGTTGTCTCGCAAGATTCGAAAAATTTGCAGAGTATGCAGAAAATCTCGTTGACAGCATGCCTCGAAGATGCAAGGCGATTATTGTTGCAAGAGGCAATTGGACAACTTCCTAAGGTAATTGCGCCGTTATTAGTACACCAAAGAATACATTGAGGGCAAAAAATGTTCTCAAAACACATTTTTTGAAGAATATGAGCGGACACGTTCTTACTTGACTGACTGTAATAGAAATACTCACAATGCATTAGTAGCAACTTCTTAACATAGTATATAATATCATAGGAAAGATAGAGCAGTATAATGTAGAGTTACAAATAAACATGGAACGGAAGTTCTCAGTACTTTGTTTGGAAGGATAATAATATTGGTTTTGATAGGAAACTTCTACCGATTACAGACCGTATAGGTATATGTTAATTCTTCTGGATTTGTCTTATATCCATTGAAAAGTGTTACCGGCATTTCGTCGATCATCCTGCCAGCTTCTTCAAAACCAGTTCCGAGAACTGATTTCTCCAGACTCTAGCATGAAATTAATTTAATTCTGCCTTCACATTTATTCTATACAGGGTGCCCCATATCTATGGAATAATGATTCCATACATATAAAAGTTATAGGGTGTTATACGGTGCACATGCTGACGTTGATAAAAAAATTCTTTGAACTGTCAGTTCGAAGAAATTACGCCATCTTGATTTTTTTTTTAAATGAAAAGCCCTGTATATTATTTTATTTTTGCGTCTTGCTAAAAATTCTAAATATTATTTGTCAAACATACCATCTGTCTAAATTGAACTGTTTTAGAATTATTGTCGTTTGAAATTTAAAATAAAAAAAAGACAAAAAAAACTATTAATAGATACTCTAGGTTTTTTTTAAGGTAACAATTGCTCAAAATGACTACCGTTAACAGCGAGGCAATGACCCAATCTGTCATAAACAGCCTGAAAAGAGTTTTGCAGAGAATCCGGGGTGATCTGTGCTACTTCATATTGAATTCTTTGTTATAAATCTTCTACACTTTCAGGGCGATTTCGACCCCATAAAAAAAATCGAGTGGCGTAAGATCGGGACTCCTTGCAGGCCATTCTACAGCAACTCTTCTGCCTATCTATCGATTAGGAAAAATCGCATCCAAATATCTACGAACATTAATTTCATAGTGAGGAGGTGCTCCGTCCGGGTGATATCAAGATTCCTGTTAGGGGTATCCAAATTATTTTTATGAGGAAAAAGATCTACACAAGTTGGAATAACTTGCTCTTGGAGTAACTGTAAATACCGCTATCCTATAAGATTTCCATCGATAAAAAAAGGGACCAATGATATGACGTCCACAAATCCCTGCCCACACATTTATCTTTTGTGGTCTTTGAGAGTGACTGTCGATTATCCAGTGGGAATTCTCAGTAGACTAGTACCGGCAGTTATGCCTGTTAACTTTTTCGTTAAGACAAAATGTGGCCGCGTCAGAAAAAACAATATTATGAATTAGGTTAGGGTCATTATTGATTCGTTCCATCATGACCTCGCAAAATTCAGCGTGTCTGTCGTAGTCATCTTCAAATAATTCTTGCAAAAGAATGGGTTTGTATGGATGCAATTTTTCTTCATTCAGTATACGGTTTAAGGTACCTTTACTTATCTTGTGCTCTAGGCAAAGCTGATAAGTGGCTGTATGGGGATTTTCTGTAATTTCCAATAAAACATCGAACTTTTAATCATCGTTTGTTTTAACTTTTGAAAGTCCAGATTTAGAACGTTGGTTGGACCATACTTTTTTTGGGGAACATTAACTGGACGTTTTTGGTCTCGTTAATACAATTTACCCATTTCTTCACAAACGACACAGACTTTTTAATATATTTAGCAGCCGCGGAATATGTCATTATTGGCCCCTGTGAATGGGAACAAGGAAAGACTGCCTCAAACCGACGCGCAAACAAATGACTCATTTTGGATTTTACATGATTTCGACGAAACTTCGAAATCGACTCATACTTTTACTAAAATGCATCGTAGACAAAGGTTCTCTCCACTGATTTTTTGTTAAATAGCTAGAATCGCATGAATTATCGCGGACACGTTCTTACTTGACAAACTGTATTTTTACTAATCATTTAATAGGGATACTCATGCCCTATATTCCTAGGGTGATAGCAGTAAGAACTTTTATTTTCCCTATCGAAAGCAAACTTTAGCGAGAGAAATTTAACTCTGAACTGCTGTTTGCTGCAAGTCACAGAAATTAAAAAACTTTTGTATCTATAATCAAACCTTTTCGAGTAAATGTAACGAAAGACTATTTTTATCACTAATTTTCACCTTTTTCACAGTGGATGCACGACGCGATTCGTTACACATTAACTTCATCCGATGCATTCGGTATCTAATTAAATTCTTTGTTTCTATTTAAGCTTTAACCTAATATATTTGCTAATAAAATATATATATATATATATATATATATATATATATATATATATATATATATATATATATATTTAGTAAATGTTCTCGACCGTTAAAATTTATAAGAAAGTGTAGAGGTTTCGGGAAAGCGGTCTTGAATAAAATACTTATTTGTTGTTAAAGAAAAACTCTATATTTCGCTGATATTTTTTCAGCTTCATCTGGAGTTAAAAACTAGAAAATTACAAAGCAGTCTTTTGGTAAGTTTATCACGTTAAAAAAAAAGGAAAAACTCTCCAACCAAAGTATTCCTCTATTGGAAGAGGTATCACAGAAAAATACATTTAATTTAAATATATATAACTAACAGAACTACGAACAGACAAGACGAAACAACATACTGTGGCTCTGGCTACAATAACACTGTTGTTATTTATTGTGTATTTCTTCAGAAATCTGAACAGTGGTTCAGTATAGGAAAAGTTATTTTGTGTTTGTTGTTAATAAATTAACATGAAAAGAGATGGACGTGTGTTGATTGTTAGTAAATGAGATATGACTGATTGTGTGATGTTAAGTTATTTAAAATATTACAGTATATATTAGTCAAATTCTTGGTGTCTAACTTATAATTTATGGAGTGTGTTTCTTTGTTAATGTGACCCATCTCAAGGAACAAGCGTTTTTTGTGATTGTTTTCTTGTTCCAGAATCTTTACATTCTTAAAATCCAATTGGTGTCCCGTTGATATATGATGGTTCGTTGCAGCACAAGAGTTATTTTCTATTAAGCAATCACTCCTGTGTTGTGTTACTCCCTGCTTGAGCGGTTGAGATGTTTGACCAATGTAGTCACCATTACAATCTAGACAGGATATCTTGTATACTATATTGTTGTTATAGAAAAGAGAAGTTTTTTGTTTAACTTTACTGAACAGGGTCCCAATTACTCAGGCTATTATATTTCGCAATCCTTAAGTGAGGAACTTTTTTAAAAAATTTTACTATTTTGTTAGTTAATTTGGGGTATAAATGGTAGTTTGATATATTTAGGTTCGTGATTGTTCTCATCCAAAGGCCCATCATAAATATTGGAGTTGTAAATAATCCTTTTTAGAATGTGTTTTGGAAATCCGTTATTGAGAAATATATTAAAAAAAAATTTTAAGTTTATGTGTAAAAAGCTTTCGTCACTGATGTGAGTTATTCTGTTTCTCATAGCTGTAACTGTATTAAATTTTTGGTTAGAGGGATGGTTGGAAAAGAAGTTGATAAATCTGTTAGATGCCATGCCATGCCATTTTAGACTGGTACCAAAAACCCTCGGCATCTAACAGATTTATCAACTTCTTTTCCGACCATCCCTCTAACCAAAAATTTAATACAGTTACAGCTATGAGAAACAAAATAACTCACATCAGTGACGAAAGCTTTTCACACACAAACTTAAAAACACTTTTTAATATCTTTCTCAATAACGGATTTCCAAAACACATTCTAAAAGGGATTATTTACAACTCCAATATTTATGATGGGCCTTTGGATGACAACAGTCACGAACCTAAATATATCAAACTACCATTTTATACCCAAATTAAACTAACAAAATAGTAAAAATTTTTAAAAAAGTTCCTCAACTAAGGATTGCAAAATATAATAGCCTGAGTAATTGGACCCTGTTCAGTGAAGTTAAACAAAAAACTCCTCTTTTCTACAAGATATCCTGTCTAGATTGTAATGGTGTCTACATTGGACAAACATCTCAATGGCTCACGCAGAGAGTAACACAACACAGGAGTGATTGCTTAATAGGAAAGAACTCTTGTGCTGCAACGAACCATCATATATCAACGGGACACCAATTGGATTTTAAGAATGTAAAGATTCTGGATCAAGAAAACAATCACAAAAAACGCTTGTTCCTTCAGATGTGTCACATTAACAAAGAAATACACTCCATAAATTATAAGTTAGACACCAACAATTTTACTAATATATACTGTAATATTTTAAATAACTTAACATCACACAATTAATCTATAAATATCTCATTTATTAACAATCAACACACGTCCATCTCTTTTCATGTTAATTTACCAGCAACAAACACAAAATAACTTTTCCTATACTGAACACAATAAATAACAACAGTGTCATTGCAGCCAGAGCCACAGTATGTTGTTTCGTCTTGTCTGTTCGTAGTTCTGTTAGTTATATATATTTAAATTAAATGTATTTTTCTGTGATACCTCTTCCAATAGAGGAATACTTTGGTTGGTGAGTTTTTCCTTTTTTTTTTTTTAACGTGATGAATTTACCAAAAGACTGCTTTTGTTTTTTTCTAGTTTTTAACTTCAGATGAAGCTGAAAAAATATCAGCGAAATATAGAGTTTTTCTTTAACAACAAATAAGTATTTTATTCAAGACCGCTTTCCCGAAACCTCTACACTTTCTTATACATATATATATATATATATATATATATATATATATATATATATATATATATATATATATTCTAGGAAAGTCCAGTCTGAAATTCAGTGGTTAAACAAATTTAACAAAGGCGAATTAGCATAGGTCAGAGAAGTATCTTTTTGTTCGTTTCTAGTAGATCACGCTGTATTAGATGTTAAATGATCCATTATAATTGTTCAAACATTAGTTATTTATTGTATTATTTCAAACGAACGTAGGTTTAATTATAAGTGTCCTAAAAGTTTTAAGAAAAAGTAAAATTATTGTTTCAATTAAAATATTTTTAGTTACTTAATATTAAAGGTTATCAAACAATTTTTTTAATAAATTTCGGCCCTAAAATATCTTTGTATTCAACATTTTCGTTTTCTAAGTATTGTTTAGGAACACGAGAACTTGTGAATTCAAATATTAACTATTTTAGTGTTATTTTAAAAAACTGCCGTTCATTCAAATCTCCCTCCACTGCGATACTTAATTTTTCAACTAGACGCAAGTGTCGCCACTTTCAGGAAACCAAACTTGCATATTGAGTTGCCTGTTTATATAATGAAAACTAACACGAATCCCTTGTCTATGCATTAGACACCGATCTTCTTCTCATAGTGCCATTTCCATTTCTGAAGTTGGACTGTAATTACGACGAATTCCTCTCTATCCTGGCCAACTCTTAATAACATCTAAGTGTCCAGGCCTGTCCAGTCTCGTACTTTCTCTAGCCAGAAACATTATCGGCATTCTAGGCCTCTCCTACCTTCAATTTTGCCCTTCATCAACAATCAGAGAAGCGAATATCTTGAACCACATATAGATATGCCCCAAGTAGCGAGTTTTCTGTATTTTAAGAAATTACAGCAATTCTCTCTCTCTCTCTTTCTGCCGATTCGCCATAATACATATTCATTCCTGACATGTTCTGTCCAGGAGATCTTCAATTTTCTGCGCATGACCCATATTTCGAAAGTCTCCAAAGGATTCATTGAGCGCATTCCCAAGGTGCAGGCCTCAACTCTATACAAAAGCACTCAGTATATATAGACTAACTAATGATAACGAGTATTCAAAAAAGAGTGGAATCTGTGAGGAGGTATCTCATTTTGAGAAAAGCATGCGAATTCGTATCTCAACTTCAGGATTCAGATTATTGGTCATCCAGCATCCTAGGTAATTAAATTGGGTTACTTGTGCTATTAGTTGAACATAAACGCTAATATTTGTTTGCAATCCGTGTGTTCTTGAGATGATCATTACTTTCGTTTTATTAACGTTCACTTTCATTCCCAAAGCGTCGCCTACCCTAGATGTATTGTTCATAAGACGCTGAAGTCCACCTGCTGTATCTGCTATAATAATGGTATCATCAGCGTACCTCAGGTTGGTAATGATTTTTCCATTAACTTTGATACCGTCTGAAGCTCTACTGGACTATATGCTCCGAATACAGATTAAAAAGGAGTGGAGAGAGAACACATCGTTGACGAACTCCTCTTTTTATTCTAATTTCTTCTGTTTCTCTGCTATTTATTCGTATCGTCGCTACCTTTCACATTGATAAAAATAATAAGTCTGACATTAGGTCATTGGACCTAACATTTATTGTAATAAATTATGCAAATGCTCTTAAAAAAAACTCAAGAAATTATTCATCACTTTCATGTTAAGTAAAAGATCTTTTTCATGCTTTTCTCTTATTGAGAAAAATGTTACAAAGTAAAATAAGTGAAATATACGGGTATAATAAGACTTAATTCCAACAAGTTACAGACAAATTTAATATTCCCACTTTTAGGAAAACGAGGTTAGTCCATTAAGAGATATTTTATTTTTATGTTCAACAACTGAGCAGAAAAGGCATTATTGAACAGGTTTTGTACTTCGAGGAGCTATAGTATATCAAAGCAGTGTTGATTAGGGCAAACAACTACAGTTCTTGTCCAAGAAGCAATTAAACATACAATTTCGGCCATTATAAATTGGTCAAATCATTTATTTGAAAACTATATACTCTGACAAAGATTCAAAAAATGTGTTTAACAGTTAATTCCCTAAATGACAGTTTATATAGATTATTAAAGATACTGTTAAGTGCCATAGCCTCGCAACTGAACACTGTGGAGAATCTCTAACGGTTGCTCTTGATATTGATTGTTGGCTAAGCTACGCTCCTCTGGTATGTCTGAGATGCTATAATTAATGAATAGAATTTTACCTATTTCAGTTCAGAGAAGCTTCTGATGCTGAAGAAACGAATTACATTTGATGTTCAGTGTTGTACTAAAGAAATTAATACACAAACGAGACGAAATCTAACCTACACAAACAATTTTCTATTCAAAGCCACAAATCACTCTATTCCCGTTAGAAAAATTGTTTAACTTTTATTATAGTTTCGCTAATGGCACGATACCGTGTAAAAATTCTTTTTACTGGTAATTCTAGTAGCACATAAAACATGATGTAAATTCCGGAAAAAGGCCATGAACACACTTTATACTAGTACATAAAATAAGTATGACAACTAATCCTTTTTAATCGTACAACAAAATAAAATTACTAGCTATTTATTCTTGAGAAACTTTAAATTTCTTAAAAAAATTAAACCGATGACCGACAAAACTCACAGAGTTGTCAACTGTCACGACTTTGACATTAAACTGGCCTAATTTCATTTAAGTTAGGTTTGCTTTTATTAATTTGACATGGGTTAGTTCAGGTTACAAAAGGTTAGTTTAGGTTCATAAGTTATTTCTATGAATTTTTAGTTAACGTCGGTCTAATCTATGACAGATAAAAGTCAGAAAATATAAGTCCAAGACAATAAATAAGTTATTTAGAATAATAATTTAAACTTATTTTTCGTTATTTTAATTTTTCAGCTTCACACTTTAAAAAAAATTGGAGTTTGAGATTAGGATAATTTCTTCTAAATAATCCACCATTGCATTGTAAATTCTCCTCTCTCAACTCTCAATTAGGTTTCGATTTCAAATTTTAGAGCCGTATTTGCTACCGATTCTATCATTATTGCCTCGAACCCTCTTCACCCTGACCTACATTTTAAAATATGCTAATTCCTGTTTATTTTCTTCGTTTAACGCACCCCTAGTGCTTTTCAACGGCCCAAAATCCCATTTTGTTTTTCAATTTATTTTTTGTCAACAAATCCATAGGGACGATGACATTACGTAAATAAAGTTATTATTATCCTTAGTATTATTGGTTATTCTTATTGCTACTCCTATCATCCATGATGTACCCTACACAAAGCGAATGTTTTTTTCTTGCTAACTGATACCTAGGGAAGTTGAAAGGATTATATTAAATAAATATCGACCACTTTTATTACTGTCATTTTTACCGAAAGTTGAGGAACATTGTATTAACCAGTGGCGTAGCTAGGCCCAAAGGATATGGGAGAAGACTGAGCCTACCGAAGAAAAAACCTCTCTTGCTATAAAATGTCGCTACCACATTTTGGCTCTCCTTGCACTGCTTTAATTTTTTTATAGTTTTTGTTCTGTACGTTAAACTGTTACAGCTGTCGTTATCTAAATTTTATGGGATAGAATCTCAGAGGTTGCTTTCGTGACCTACGTGAATACAAGAATTGAAGATTTATAGTTGGTCTTCTGACTTAAACTATAAATATGCTTACAGGCTCTAGTATATGAACTTCTTGTAATTTCTAACATCCAAGTTTTCTATCTTGTAACGTGGTACATGCCATCGATGATAACGAAAAAATCCAAAATACGACTATACCGTTCTTTTACTTTGACATAATATCCGATTAAAATGTTTATATATTCATTTATTCATATTAAAACGTTTCAAAAACCGCTCGCACTGCTCTAGAGCTATACGCCCAAAGTATTCATTTCAAATGAAATATTCTCGTGGTCAAGGCCCCTTTTTATCAACAAAACATAAGAAAATATGAGGATCAAATTTCCAAAAACTTGTCTTAAAACATCTGGTCAACTTACCTTTCATACTGGCTATTCGTTTCGTACTGCCCCCTTCCCTGATGATGGTCTCTTTGTAGTCTTTCTTTCCTATCCGAGCTAGTCGATCTCTCTCTAATCTTGTAAACGTCAGACTTCGAATTTCGCCTGTGTCGTTCAGTCGGTGTATATCTATAAAGGAAGTTAAAATCTCGTAGAATGAATGAATCAATATCGTAAATAAATTTTGGAATACTAAAAAGCGTTGGTCATTAAAGGCTTTTGAATCTGCTTAAATGCGACTTTATTTTTCACATGCAGCAATCGTTGCTGGAACAAGAATTTTCACGAGCGACAAATTGTGTCGTAATTAGGCAGTGTAATCTTAAAAGACAATTTTGTTTACAACATTAGTAAGATTCGATCCATTAATCTGATTTGCTTTTGGAGTTTAAAAAATTCATACCTATCGATGGTGCAAGTAGCTTGCGGCGTCGCCTCCATTGTCTCATTTTGCTGCAAGTGGTACTTCTTGTCAAGTGTGTGGTACCGCTCCGATGACGGAGTCGGAGTTCGCGAATATGTTGTTGCATTCGCGTGATACCTGAAATATATAACAATTTTTGGTAATACCCTTTTTAGGAATAAGTGCAACTGCCAAAAGAAAAATTTAGTTTAACGGAAAAAATATAATGTTACTTGCTTATTGTAACATGGCGTAATTCAAAAATTTAGGTCAAATAACTAAAAGGAAGTTATCATCATAAGACAATATATTTAATTATCGGTAGTCAACTACTATGCCTAATTTAGCATTTTCTTAAATTCTTTGAAAGCAAATAGATCAATTTATATAAATTTTAAAAAATATTAAGTTAACTAAATTTCCGACATTTTCCTGGCGATTGTATTAAATATTTTAGGCACTAGATGAAAATAATTTAGTAATCTAATCACTGCAGGATATATTTCAGACAATTGTAGGTGAAACGTAAAAGAATGCAATTTTAATTTGGTTAAAAGTTATTCCGTTCCCAATTATTCCAAGACCATTGAAACTAGGCTTAATTCTAACGTCAGCAAGCAGCTCTGAAGGACAGATCGCAGACGAATCGGCATCTCTGGCATTCTCCTTAGTCTGGTTTCCTGGTCTAGTACTGTCTAGTCTAAGCCAGTGGCAGTTGCAAGGTGCGTTGCTGGGAAAATTTAAAATTTTCGAAGTTACGCTCGCTAGAATTTTTAGAAAGATTGCAATACGTAAGCTTTTAGTAAGCTTACGGATATTTTGTCCCAAAATAACATTATATAACTCCGTTAAGAAAGAAAACTAAAACAATATGTACTAGAATTAAAGTACAGTATTAAAAAAAATTGCTAACACATAAGCTACAGGACACCTTATCAACGCCATAGAAATGGTAGTTCTTAATTGTGTGCCATGTTATAATAAAAATTTCAGAGAGCACTTGAAATTTACATAGGCCTAATAACATCCACAGAGACATACATAGATTGCGGTTTGCAATGTAGGAGGAAACTGATTATTAAACTGATTAAAGTGACTTACTGTCGGGCAAATATCAGTTGGGTAAAATACCTGATTTATATCTAAAGTCATCTTGAAGAGAACAGATAATGTTTTGTTAAATTGTGTACCATACTCAAGCTTCCATTTTACCTCGACAAATTTAAGAATTCTTTATATAGAAAACTTAGAAACATATGGTTAAATACGAGTCTGTGGTGTGCTCGAGAAGTTTAGGTAAATTCAGAAACTTATCAGAGTCTCTCTTAAACTTCCTAAACCATCGAATTGATTTACACAAACTATGTTGGTTTCGGTTCAAAGTTACTTTTCTGATTGTAAGATTAATAATTAGGAAAAAATGACAAGAAACCTTAATAATACCTGGCGTCTTGCTATTGATTGATAAAAATGTTTTATTTGTTAACTAGTGCTCATATGGTGGATTTAAAGATTACATTTTTATGATTCAAATTAAAAAAGATTCTCCTAGTTAAAACAGAATTTACAAAAATAATAAATAATAACAACAATAAATATTATAAACCACAAAGCTTTTGATAGTTCTAAGCTTACGACAGAATAACTTATAGAAAACTTATCAAAAAAAGTCTATGACACCACGAAAGATTACAAGCTAGCTAATTTTGATGAATGTGTACAAGAAAATAGACATTTTTTCGTGACCATACAGGATAAATGCAGCCGATGGAGAGATTAAAAAAATGGACTACCTTAGGGTGGCATCCTTGCCCTGGTCTTGTATAATATATACACAAACGACAGCCCGTTGCCCAACGGTACAAAATCTTTCATATATGTAGACGATTCAGTTGCAGCTCAGGGCAGCGCGTTCGAGGAAGTCGAGAACAAACTTCAACAAGCACTAGAAAACCTCCCCCTTTACTGAAAAAAAAAACATCTAAAACCGAATTCAGTGAAAACCCAGGCGTGAGAAATAGATATGCAAAAATAACTCACAACAGCTACAACACTGTGATAATCCAAAATACTTAGGTGTGAAATTAGGCCGAACTTGAGAGTTATAAAACTCACTATCACGATACCAAACAGAAACACGGAATAATATCTTAAGGAAATTCACAATTACAAAGTGGGTTATTCTACAAACATCAACCATGGCTCTCATCTCAGTCTATCAGCAGCAAAATAGGCAGCTCCAGTATGGAGGAACTCTACTCACGCCAAACTAGTCCATGTGAGTGTGAACGATGCTGTCACGGTCATAACCGGCTGCCTGAAACCAACTGCAACCGAAAAGCTTTACCTCGTTGCACCGCCCAAAATCAGGAGAGAAATAGCAGCTGAAAGAGAAAAAGGAAAAAACAAAGCAATGACATGCGATATCCAATGTACGCACAAGCCCCGGGAAGATCCAGAAAAAGTTTCCTTGCCACCACTCACCCAGCTTTGCTACCCCCAAGCAATGCCACACTATATATGTGGAAAAATATAGCACCACCAAACTTCATAAAACCAACAAAAAAAATAGGCATAACTTAACCCCTGTCGGGAGAACCCTAAACAGGCTTCGGACAGGTGTAAGTAGATTCAAGGAAACTCTTAGAAAATGGGGATATACCAACGAGTAAACAAGTTGTGAGTGCGGCGCAATACAAGACCAGCAGCATCTACTCCGTTGCCCAAATATCGGAACTACTTGCTCATCGGAGTATCTTTTGCTCACCAAAGAAAATGTTAATCGTATAGCCCAATACTTAAAAGATAAAATATAATGGTGACTGGACTCGGAAAGTAAGTAAGTTAATAGTTTATGCAAAGGTGAACTGAATTGATAGTTTTCTTCATTTTTAATGTTAATGTTAATAAAGGTATGAGAAATAACCGGTCAAGTGCAAGTTGAACTTGCGCAATTAGTACGTTGATTGCTTTTAAAATAAAAAATGTTGTAACGGAAGTATAAAATGATCAGTGACTTCACAAAACACACCCCAATCTTTACTGAAAATCGATGACCTTGAAATTTCTGTTTTTTTATATACCAGATAAATGATTACAGGTAATGCACTCGTGATAATTTTCGTTCAATCTACACGCCGTGGAGAATATTCCAGAATTTTTTCAAAATTTTTTGATAAGTACTTTTCGAGATAAGGCGGGTGGACAGCGATTTTTCGCGATTTTTTTAAAAATAATACAAAGAAAAGTGCGCGCAAGTATTACATTATATATATATTTTTTACTCGTGTTTTCACAAGCTTTCATTTGACACCACATTCGATTACCTAGAAAAAAAATTTTTTTTTTCACTTCCGATTTCACCCCCCAAAACTAACCCCTTAAATCAAAATTTAACTTTCAAAACTACATCGCTCTGATGAGGCCATCAATTCCTATATTATTACCAAATTTCAACTTTCTATGACAAATAGTTTCGGAGAAAATCGGGTGTGACAGACGGACAGACAGTCACCGAAGTGATCTTATAAGTGTTCCGTACGGAACACTAAAAATAATTAAACTGGTATATTAAGCATGGATGCTATTCACAAGGATAAAGTCTTTTTTCGGCAAGAAAGGGAGTATGCAATTTATTCGCTTCTAAATGAAAATCTATAATGTTATCAATTTATTGATTTTTTGTTATTAGCTGAATCTTGACTAGTTATTTTCATACTATGTATAGGAAAATGTGAACATTTTTTTAACACGACTCGCCCCTGAGAGAAAGAATCTGAAAAAGAGAGTTTGAGTCGGAGTTAAATAAAGTTACCAACTATCTTTTTCCAAGATTAACTTATATACATGCCTTACGCCAACACATTAAACTATATTTTATTATGAAGCAATATTGCTTAATATTATAAAGGGTTAAATTATAACTGTTGTATGGCATAAAAGGAAAAGAAAAATTGCCCGTTTACGAATATTTTATGTATTACCTTTCGAGGCTACCGTGTGGGTATCTATCGCTACTGCTACTGGATGAGGAGTACCTATTCGTACTTCCAGGTGTGGTGAGACAAGGTGTCCGCTCGTTGTAGTGGTACCTGAAACAAAAAAGATATACTAAAATTAGCGAAATTGTAATGTTTTGTGAAAAGCTAATAAAGCTTCGAATTTTCATGTGTTACAACACATTTTTAAAAATTAGCATTTATTTGTAATGGATTTTATTCTATGATTTGACTTACTTTTGACTTTCAGCGATGGAAAACGATATAATTTTTTTAAGAGTAATCTACAACTACCGCATAGAAGTATTAATTTTTTAAATTTCATTCATATTGCGAACATCATCGTACGATAGGATCTGTTACGGCAAAAGAACGATCAAGCTGTCCCTTGAATGTCACTTGGGTAAGTTTTAATTAATGTTATGGCGAAACTGTAGATCACTTTTGAAAAATTTCTCTAATTACTGTTTTTTTTCATTGCTATCCCTAACTGTACTGAAAGAAAATGGCTGATTATTATTATTATATTAGCACTTTGTCAATGCAATTAAAACACTCTATATATTGTTAAGAAATCATAAAATTTAGTCTTTTACCTTTGAAAACTATATAATATTATATTGTAGTGTAGCTTAAAAATAAATAAATTTACTCAGCTCAGAATAAAGTACGGTATAACAAATTGGAAAATTACAATTTTAAAAAAATCGGTGAAGTGCTTTATTCAATATTTTCATAAATAATCATGCATAAAACTGAATCACAGATAAAATCTAGGAACAATTATCCTAATAATATTGAAACAAAACAAAATTTACTAACTCCCACCGCTATCACCTTCATTTTCTGAAGCGATTTAGCCCAAAAACTATAGGCTTGTTTCCTACTTTAGAAGAGATTTATTAAAAAATAACCGGCCAAGTGCAAGTCAGACTTGCACAATTAGTGTTCAGTTCGTTGTTAACTTTTTGTGTTTTGTAAAGTCATTTCGTAACAAAGATTTTTGTTACGAAATGACTTCACAAAACACATCTCAAATTAGTTTTCAAGAAAGTTTGTTTCCGATTTTTGTTGAGCACTGACGACCTTGAAATTTTTGTTTTTTTTTGATATGCCAGACAAATTATTAAAGGTAATGCAATCACGATAATTTTTATTCAATTTACACTCTGTGGAGAATATTCCAAAATTTTTTGATCAGTGCTTTTTGAGATAAGGACGGCGATTTTTGGCAATTTTTTAAAAATAATACAAAGAAAAGTGAGCGCAAGTATTACATCTATAATATATATAAAATGCAACGTCTCTCTGTCTGTCTGTCTGTCCGTTAGTGCGCTTATTCCTCGAGATCCACTTATTCGATTTACGTGATTTTTTAAATTCATACATATGTTCTCTGACCAGGTTATAGATATATATTTTATTACATCTATAATATATATAAAATGCAACGTATCTCTGTCTGTTTGTCCGTTTGTGCGCTTATCACCGGAGAACCACTTATCCGATTTACGTGCTTTTTTTTAAACATGCTAAACCATAAAATATGGAACAATATCATGTAGCAAAGAATATCTATAATATATATAAAATGCAACGTCTCTCTGTCTGTCTGAACATACATATGTTCTCTGGCCAGGTTATAGGATATATTTTATTACGTTAGGTGACTTAAGGAAGTGCAGTGACGATAATAGTGAATCAAGTCAGAGAAAAGTTTGCCGTTAGCGCGTTCTCTTGCAATACACTGCCTAAAGCATTAAATATGGAACAATATCATGTAGCAAAGAATATAATATATATAAAATGCAACGTCTCTCTGTCTGTGTGTCTGTCCGTTATTGCGCTTATCACTCGAGAACCCCGTATCCGATTTACGTGTTTTTTTTTTAATTCATTCATTTGTTCTCTGGCCAGGTTATCTATAATCTTCTATCTAGAATATATATAAAATGTAACGTCTCTCTGTCTGTCTGTCTGTCCGTTAGTGCGCTTATCACTTGAGAACCACTTATCCGATTTACGTGTTTTTATAAATTTATACATATGTTCTATATAATTCGATATAAGCCTAGATAATGGGAGATAAGGTGACAAAATGGGAGATAAGGAGAAATAATGGGAGATAAGTCGAGATAAGCTTCGATAATGGGAAATAAGGTGAGATAATGGGAGATAAATATAAATAATGGGAGATAAGGAGAAATAATGGGAGATAAGCAGAGATAAGTCTAGATAATGGGAGTTATGGTGAGATAATGGGAGATAAGGAGAAATAATGGGAGATAAGGAGAAATATTGAGAGATAAGCCGAGATAAGTCTAGATAATGGGAGATAAGGTGAGATAATGGGAGATAAGGAGAAATAATGGGAGATAAGGAGAAATAATGGCAGATGAGGAGAGATAAGCCTAGATAATGGAAATTATGTAGAGATAATGGGAGATAAGGACAAATATTGAGAAATAAGGGAAAATAATGGGATATATTTTATTACGTTGGGTAACACAAGGAATAAGCAGTGACGATAGTGGTGAATCAAGTCCACGCGAGCGGAGCCGCGGGCCCGGCTAGTTATATATATTTTTGAACTTGTGTTTTCACAAGCTTTCATTTAACACCGCACTCGATTTTTTTCACTTCCGATTTCGCCCCTAAAACTAACCTTTTAAGTCAAAATTTAACCTTCAGAATTACATGACTCTGAATGGGCCATCAATTCCCATATTAGTGCCAAATTTCAACTATCTATGTCAAATAGTTTTGGAGAAAATCGGATGTGACAGATGGACAGACATCGAAGTGATCTCATAAGTGTTCCGTACTGAAAACTAAAAACAAATGTGGATACTATGGATTGTATTTTCATGTTTGATAAATATGTATACCAACCTTGGGAAAATCGGGTGTAACAGACAGACAGACAGACATACACCAAAGTATCTTATAAATGTTCCGTATGGAGCCCTATCTTCAAAAATCACTGCCTAGGGAGATGAAAGAATTCGCTAAAGTGATTTACCCATTATTTCATTGACAAAGGCGTGGTTCTAGAATATGTAATAATATTGACTTTCTTACACTAATTCACAACCACTTCGAATCGATATGTTAACATCTAGGCATTTTTTTTACAAAAAAAGTTGAGCAGTAGTCGATAAGAAAATCCCAAAAAACTGTGGCCATCACCTTGCCAGCCTCCAGAGCTGTTTTTTTTTTATCTTCTGCACTCCACTCTTTAGCGCGAACACTTGCCATGAAAATACTTGTAGAACGACTCAAGTGGCCAACCGTTCTTCGATGTTCCAAGGAATCACGGTTGATGGTCAGTTTCGGGTCTCCAATTAGGCGAACAGAATCCAACAAATGTAGTGTATGTTTGAGAGTAGACCTCCAAATAGGGGAGCAGTATTCCATAGTTGCTCAAATTTGAGTTTTGTACAGGGTGAGTCAACGATAGAGTAAAGTTCATTATCTCATTTGTTTCGGGAATGACGAAAAAATGTTAAATAAAATAGTTTTAGAGAATGTTAAAGTGAACAGTTTAAAATTATTTTTGAATATACAGGTTACTTCAAAAAAGTGTGTCCGATATAACATATGTTCTTTTATATGGAACATCCTATCTTCTAATTTATTTTTTAAATTCTGCGTAAAATGTTATAACTTTTCTATTAATAATGTTATAAACCTAAACCTAGTAGTTTTACTAATATTTCAATTTTTTTAAAAAATACTAGTTTTCTGTTTTGTAAAAAATTGCCAGTAGCGCCATTGTTTCTGAAGGTGGAATACTCATGATTGGTAAGAGCGTTCTATAGAGATGAAAAAAAGGATATATGTAAAGCAATTTGAGTTAGATGCTACAGGGTGTTCAAAATAAATTTATACATTTAGACTATTTTAAAATGAAAAATCTCAAATTTTTTAAATGGCACACCCTGTATATTATTATTATTCCCTTGTTTTTAATACACTTACGCTATAACATCATAGTTGCCAAGACAAAACAAAAATGTAGGCATTGTCAAATTTTGACATATCTATTAGGCAAGTAAAAATAGTTTAATTTGTTGTAGTAAGTGATCTATAAGGGTAATAGTTATGGATGTTCCTAAAAATGAATTAATTGATATGGTTTATATACTGAGCGAGGCGGGAAAAAATTGTCTTTTGGCAGTAAGGCTTTACGGAGCGAAGTACCCTAATAGACGTATACCATCTAGAAAATCTTTTCAGTGCAGACACCATCGATCATTTACAAATTAACTATCCAAATGCCGAAATTGCCATCCTGGGCGACTTTAATGTCCACAACATCAACTGGCTTAAATATTCAAATACTACCGATGAACAAGGTCGTGAAGCCGAATCATTTTCAATCAGTTGTGGCTTGACTCAGCTTATTGATGAACCAACACGGATCCCTGATCGAGACGGAGAGTTCGCCAGTCTTCTTGATCCGTTTTTAACCACCAATCCGGAGATTTACACGGTCAGCGTAAATCCGCCGTTAGGTTCTTCCGATCATAGACTACTTTTGACATCGAGTATTCTACCAATCAGTGATAGAGAGGCGCCCAAACCGCGCAAGATTTGGCACTACAAATCTGCTAAATGGGAAGATCTCATGGAATATTTTCGAACTTTCCCTTGGTTGGACGTTTGTTTTCGATCCGACGACCCATCTGACTGCGCCAGGGAGGTTTCCGATGTTATTTTGGCCGGTATGGAGGCTTACATCCGTTTTTCGAAGAAATGCCCTTCCAACGGCAAGCCTTGGTTCGACCTAAAATGCAAAGAAGCTGTTGCTTCTAAACATCTTGCATACCGACAGTGGCGTGAAGATCCTAACACCATAAATCGTAACATCTTTGTTTGTGCCAGGAACAGATGCAAAGAAATTATCGACGAAACCAAGGAGGTACACAATCAACGGATTAGAAACAAACTTCTCGCTTGTCCCGGCAATTCCAGGTCCTTTTGGTCAGTCGCTAAGGCAGTTAGTCAAAATTTCACCAAATCCACCATACCACCACTCACACGGCCAGATAATTCTATTGCAACGACACCTGTTGAGAAAGCGAACTTGTTGGCTGAACACTTTGCTTCACATTCTACTGTCGATTTCCAAGGAAAAACACCACCTACTATTCCCATAGTGCAGTCAAGGATGCCCAATATTGTCTTCAGACAGCGTATCATAAAACGTATTTTGATGAAGCTAGACACCAAAAAGGCTACTGACGCTGACGGAATACCTGCCATAGTTCTCAAGAACTGTTTTCTGTAGACTTTTCAACCTATCCTACAGAAAGGGAATATTTCCTTCCTGCTGGAAATGTGCCACAGTTCAGCCGATACCTAAAAAAGGCAAGAAGACCTTGCCAAATAACTACCGACCAATCGCACTACTCTCAATAATATCGAAAGTCATGGAAAAGGCTATCAATCAGCATCTTCTAAAATATCTTGAAGGATTCAACATTATTAGTGATCACCAATATGGCTTTCGTAAAAATAGATCAACAGGAGATCTTCTGACTTATGTAACACATGTTTGGAAGAACGCAATTGAACACTTTGGAGAATCTCAAGCGGTTGCTCTTGACATATCCAAGGCATTTGACCGTGTTTGGCACGATGGGCTGTTGGCTAAGTTACGTTCTTATGGTATGTCTGTTTGTGGCTCTCATGTTTCCTCAGAGTGCGTTCTTTACGAGTGGCAGTCGACGGATTTCTTTCTAACACCTTCACTATCAACGCCGGTGTGCCCCAAGGTTCTATACTATCTCCTACTCTCTTCCTTATTTATATTAACGATCTGCTGGAAAAGACCGAGAATCCAATCTACAGCTTTGCAGATGACAGTATACTTATCTCTTCATTCACTTTGAATGCTCACACATCGACTACTCAGACGAATATCCGCAGACAGCAGGAAGTCATTCAACTTAACAAAGACCTGGAAGAAATTCTATCTTGGGGTGACAGTAACCAAGTGGAATTTAACGCTACAAAAACCCAGGCGGCAGTTTTTTCTAAAAAAGTTAACGTTGCAGAACCCGACATAGTTATGTCGGGGCACTCCATCCCTCTAACATCGTCACTCAATCTGTTAGGCGTTAATTTGGGAGCAAATAT
Organism: Pachyrhynchus sulphureomaculatus; assembly: GCA_019049505.1. Lineage (NCBI taxonomy): Eukaryota > Metazoa > Arthropoda > Insecta > Coleoptera > Curculionidae > Pachyrhynchus > Pachyrhynchus sulphureomaculatus. The sequence continues at coordinate 6,792,486 of CM032455.1, read as the reverse complement.
GTCCTGGCATGAACATGTTGCAGGCATAGCAAGGAGAGCTTCTCAAAAGTTGGGAATATTGTTTCGAACCAGAAAACTTTACACTCCACAACAACTGTTAATTCTTTACAAAGCTCAAATTCGACCAACTATGGAATACTGCTCGCATGTTTGGAGCTCCGCTCCCAAACATACACTGCATTTGTTGGATTCTATCCAGAGAAGAGCTGTTCGTCTGATTGGACACCCGGAACTGACCGACGGCCTTGATTCGCTTGGAACATCGAAGAACGGTTGGCGACTTGAGCCTGTTCTACAAGTACTTTCATGGAAAGTGTTAGAAGGATGTAGCCCGCTTAATTCCTCCCAGAGCGGTGCATGTTAGGAGTACACGTCGCGCTAATACTTCACATTCGTATGAGGTTCAGCTTGTTACTCCTCGTACAACGCTTTTCAAGCAGTCTTTTATATGGAGAACATCATACCTTTGGAATAGTTTGCCCAGGACTGTGCTTCCCATCGAGTACAATCTACAGCGATTCAAGAACCACGTGAATCGCTTTCTCCGCACACGTGTCGCTGCTGTAGCGCTTTAGGGATTTCCTTGTAGCACGTGTGCTAGACCCATAAAAAAAATCTCAATAATAGTTTTTTTTTCCTTTACCTTGAAGCTCCAAATTAATGGGGTTTAAATGCATTGTGATGTCTGTCAAAAATGCCAAATCAGTCAGCCGTTTCAGTATCTGAGTGTCATCACCTCTTTCGTCCAGAAAAGCTGTTATTTCGGGCAATAATTCTTGAAACCCTTCTAGGAATTTTCCGCGACTCAACCACCTGACGTCCGTGTGAAGAACCAAATCAGTGTGTTCAGCTGACTCACTATCTTCCAACTGCAATTTAAAGAGCCGTCGTTGCAAGCTACGTGCACGGATAGAATTCACAATTTTTATTGCAATGCCCATAATCTCCTCCATGTTTAGAACTTTTGAACACAAAAACTTGTTGATGTATAATCCAATGGAAGGAGAAAAATGAAGGGAAATCATCATTAGCTCGACACAATACCACAAAACCGTTTTTGTTTCCAGTCATTGCTGGTGCTCCATCGGTTGAAATGCGCACTAGTTTATATATTGCTAGCTTGTAGTTAGTTACAAAATTGAAGAAAACGTCATATATATCTTCGCCACGGGTCTTTCCTTTGAGAGGAATCATTGTCAATAACTCTTCCTTAGCCGACATGTCATTGAATACCATTCGAATAAAAATACACAGCTGGGCAGTGTCTGTCATATCGGTGGATTCGTCGAACTGTAAAGAAAAGTATGTATATTCCATGATATCATGTTTTAGTTTATCTGTCATGTCCTGACTCATGACTTCAACACGCCTTATGACAGTCGGACGAGATAACTGAAGTTCTCTAATAGCAGACATAATCTCTGTTTTATTTTTAAAATCTCCAAATAAAGTCTCACCCGCTTCAATAAATGCTTCTTTCACAACCAATCCATTATCAAATGGTTTCTTGTGTTTCGCCAATATATGAGATATTTTAAATGACGCGATCGTTGCAGCTTTTGATTGTTTGGCTGGTCTTGTGAACATGGTTTGTTCTTTTTTCAAACAAGTTATCAAATCACTTACTTTTCGTTTTCTTAATTCACTCTGTGACGGAAAATCCTTTTCATAGTTTTTATGAACCGTTTTTTATGATACCTCTCTAAGTTCCCACGCTTAGGTATTGCAACTGACGCACGGCAAATGACCCAAATGCAGTTATCCTTTACCATACAAAAGAAAAATTCTTCCTCCCAATCGTTATTAAAATGATAAGTTTTACTTTTCTTCGCCGCACTCATTTTGGACTATTTATTAATAAACTTTGTATCGATGTATCGCCTTCAAGTTACAACTCAGACTGACTCCTGTTCCTGCAGGCGCAACATTGATATCGGCGCGAATAAAGTCTCGAATGTTTCCGTCAAACACGCCGCCCGAAGTTTCTAGAAAAATCGGCGGGAATCAAAAACGCGGCTTTTCTTTGACAAGTACCGCGCGTTCCTTTGATAAAGCCGCCTTTTGCCGCTAGCAGGGGGTTATTACGAGAAAAGAAAGTGATGAGGGGGTTATTCTGGCATAATTGTGGATCGAATAAATTTTAGTAGTTTATTCATTACATTTTGTTTTAGTTACCTAAAACAAAATCTGTGAATAGTTCTATATCGGAATTTTTTTCTCGAGATTGACTCAAAAAGCACTCGCGATTGACTTGTCGATCGCGATCGACCGTTTGAGCACCCCTGCCATAAGGTAATGGAAACCGATATCGGAATTGATATGGAAGGAAGTGGTGGAGAACAATGTGTACCTCTCAGATAATTTTACCTTTATCTTCAGCTTCTTTTATGTTTGATACTTTATATTTATTTTAAAATGGTTATCAGACAGATTACTAGTTAAAAAAACTCGTAAAACGTAATTACATATTTTTATGACGGCAATAAACTTGGTAATCTACCCACACAAGAAAAACTTATGAAGCAAAATTTAACAGACTACTAAAAGAGATTGAGTTTCAAGATTTGAGGACTTTTATTGTGTCGGTCAGCAAACTTTATTTTAGAATTGCTCAAAAAATATGTGTCTGAGAGATATAAAGAGAGAAATTGGCTTTTCCTTTAAAGAATACATGTTCTTGTTTAAAATATTTGACCTCGGAATTTAAACTGTTCAAATTCAAATACAAAACTTGTTCCCATGTCACTGAACCAGAAGTCACATATTCATTTTCCAACGGACGTTTTATGAAATAATTTCAGGAGCAGTTGGAAAAATTTTCATGAAAGCCCTTGAGGAAAGTGTCTGAACTATCGCGCATTTACAATTAAAATTTTGGTATACCTTGTAGCAACACATTTTTTTATCGGACCACATGGTAAAGAACACCTTCAAGTCTTTTTGCCCTTTCGGCTCACCTTTATCAACAATATTTAAAGATAACATGCACAATAGAAACTGAATCAAATGGTGTAATTCATTTCCTAGTTGTACAGGGTGAGTCAACGCTAGAGTAAAGTTCATTATCTCATTTGTTTCGGGAATGACGACAAAATGTTAAATACAATAGTTTTAGGGAATGTCAAAATTATTTCTGAGTATACAGGGTACTTCAAAAAAATGTGGCCGATATAACATATATGTTTTTTTATTACTGCTAAAGATCATGTTTATGTGAATCCCCCTACAACACCAGTAGATATGGAAAATAGGATACAGGAAGCGTGCAGGACAATAACGCCCTTTATGCTAAGGAAAGTGACGGAAAATATAGTAAAACGACTAAACATGTGTATTCAAGTAAACGGGCATATTTTTGAACATTTATTACGTCATAATAATTAATCATTAGATAAGTTAAACTATAATAAGTTAAAAAATATTTAGAATTATGCGCGAATAACGGTAACAGTAGAATATTGTGGCAAAGACTGAGAAACCTGGATATTGTGAATAAACCTGCAGCTAAGCATCTTCCGGATGTCTTAAATAGACCGTCTGATATTAATGATCATTTTTTTTGCAATTCTCAAGAAATGACCGACAAACGGATCCAAATTTGATAGAATATTATTTAAATAATATGAAAACAAACATAGGAGAAAAATTTGAGTTTTTTACTGTCACTACAGATGAAGTAAAATCTCAATTACTTAGTATAAAATCACTAGCTACAGGTTCGGACTCTGTAGGTTTGGAAATGTTGTGCTTATGTTGTCCCAGGAATTTACCTTTCCTTACTAATATAATGAATTGTTGCATTTTGGAGGGGATATTTCGAGATACCTGGAAAATAGCTCGTCTTACACCCTTACCAAAAAATAATGATATTAAATCTTTTAATGAACTACGTCCTATAACTATCCTACCTTGTCTTTCAAAAATTTTGAAAAAATAATGGATAAGCAAATAAGATTTTCCTTAGAAAATAACTCTGTTTTACCCATGAATCAGTCGGGTTTCAGAAAGGGGTACAGCTGTACAACAACTTTATTAGATCTGACGGATGACATATTTAGAGCCTTGGACGTTGGGAAATCGTCGATATTGGTGCTTTTGGACTATTCCAAGGCGTTTGATATGGTATGCCATGACTTACTAGTAACTGTTCTAAATTTTGTTGATTTTTCGAATAGTGCTATCGGGTTTGTTGGAAATTATTTGAGCAACAGACTCCAGTACGTTGAAACGTCCATGGGACAGTCATCGAAGGAATTGTTGAAGTGTGGTGTGCCACAGGGCTCCATATTGGTACCTCTACTTTTTAAAATTTATACGAAGCATGTCAAGTCATATCTCTCTGCTGATGACACTCAACTGTTGTACTCCGTTTTGTCTAGTGATTGGAGAATGGTTGAAGCAATGGTAAATAATGATTTAAGTGCTTCGGTGGAGTTTTCGGAGCGCCATGGTTTGCTAATTAACTCTGATAAATCATCTGTCATGATTTTTGGTAAACATAGGGACCGTTTGCAGCGTGATATCAGTATAAACATTGCTGGCCAACGTTTGGAATTGCAAAATAGTTTAAAAAATTTAGGTGTTATAATAGATACAGATTTGCGTTTCAAAGAACACGTAGGGCATATTATACAAAGAGCCTATATGTCACTGAAAATGGTTTACCCACAACCGACATCTCTTGAAAGAAATCTCTCAAGGTAAAATTGGCAGATCCCCTTGTTTTAAGTCACTTTAATTATTGTGATATTATGTATGGACCGTGTTTAGATAAAGTAAAATTAAATAGAATTGCAACAGTGCAAAGGAGCTGCTTTCGTTTAATTTATGGTATAAGAAAATTTCAGTCCGTGTCGCAAAAATTAGAGGATGCTAAGTGGTTGAATATGCAGGATAGACGTAGACTACATTCTTTGGTAATGTTTTTTGTTGTTAATAACTGCCCACCATACCTAAAAAATAAAATTATTTATAGAACTGACGTTCATAGGCTGAATTTAAGATTTGGTGGACTTATATCTCCACCACCTCACCGAACGGCTCTTTTTAAAAGAAGCTTTTCCTACAATATTTATAAACTTTATAATACCGTACCTGTTGCTTTAAAAACCCTTAAACCTGAGATATTTAGAAAGCGGATAAAAAGTATTTTAAACCAATTAGTTAATTAGATTAATTTTTGTCGCATTTCTCTCTCTTTCTCTCTCTCTCTCTCTATCTCGTTTAGTTTTATTATTTTATTTAATTTATGAACATTTATGCTAGATAATGTAGTTTACATGGGGTTGAACTTTGAACAGTTTTAATTGTTTTCAGCTCCTTTTTTCTTCTTTTTGTAGCCGAAATATTGAAATGTATAATGTAAAGTGTAATATTAATGTTGTTTTGCAGAAAAGAAAAAATAAAATTATTATTATTGTTATTATATTAAAATTATTATTAACTATTTGTTTATGTTTTCACAATAGCGTAAGTGTATTAAAAACAAGGGTAAAATTGAAAAATTCAACATACCATAAATCGAAAACTATTAGAAATAGGTATATGACATATTTAATAAAAGTTGGAGGATTTTATAAAATCTATCAGAACAAAAAAAATAATAATATACAGTTAAAGTAGTCGAAATGCATAAATTTATTTTGAACACCCTGTAACATCTAACTAAAATTTCTTTACGTATATGTAATGGCGCTACTGGCAGTTTTTTACAAAACTGAAAACTAGTATTTTTTTAAAATAATTAAAATATTAGAAAAAATTACTAGGTTTAGGTATATAACATTATTAATAAGAAAGTTATAAAATTTTACGCAGAATTTAAAAATAAATTAGAAAATAGGATGTTTCATTTAAAAAAATATGTGCTATATCGGCCGCACTTCTTTAAAGTACCCGTATACTCAAAAATAATTTAAACTGTGCACCTTAACATTCTCTAAAACTATTGTATTTAATATTTTTTCGTCATTCCCGAAACAAATGAGATAATGAACTTTACTCTATCGATGACTCATCCTGTACAATAAAAATAGTAAATCGCCATTTTTTTTGTATTATTCCCTTAAGAACCTTCAAAATATATTTTTCTTTGCAGCACCCAGGTGTATGTAACCCCTTAAAAAAAGCCCTAGTCTAGAAAACGCTAGGTATGTTAACCACTTACTAGTATTTTTAATTTCCGAGAAGCCGTTTTATTGTATTAAAATTTAAATTATTTCAATACATTTCACTGCAAGCGAACGTGACTTTTTAGAAGTTCATCTCTCTGCCGAAATGTGCCTTAAACCACGAACCAAATCCTCCTGTCGTCAGCCAAATTTGTTAAACTCGTCGGGATTTCTGGAACTCTTCCAACCACCACCGCATTTTGCCAGACCGCGCCGAATTATTATCCAATTTGGCCGGAATGAGATTAATCAAAATCCAACTTATATTTTTATTCTGAGCTGGTCTATCTGACGATAACGCACGTAGTAAGACTTTATATGTAACGAGACGTTCTTTTTTAGTGTATATTAAATTGTAAAGTTTAAATTAATTTTATATTTTGGATTGTAGGATTCAAGTCTCCGTATATACACCGTGCAAACAAAACTGGTTGATTCACAGGCTAATAAAAAAATCGGTTAAATTAACAGTTTATCAAGCTTCTAAAATTAAAAGATTCTTTGGTTTACTGGTTTTCACAATATTATTAAAAGTTTAATTTATTAATGATCATAGTTTTAGCAAATAGACAAGAAAGTAAATAATATTAACTAAGTTGGGAATGTGGAATCTTTGGCACAATGATATTACTCAGTATATATCACCACTACACCAAACACTTTATTTTTGCAATCGACGCGCGTTTCGCTAACCATGTTAGCTTCATCAGGAGCGATGATTGACTAAAGCTAAACTACAAATCTACCCTATTTATACTTAGCCTAACCCTTGAATTACTCAAGCGGAACTAATGACATAGGCAAGGCCATCAGTTCCGGTCAAGTAACCAGTACAGGGGACTATAAGGAATAGGCTCTCTGTCTTTATACTACTTTTACATTTTATGATTTCCATACTTTCGTATGCGTTCAACAATCTCCTATCAGATACATTTTTTATTTATCTCAGATTATCTAATGTTTCAGTATGATCAGCTTCAAGGGCATGTTCGGCAATGCTAGACTTTTCTGTTCTACTGTATTTTAAGTGTGCTAAATGTTCTTTAAATCGTGTTTTAATTGACTTTTTAGTTTGTCCAACCTACTTTTTGTCACAATCATTACAACTAATTTCATAAATTCCACTTTTCTCAGAATTAGGAATCTTATCTTTGGGATTTCCTAAGATATTCCTCAGATTGTCTGATGACTTGTAGACTAAGGTGAGGCCTACCTTATTAAATACCTTATCGAGTCCCTTGCTATATTTCGGATTATATGGTATGGAGACATACTTTGGTGTTATTTTCTTCGCGTGTAAAAAAGGTGAAATTCTCAATATTAAACCTAAAACTTATGTCTATTTATTAGCTTATTTACTAAGTCATCGTCATAACCATTAACTCTAGTTATATTTCTAATACGATTCCTTTCTTTATTAAAGTTCACTCTATTCAGAGGGAAAGTGACCAAACGATGAACTAAAAAATGTAGTGAGGCTAATTTATGTTGTTTGCAATGAAATGAATTATTAGGAATATATCTATCTGTTACTGTGTCCTTCCTATAGATATCAAATTCTAATCTATTATTATTTTTAATAACTAAAATATCTAAAAAAGCAATTGTCCTTTGTTCTCAACTTCGTAAGCGAATTTAATGGAATCATACCGGCTATTTAATTTAGAAACAAAATCGTCAATATTTGCTTTCTTCGTATCAAAAATCGCGAAAATATCATCCACATACCTATACCATACCCTTGGGAAATATTCGAATTCTTGACTGGCTTCGATTTCAAACTTACTCATGAATAAATTGGTTATGAAAGGTGATAAGCAATTACCCATAGCTGTTCCTTCTTTCTGAACATAAAACTGATTGTTATATTGGAAATAGTTTTGTTCCATACAAAGTTTAGATAATGTTAAGTATTCACGAATAATTTCGTCTTCAAAGTCATTCATTCTAAGTAATTCTTCGAGATATTGTAAAGTTTGTGGAATTGGCACACTTGGGAACAAAAAACTAACATCAAAAGAAGCTAACATGGTTAGCGAAACGCGCGTCGCGTGCAAAAATAAAGTGTTTGGTGTAGTGATGATATATATTGAGTAGTAAATAATATTAAATTTATCATTATCAACTGAATATTTTCTAAATTTCTATTTTAATAACTTATGTGAGAAAAGAATAACATGATTAAGCTTTCAGGATCGAAAATTTCTAGGGTAAAATAGCCTCCAGTTAAGATCTTCGGGTAAAGTTTGGTGCAGGGACGTCATCATGCAGAGAACGAAATTTAACAGTAAATTTTTGCTATTGTAATCTTGATCTCTTTCATCTTTTCCCTACTGGAATTTGAAAAAGATGTACAACAATATATATAAAGGCATTTCTTTAACCCCTTTCCTCATCATTTTAACCCCTTATATGTTTGACTATTTAATATTATATGTTTATACTCCAAATCTATCCATTATCCTAACCAACAACCAGAAAATTTCGTAAGATACTATATAATGTTTAAAGATATCTTTATATATTTTATCTCTATATAATTTTTAGATTCGTTGACTAAAAAAAACTTGAAATCGTATTATAACAGGATAAATAGAACGCCATCCTGCTAAATTTCATCCCTACAATTTTAATCCCATCTATATTTAACTATAAATAGCTATGTCCATTAGCAAAACAAAAACTTGAAAAAATATATTGAAACTATCCACGCCCTCGGTTAATATTGATTTGAAGTAACTTAAAAATAATTTTATTTTCACATTTTTTGATTCCAAAAATAGTAAAAATGGCATAAAGTGCGCATTGGAGCAAAATATCTTTCCCGCCAGCATTTTTTGAGGTCAGCAAATCGATAACAGTCGCTGGGGGCCAAATCTGGAGAATATGGTGGATGAGGAAGCAATTTGAACTTCAATTCATGCAATTTTGCCATCGTAACCATTGACTTGTGACACGGTGCATTGTCTTGAAGAAAGAGCACTTTTTCTTGTTCATTTGGGGGCGTTTCTTTGCGATTTCTGCCTTCAACGCACCAATAACTTTATTAATATTTGCTATTGATGGTTTTTCCCTTCTCAGCATAGTCGATGAAAATTTGCTATGCGCATCTCAAAACACAGAGGTCAAAACCTTCCCAGCTGACTGTTGTATCTTTGATCGCTTCGGGCATTTGAAACGATATATATATATATATATATATATATATATATATATATATATATATATATATATATATATATATATATATGTATATATATGTATATATATATATATATATATATATATATATATATATATATATATATATATATATATATATATATATATCCACAGTAGCGTGCGACCAGTGACATTTCGTACTCTAATTTATTAAAAAAAAAAACTAATGATTATAGGAAACAAAATAATATGGTAAGAGAATATTATTTATGTTTGTGAATATATTGATTATTATTATTCTTATATTTATGGTATATGTGCAAAAGTTTCCGGCCACCTTGTATTACGAGAAAAATTATTAGTTCATATGCTCCATAATAGACTTAAATTATATTTTTATGTTAATATTTTGTAGCCATACCCTTTGCAGCGATAACAGCCGCACAACAATGTGGCATTGACTGAATTAATCGATTAATACAAGCAGGTGAAATTTTATCCCATTCTTCCTTCAATGATTTGAATAATGCGGCTTTATTTGAATATGTACGCTTTCGAACTTGACGATCTAGCGTTTCCCATAAGTGTTCTATTGGGTTCAAGTCCGGTGATTGAGATGGCCAGCTTAAACCTTCACATTTGAAGCAGAAAACCACTGTTTTAACAACTTGGATGTATGTTTGGGGTCATTATCCTGCTGAAATATCCAATTCTGCTGCAATGTTTCTTCAGCATATGATAACAAATTGTTTTCTAAAATGTCCTTGTAAATATCAGCGTTCATATTTCCGTTGATCTCGATCAATGGACCGACTCCTTGTGCAGAGAAAATTCCCCAAACCATCACACTTCCTCCACCGTGTTTTTACAGTAGGAATTTGGTACCGAACATCATTTTCTCGTACCAATTGAATGTAGTACATGTCGTCTACCATCGCTTCCAAAAAGATTAAATTTAGATTGTAATTGTAATCGGGCCTTCTTATTCTTTTTACTAATTAATGTTTTTTTTTTAAAACCTGTACGGCCAAAAAGTCCCACATGATGTAGTCTTCGTGTCACAGTACTACGACTAACATTAGCTAGGTTTTCATCCTTTAGCTCGCGTGCAATTTCGGCAGCAGTTTTCTTGACATCCGCAGTTGATTTGCGTTTAATGATACGATCTACTTTTTAGACGTTTTTCTTGGTCTTCCACTACGCGGACGATCTTTTAAACCATATCCGCAACGGTATTTTACAATAATATCGTTCACGGTTGATTTAACTATCGATAATAATGAAGCAATCTCACGAGAAGACTTTCCTTCTTTTGAAAATTTTATTACTCTCTCACGAATTTGGATTTGCATATGCCGAACCATGTTTATGCTCCCACGACCTTTTGTGAACTAAATGTGAACATTCAACGCGTTATTATTCTTAAATACGTCACTGAACGTCCTACTGCGTCAATGTATATTATGTATGTGGTCGGAAACTTTAGCACATATAAATATAAGAATAATAATAATAAATATATTCACAAACATAAATAATATTGTTTTACTATATTATTTTGTTTCCTATATCTCATACTCACATCTCATAATGATTAAAAATCATTAGTCTTTTTTTTTTAAATAAATTAGAGTACGAAATAGCACTGGCCGGAAACTTTGCATGCCACTGTATATATATATATATATATATATATATATATATATATATATATATATATATATATATATATATATATACATAAACTTGCGTGCATAGAAATCGGCCCATTGTAAACTTTTGACTTTAACTATATTTTTTTAAAAAAACTATTCATCAGATCAAAAAAAGAAATATGCTGTTTGAAAGACAATTTAATATGCTTTAATGTGAGTATAAATTTACAAAAACTTATTTCGACTTCCTATGTTTAACATAGTGAAATTAATGCATTAAGCAAATTAAGCTTTTTTATTATTAACATAAATAGGGTTATTGACAATTTAAAACTTAAAACTTAATTTTTTAATAATGGGTATGACCTCCTCTTGCCCTAATAACATCTCTCATACGATTAGGCAAAGATCTAATCAAGTTTGCTATTGTTTCTTGAGGGATGTTAAACCACTCTTCTTCTACTGCAACAATAAGCTCTGCGATCGAGTTTGGGGTATGAAGTCTAGCTCGAATTCTTCGTTTTAACTCATCCCATAAATGTTCGATCGGATTTAGATCAGGACTGTATACTGGCCACTCCATAACCCGAAAACCGACTTCTGCAATGTAATCTTGCACGATTCTTGCGGTGTGCGGCCTTGCATTGTCATGCATAAAGGTAAATTCGTCTCCAATGTAGTCGACGTAAGGTACCACATAAATTGCTAAAATCTCCTCGATATATCTAGCAGCCGTTAAACCTCTTCTTCCGTGAACACGGTCGCCCCTACGAATGAACTCAGGGTCGGTTCGTGCTCCTATAGAAATTGCACCCCAGATCATACAGGAACCACCTCCATAAGCACTCCGCTCTTCAAAGCAGCAATCTGCAAATCGCTCTCTTGGTCTTCGGTACACTTTCCTTCTTCGGTCGCTACCATGGAGGCATATTCTGGTCTCATCTGAGAACAGAACAGATCCCCATTGTTCCAACGTCCAATTCAGATGATCCCGTGCAAAACGCAGGCGGGCTTGCCGATGAGCTGGAGTAAGTTTTGGACCAATCGCAGGTGTTTTAGGGGTCAGGTTATTTTCCTGCAGTCTTCGTCTTACTGTCCACTGACTAATAGCCACTCCTCGCACCTCACGGAGCTGTCGTTGCACTTGGACGGCATTAAGGTGACGATTTCTTAATGTTGTTGACAAAATAAAGCGGTCATCACGAGCGGTTGTAAATCGCCTTCTGCCTGTTCCAGGTCGCTTATGAAAGGATCCAGTCTCCTCATAACGTTTGCACACTCTTCGAACCGCTGCGCGTGTCATATTCAATTGTCTAGCAACAGCTCGCTGACTAAGTCCATTTTCGATTAAAGCAATAACTTGGGCGGCTTTTTGTGGTGTAGTATGCATTAAACTAACACACTTAAACACTACTGAGATTATGAAAAACGAATTAATATGCAAATTTCAGTTGCAAACGCAATAATTTTAATATTTGACAAATTTGTTTATTTTCGTTACAATCACCACATAAACACGTTTCATTTGTTTACCGGTTGCTACGCATATAAACGATAAGCCTTCTTGATAAATTTATACTCATATTAAATTGTCTTTCAAACAGCATATTTCTTTTTTTGATCTGATGAATAATTAAAAAAAAAAATATAGTTAAAGTCAAAAGTTTACAGTGGGCCGATTTCTATGCACGTTAGTGTATATATATATATATATATATATATATATATATATATATATATATATATATATATATATATATATATATACAGTCCCTGGCTAAATTATTAGACGCACTGTATTTTTTTTAGTAATTTTATGTTTCTTAAGAGTTTTTTATGCAATAATGGTATATTTAAACTACAATATTATTGATTTTTATTTAAAAGAATTGTTGTAGACTACATATTTGTATTTATTTTTAACATATGGCAACACTGTGTTGACAAAGTGATACATGAACGTAAACAACTACAAACCTGTATCAGTCGCGATCGGAATCGAGTCAGGTACGGACGTGTTTCTGTGACTTTATGGACTGTGATTGTTTGTTTAACAGTTTTATACTACTCAGTTATTAGTTTATTTTGTATGCAGTGTTTTAAAAAAGTAATTGGACTATTTTCATTATGGGTAGAAAAGGCGATCTTTCACCACGTAAAAAAGCTGAAGTGAAGGCCCTTGTGATTTCGAAAACATTTACAAACCGAGAAATATCACGAAGATTGGAGGTTTCTGAAGCTAGTGTACGACGCATAAAAAAGAAAATTGAGTCAGGGAAGGAATTAAGCCCGAAAAGAAAGAAAAGATGCGGTAGAAAACCAATTTTCACTCCACGGTCAGAGAGATGTTTGAAGAAAATTTGTGTAGAAAACAGATTTGCTGCCACAAAGGTAATAAAATCACAACTCCAGGATGCTAGCGTAAATGCTTCTGAGCGCACTGTTCGAAGAAAATTGAAAGAATTAGATTTTAAGGCCTGTCGCCCCGCCAGGAAGCCCAAGTTAACAGCTGCAATGAAAGCAAAGCGCCTGAAGTGGGCCAAACAATGGCAAGACAAAGATGTGGACTTCTGGAGATCGGTAAGATACAACAATTTAATCAATAATTGATACATTATTATCATTTTCAGTTAAATAAAGCAAATAAACATGGAAATTTATATATTTTTCCTATTTTTGACAGGTCTGCTTCAGTGACGAAAGCACATTCGAAATTTTGCAGAATAAAGCTCAGTATGTGTGTCGTCGTCATGGAGAAAAGTTTCATCCTGATTGTGTCGTCCCGACGGTTAAACATCCCACCAAAGTGATGATTTGGTCAGTCATCAGCGGCAAGGGCACTGGACGTCTGTACGTCGTCAAAGGAATAATGAGGCAAGATCAGTACAAAGAAGTATTACAAAATCGGTTGATTCCGCAGCTCAGAGAATGGTTTCCAAATGGGGAACCATTCACTTTCATGCAAGATGGAGCTCCCTGCCACACTGCTCGGTCTGTTAAAGCTTTTTTGGCAGAAAAAAATATCCCTCTGTTGGATTGGCCGGGTAATAGCCCCATTGAAAATGTGTGGGACCTGATGAAAAGAGAAGTGGCTAAAGATGTGATTACCAACAAAACCCAGCTCCTAGAAAAGATTATTCATGTGCGGAATCATCATCCTCGAATGCAGGAGACAGTACAATCTTGCATTGATAGCATGCCGCGCAGAATTAAAGCTTTGATAGCGGCTAAAGGTGGCTCAACTAAATATTGACTTTTACTAACATTAATTTCACTTTTCTTTAAAACTTAATAAACTTATGCTTTTCTAAATTAATGCTGTTTTATTTATGTCAAATAAATAGGTAATTGATTGGATAATATAAAAATAAAAAACAAATCAATTTAAAATAATAAAACGGTACAATATCACTCGGTAATTAATATTTTACATGAAATCTTGCAGTGCGTCTAATAATTTGGCCAGGGACTGTATATATATATATATATATATATATATATATATATATATATATATATATATATATATATATATATATATATATATCACGTAAGATGAAAAGTTTTTGGCCGTGCTACTTAAAACACATTTTTTTTTCAAAATTCGACTTTATATCATCATTCATCAGTATACTCTCCTTCAAAATCGATATAATCAGTCCCACGCTTTTCTAACATTTCTATATTTTTCTTGTAGAAGAATTTATCTTTGCCTTCAAAATAGGCTTCAGTTTCGGAGATAACTTCTTTACTGGAGCCAAATCTGTAGAAATGGAACAGCATAAATCAATTAATTTCTTAGACTTAACGATTGAAAATATTAACGATAAACATGACTTCTCGATCTTCCATAAACTATCACATACAGACTCGATAATACATAATAGCTCTAATCATCCTCATTAACACGAAATGGCTGCTTTTAATTCCTTTATTCATAGACTTCTTCACATACTAATGGCAAGAGAGAATTATATTAAAGAACTAAATATAATAAAACAGATAGCAGTTAACAACGGATATCGACCAGACATAACAGATAAAATCATCAAAAAATCTTATAGACAAGCTATTAATATGGTATACCCAACAATTAAAACTCATAAACATAATTTAAAAACACTCACTTATACAGGAGAGATAACCAATTTTGTATCCAAACAACTGTCTAAAAGAGGTTTAAAAATCGCGTTTAAAACTAATAATAAACTTTCAAATCTAATAAAATATAACAAAAATAAAAGTGATAAAATGACAAAATCGGGGATATACCCACTGAATTGCGGTTCTTGCTCAAAATTCTACGTTGGTCAGACAGGTAGATCATTTAAAAAAAGAATTAACGCACATAAAAGAAGTTATATAATAAAATAACACCTCTAATTACGCTGACCATTTAATCTTAGAAAACCACAATTTTGACGAAAATTTTAAAATTCTTCATAATGAATCTAAATCTAAAAAGTCGAATTTCTTAGAAAGCATGGAGATTAACAAATATAAGAATAGAAACATTTTACTGAATCAACAACTTGAAACCAACAACTCTCCGTTAATGAACCTTTATAAAAATTAGAAATTAACCCAACCAGATTTACCTAGAACAATAAACAAGATTAAATATTAAGGTTTTTCCAATCGTATATTGTGTATTTATGGTTTTATATTATTGTACCCAACAAACAAAGGTGGATGATATCACCAAACGGATAACATCTCTGAAATGGAGCTGAGCCGGCGATGTAGCGAGAGCGACGTATAAGTGGAGTGGCAAGATCACTAGGTGGAGACCATGGGGTGAAAAGCGAAGCATGGGAAGACCTCAACAGAGATGGAGCGACGATCTGAAGGGAATCGGAGGGCTTAACTGGTATCAACAAGCACAACATAGAGAAGAAACCGGTCAAGTGCAAGTTGAACTTGCACAATTAGTGTTCCGTACGTTGATTGTTTTTAAAATAAAAATTTTTGTTAGGGTGTTATAAAATGATCAGTGACTTCACAAAACACACCCCAAATGAGTTTTCAACAAAGTTTGTTTCCAATCTTTACTGAAAACTGGTGACCTTGAAATTTTGTTTTTTTTTTATATACCAAATAAATTATTAAAGGTAATGCACTCGTGATAATTTTCGTTCAATCTATACCTCGTAGAGAATATTCCAGAATTTTTTCAAAATTTTTTGATCAGTACTTTTCGAGATAAGGTAGGGGACAGCGATTTTTGAAAGTTATACGAAGAAAAGTGTGCGCAAGTATTACATTATATATATATTTTTTACTCGGGTTTTGACAAGCTTTCATTTGACACCACACTCGATGACCTAGTAAAAAAAATTTTTTTTCACTTCCGATTTCACCCCTCACAACGAACCCCTTAAGTCAAAATTTATGTTACGGTGGTATAAAATAATCAGTGACTTCACAAAACACACCCCAAATGAGTTTTCAACAAAGTTTGTTTCCAATCTTTACTGAAATCTGATGACCTTGTTTTTTTTTATATGCCATATAAATTATTAAAGGTAACGCACTCGTGATAATTTTCGTTCAATCTACACCCCGTGGAGAATATTCCAGAATTTTTTCGAAATTTTTTGATAAGTACTTTTCGAGATAAGGCCCGGGACAGCGATTTTTCGCGAATTTTTAAAAATAATACAAAGAAAAGTGCGCGCAAGTATAATATTATATATATATTTTTACTCGTGTTTTCACAAGCTTTCATTTGACACCACACTCGATGACCTAGTAAAAAAAATTTTTTTTCATTTCCGACTTCACCCCCCAAAACTAACCCCTTAAGTCAAAATTTAATTCTCAAAACTACATGGCTCTGCTGAGGCCATCAATTCCTATATTATTACCAAATTTCACCTTTCTATGTCAAATAGTTTCGGAGAAAATCGGGTGTGACAGACAGACAGACAGACACCGAAGTGATCTTATAAGTGTTCCGTACGGAACACTAAAAATGGAAAGATTTGAGAGAGGCCTATACCCGACAGTGGGTGGAGAGCGGCTGAAGGAAGAAGAAGAAGAATTATTGTACCCAATTATATAATTAGAATTACGTGTATCTAAGTACACTGAGGATTCTTGAACAGATAGAACGAAAATGCTATATTTAAGGATATGTATTCAATGTTACATTTAATTTAAAATTCTTATTCGTCCGAAGAAGGCACCGTGTGCCGAAACAATTGTCATGAAAAATAATAATATTGTGAAAATTAAAAAACATTACTTTCTTTCCCGCGAGCATTTTCTTTGAGGTCTGCGAAGAGATAATAGTTGCTGGAGGCTAAATCTGGAGAATACGGTGGATGAGGAAGCAATTTGAACTTCAATTCATGCAATTTTACCATCGTAACTATTGATTTGTGGCACGGTGCATTGTCATGAGGAAAGAGCACTTTTTTCTTGTTCATTTGGGGCCGTTTCTTTGCGATTTCCGCCTCTAAATTCACTTATATAATATTTGCTATTGATGGTTTTTCCCATGTCAGCAGAGTCGATGAAAATTATTCCATGCGCATCCCAAAATACAGAGGCCAAAACCTTCCCTACCGACTGTTGTGTTTTTGGTCGCTTCGGGCGGCTTTCGCCAGCTGTTTTCCACTCAGCTGACTACCAATTTGATTTCGGTGTGTAGTGGTGGATCTATGTTTCATCCACTGTCATATATCGCATGAAAAAATCGTTTTTATTGCGCTTAAACAGGTCCAAACAGTGCTCAGAATCATCAACACGTTGTGGTGTTTGGTCCTCTGTGAGCAAACGGATACCCATTTCGAACAGAGCTTTCTCATGCCCAAATGTTCATGTAAAATATGTCCAACACATTCTTTTGATATTTTGGGGTGTCAGCTATCTCACACAATTTCACTTTACGGTCATTCAAAACAATTTTATGGATTTTTTTATGTGTAACCACCTCATTTGGGCGTCCACAGCGTTCAGCATCATTTGTATCTGTACGACCGCGTTTAAATTCAGCATACCAGTAAATGATGTGTGATTTTCCAGGGGTAAAGTTCCCGTAATACTTATCAAGCCATTGCTTCGCTTGAACGATATTTTTTCCCATCAAAAAACAATGTTTAATCAAGACACGAAATTCGATTTTTTTCCATTGTGAAAATATCAAAAGTAACATCACTAAAACCACTGTAACTTGTAAACTAATCGTCCAAATATCATGAAATTTTGACACGTATCGTTTGAAGGTTGGTACTTCCTAAAAACTTTATGGATTCTTTGAAAAGGGCGGCATCTATGTGTCAGACCAAACACTTTTCAACCTACGTATTATATATATATATATATATATATATATATATATATATATATATATATATATATATACATATTTCTTATAAATAATTATTCATAAAATTTATCTAAACTAAAACAAACCAGGAGAAATTGTTATAATCCTATTAAAACTCTAGAAAATTTATCGACAGACTCCTTTCACCCTCTTTCCCACCCCCTTCTCTTTATCAAGAATTATATGTGTACCAATTTGAAATTGGTATCTCATTTTATTCAAAAGTTATGGTGCCAAGAGTGTTCAGATCATTAGATCGACAGAGAGACTGAAATATGTGTTTCGTTATGTAGAAACCTTAAAACATAAAGAAAACAAAAAATTTCGTAAAGTGATTTTTATCTGAATACAATTTGTACTTCCCTTTAGTAAACGAAGAAAAAAATCGATCTCACAAAAACTGATTTAAGATCACACCATTGACATGTGTTTGCTAAATTGCTATAAATGTTCTGTAATGACAGTGAGTCGTAAAGTATTTCCAGCGAACTATAATTACAGTATAGGTAATATAGAGTTGCAGAGAGTGGAGACAACCAAAGACCTGAACATTATTCTGGACTCTAGGTTGACCTTCAATCAGCACATTGGCAAGGTGGTTTCAGAAGCGATGAAAATGATGGAGTTCATAATTAGAAATGGTAGGTCTTTTCAAAATATTGAAACCTTTTCATCATTATTCAATGCATTGGTCAGAAGTAGGCTTGAGCATGTGTCTATTATCGGGGCACCATTCTATAATAGGTGGGTTGTGGCTTTGGAAAGGGTTCAAAGGAGGTTTTTAAAGTTTTTGGCTAGGAAAGTTGATGGGGTGTATCCACCGGTAGGTATAGAGAATGATATTTTGTTAGAGAGATTTACTTATATGATCTCAGAGAAACGTAGAAATATGGATATGGTGATGTTTCTGTATAAATTTGTAAATGGTGTGATTCAATGTCCACTGTTGCTGGAGGAACTGAATTTTGTTGTGCCCAGACTAGCTCAACGGACTGGAAACTTCTATCTTCCTACTGCTCACACAGATATCATATATTGTATGCTTCTCCCGTTTACAAGATATGCGCTGCTTATAATAAGGTATCTAGAGCATGTGATCTGTCCATGTCTCAGAGGGAATTCTTCTGTATCTGTCTAAATTTACTTTAATAGCTGTAAGCATATGTGAAGCTGTAGTTTGTTTATTGTTTGTATAATTAAGCATTTGGTGATATGTATTAGTACTGTTTAATGATTGTATGATTAATTATTTTCTTAGGCTTGTAATAGTAATAAATAAATAATAAATAAATAAATAAATAAATAAATAAATAAATAAATAAATAAATGTGTTACTAATCGGCAACTATAAAGTCTTTTTTATATTAGTATCATGTTTATTACATAGAACTTATTAATGAGTTTTATTCTTCAATTATCTATTCATGTTATCAGCAGAATTATTGCATACTTAAATCAGAATCTCCATACAACATATAGTTAAACAATAGGTAAAATATTAATTTGTAATTTGATAATTACCCATTATGCAAAAAATGCAACATCGTTAATGCGTTTGCTTTGTAATATAATAATGAATTAAATTTGTATTTTTATTATTAGAGAGTTTTTTTTATGGGTCTAGCACACGTGCTACAGGGAAGTCCTTAAAGCGCTCCAAGAGCGGCAGGTGCGCGGAAAAAGCGATTCACGTTGTTCTTGAATCGCTGTAAATTGTACACAGCTCTAGGCAAATTATGCCAAAGAAATGATGTTCTCCATATAAAAGACTGCTTGAAAAGAGTTGTACGCGAAGTAACAAGCTGATCCTCATACGGATGTGAAGTATTAGCGCAACGTGTATTTCTAACACGCACCGCTCTGGGAGGAATTAAGCGGACTACATCTTTCGAATACTTGTAGAATAGACTCAAGTCGCCGAGCGTTCTTCGATGTTCCAGCGAATCAAGGCTGCCGGTCAGTTCCGGGTCTCCAATCAGACCAACAGCTCTTCCCTAAACAGAATCCAACAAACGCAGCGCATGCCCGGGAGCGGAGCACCAAACACGGGAGCAGCACTACACAGCCGGTCGAACCTGAGCTTTGTAAAGAATTAACAGTTACCGCGGAGTGTAAAGCTTTCTGGTTCGAAATAATATTCCCAATCTTTGAGAAGCTTTCCCGCCACGCCCGCAACACGCCCATGCCAGGATACATTCGCTCCCAAATCAACGCCCAACAAATCGAGCGGGAAACGACGCGCCACGATACAACAACGCCGGGCCCAGCAACGCTAACCTTCCCAGAAAAAACTGTCGCTCGGAACCCTGCAGTGCCAAATTCCACCCGGCCACTGTCACCACAAGACAGAACTCTTTCCAGGTCTTTGTTAAGTTAAACGACCTCCTTCTGTCTGCGGACATTCGCCCGAGTAGCCGATGTCCGAGCACTCAAAGTAAACGAAGAGACAAGCGTACTGTCATCTGCAAAGCTGTTAAGTTAACAAAGCTGCAAAGTTAACACTTGGATTCATTTACACATGGATAAGATTTCTGTATGATGTCTATGGTGCGGAAACTTCACGGTTTTCGCACTACGTGGCAGATTTACAGGGAAAGTGAGGGTGGTATATTCACGAGGGTGGATTAAAAGTTTTGTAAAAAAAACAGAAATTAACACAATCTCCATTGAGCTCAATACAATTGGTCCAGCGAGATTTCAGTTTTTTTATTTCCTCAAAAAAATGTATCGAACTGCACATAATACTGGTTGACAGCACAGATAACCTCTTGATTTAACGAAAATTTATTCCCCCAAGCTAATTATTTTTATTATTATGAGAAATGAAAAAAGTTACTTGGGGCCAAATCTAGCGAACAGGGTTGATTCGGAACTATTTTGAAGCTCTGCTCGTGCACTTTTGCCATTACAATGGCCGATGTGTGAGCAAGCACACTGTCCTGGTGCAGCAATCTCATGAAGCTTAATGCAACTATCTTCCATCATGATACCATAAATTCTGTCAACCATTTCTTCGGAAGAAACCTCAATCAGGCGTCCTGAACGTGCAGTATCTACACAGTACTCATATACAGCTACGTTTGCTTTGGCTCTCTTTCAGTTCAATTTCTATCTGGGCCGCAGTCCACTTTTTTAAATAACGATATTCAGCTTTATCCGTTTCTACGAAACGTGTAACACAGATCACTTAGGATAGCAAAAAACCGAGCGGTGTGCCTGTTTGAAACTTTGAACACAAATGTTAAAAGAATCACGTTTACTTATTAATCTACCCTTGTTATGTTTTATGTTTAATCATTTATATTGAAAATATTAAGGATTTTTAAATTTCCAAATATTTAAAAGGTGAGTTTATAATCGACTATTGACTATTTATTAAGTTGCATATAGTTCTAGACACATAGAGGAAGTATACCATTCATAGCATCGTTTCCCTCCAAATCAACGATCCATACGAGACTGCAATGAGTGTGGTACGGACAAGTAGAAAACAATCGGCTTCAAACACAACAGTAACTTTATATAACATTCGCTGTTGGTGGTTTTTCCCTTTTCGATAAAAATTATTACATGTGCATCCCAATATACAGAGGCCAAATCCTTCCCAGCCAACTGTTGTGTCTTTGGTCGCTTCGGGCGGCTTTCATCGGCTGCTGTCTACTCAACTGACTGCCGATGTGATTCCGATGTGTGGGGGTGGATACATGTTTCATCCATTGTTAAATATCACATGAAAAAAATCCTTTTTATTGCGCTTAACACGTCCAAACCGCGCTCAGCATCATCAACACGTTATTGTTTTTGGTCCACTGTGAGCAAAGCGGTAGCCATTTCAAACAGAGCTTTCTCATGCCCAAATGTTCATGCAAAGTATGACCAACAGATTCTTTTGACATCTTTAGGGTGTCAGCTATCTCACGCAATTTCACTTTACGGTCATCCAAAACAATTTTGTGAATTTTTTTGATGTTTTCCGATGTAACAACCTCATTTGGGCGTCCAGAGCATTCAGGATCATTTGTATCGTACGACCGCGTTTAAATTCAGCATACCAGTAAATGATGAGTGGTTTTCCAGAGGCAGAGTCCCCGTAACACTTATCAAGCTATTGCTTTGCTTGAACGGTATTTTTTCCCATCAAAAAACAGTGTTTAATCAACACACGAAATTCGATTTTTTCCATTGTTCTGAAAATATCAAAACTAGCGTCACTAAAACCACTGTAACTTGTAAACTAATTAAGTTGGGAATGTGGAATCTTTGGCACAATGATACTACTCAGTATATATCACCACTACACCAAACACTTTATTTTTGCGCTCGACGCGCGTTTCGCTAACCATGTTAGCTTCATCAGGAGCGATGATTGACTAAAGCTAAACTACAAATCTACCTTATTTATACTTAGCCTCACCCTTGAATTACTAAAGCGGAACTAATGACATAGGCAAGGCCATCAGTTCCGGCCAAGTAACCAGTAGAGGGGACTATAAGGAATAGGCCCTCTGTCTTTATTTAAACTACTTTCCATTTTATGATTTCCATACTTTCGTATGCGTTCAACAATCTCCTATCAGATACATTTTTTATTAATCTTAGATTATCTAATGTTACAGTATGATCAGCTTCAAGGGCATGTTCGGCAATGCTAGACTTTTCTGTTCTATTATATTTTAAGTGTGCTAAATGTTCTTTAAATCGTGTTTTAATTGACCTTTTAGTTTGCCCAACATACTTTTTGTCACAATCATTACAACTAATTTCATAAATTCCACTTTTCTCACAATTAGGAATCTTATCTTTGGGATTTCCTAAGATATTCCTCAGATTGTCTGGTGACTTATAGACTAAGGTGAGGCCTACCTTATTAAATGCCTTATTGAGTCCCTTGCTATATTTCGGATTATATGGTATGGAGACATACTTGGTGTTATTTTCTTCGCGTGTAAAAAGGGTGGAATTCTGAATATTAAACCTAAACTTATGTCTATTTATTAGCTTATTTACTAAGTCATCGTCATAACCATTAACTCTAGTTATATTTCTAATACGATTCCTTTCTTTATTAAAGTTTACTCTATTCAGAGGGAAAGTGACCAAACGATGAACTAAAAAATGTAATGAGGCTAATTTATGTTGTTTGCAATGAAATGAATCATTAGGAATATATCTATCTGTTACTGTGTCCTTCCTATAGATATCAAATTCTAATCTATTATTATTTTTAATAATTAAAATATCTAGAAAAGAAAATTGTCCTTTGTTTTCAACTTCGTAAGTGAATTTAATGGAATCATACCGGCTATTTAATTTAGAAACAAAAACATCAATATTTTCTTTTTTTGTATCAAAAATCGCGAAAATATCATCCACATACCTACGAGTATACCATACCCTTGGGAAATATTCAAATTCTTGACTGGCTTCGATTTCAAATTTACTCATGAATAAATTGGCTACGCAAGATGACAAGCAATTACCCATATCTGTTCCTTCTTTCTGAACATAAAATTGATTGTTATATTGGAAATAATTTTGTTCCGTATAAAGTTTAGATAATGTTAAGTATTCACGAATAATTTCGTCCTCAAAGTCATTCATTCTAAGTAATTCTTCGAGATATTGTAAAGTTTGTGGAATTGGCACACTTGGGAACAAAGAACTAACATCAAAAGAAATTAAGACTTCACCTTCATTAAGAACTAGATTTTTTGTTTTATTAATGAATTCTAACGAACTTGAGAAGTTACCATTAAATACTTTCGCAGTGAAGAATTCGTTAGAATTCATTAATAAAACAAAAAATCTAGTTATTAATGAAGGTGAAGTCTTAATTTCTTTTGATGTTAGTTCTTTGTTCCCAAGTGTGCCAATTTCACAAACTTTACAATATCTCGAAGAATTACTTAGAATGAATGACTTTGAGGACGAAATTATTCGTGAATACTTAACATTATCTAAACTTTGCACGGAACAAAATTATTTCCAATATAACAATCAATTTTATGTTCAGAAAGAAGGAGCAGCTATGGGTAATTGCTTGTCACCTTCCATAGCCAATTTATTCATGAGTAAATTTGAAATCGAAGCCAGTCAAGAATTTGAATATTTCCCAAGGGTATGGTATAGGTATGTGGATGATATTTTCGCGATTTTTGATACACAGAAAGCAAATATTGATGATTTTGTTTCTACATTAAATAGCCCGTATGATTCCATTAAATTCACTTACGAAGTTAAAAACAAAGGACAATTTTCTTTTCTAGATATTTTAATTATTAAAAATAATAATAGATTAGAATTTGATATCTATAGGAAGGACACAGTAACAAATAGATATATTCCTAATGATTCATTTCATTGCAAACAACATAAATTAGCCTCATTACATTTTTTAGTTCATCGTTTGGTCACTTTCCCTCTGAATAGAGTAAACTTTAATAAAGAAAGGAATCGTATTAGAAATATAACTAGAGTTAATGGTTATGACGATGACTTAGTAAATAAGCTAATAAATAGACATAAGTTTAGGTTTAATATTCAGAATTCCACCTTTTTTACACGCGAAGAAAATAACACCAAGTATGTCTCCATACCATATAATCCGAAAAATAGCAAGGGACTCAATAAGGTATTTAATAAGGTAGGCCTCACCTTAGTCTATAAGTCATCAGACAATCTGAGGAATATCTTAGGAAATCCCAAAGATAAGATTCCTAATTGTGAGAAGAGTGGAATTTATGAAATTAGTTGTAATGATTGTGACAAAAAGTATGTTGGGCAAACTAAAAGGTCAATTAAAACACGATTTAAAGAACATTTAGCACACTTAAAATACAATAGAACAGAAAAGTCTAGCATTGCCGAACATGCCCTTGAAGCTGATCATACTGTAACATTAGATAATCTAAGATTAATAAAAAATGTATCTGATAGGAGATTGTTGAACGCATACGAAAGTATGGAAATCATAAAATGTAAAAGTAGTTTAAATAAAGACAGAGGGCCTATTCCTTATAGTCCCTTCTACTGGTTACTTGACCGGAACTGATGGCCTTGCCTATGTCATTAGTTCCGCTTTAGTAATTCAAGGGTTAGGCTAAGTATAAATAAGGTAGATTTGTAGTTTAGCTTTAGTCAATCATCGCTCCTGATGAAGCTAACATAGTTAGCGAAACGCGCGTCGAGTGCAAAAATAAAGTGTTTGGTGTAGTGGTGATATATACTGAGTTGTAAACTAATTGTCGAAATGTCATAAAATTTTGACCGTATCGTCTGAAGGTTGGTACTTCCTAAAAATCATATGAATTTTTTGAAAAGGGCGACATCTATGTGTCAGACCAAAAACTTTTCAGCCTGCGTGTTATTTAAAAAAATATATATATATATTTTTCGTAAACATAACCTTTCACAAGAATTTTGTCAAATTCTCAAGTCGCTACGTGATTTAGTTTGTTAGTGGCAGTCATTTAAATAGAACCTATATGATTTTACAACAACGGAAAACATTGAATAACGAGCAGTGATAAAATATTTGTTTTTGAAAAAGAAAACGAATGATGAGATACAAGCGGAACCCAGCGAAATTTATGGGAACTCTGCACTTTCGTCATCGACCATAGAATATTGGACAGCTGAATTCAAATGCGGCCGTACAAGCATTTTTGATGAAGAACGTCCAGGTCGCCTGACACCATGTCAGAAATGATTGAAAAAATCCAAGATGTAGTGATAAATGATCGGAGAGTGAAAGTACGTGAGATTGCTGAGGCTGTGGGCATCTCAACTGAACAGGTGTAAAACATTTTAACAGCTCATTAGGATATGAGGAAGCTGTCCACAAGATGGGTGCCGCGATTGTTCACAATTGACAATAAATACGCACTTGTGTCAACTTCAAAAGAATGTTTGGCGATATTAAAGAGCAATCGGAATGATTTTTGGCGTCGATAATAACTGTTGACGAACTCATCATAGTGTACGATAGACCAAAGAACAATGTCAACAGTGGGTTTTCCGTGGCGAACTGGCAGCTAAAGAAGGCCAAGGCGACTTTATCGACGAACAAAGTCATGACCACAATGTTTTGGGATGCACGCGGCATAATTCACGTCGATTACCTTGAACAGGGCAAACGATTAATTACGTCAGTATTACGTCAACTTATTGGATGGTTTCTACCATGCTATGAAAGAAGAACGTTCGCATTTGGCGAAGAAAAAAATCTCTTTCATCAAGACAATGCACGCGTGCACACTTGTGTCATCGCCATGGTAAAATTCCATGCAAATTGTTTCCGCATCCATCGTATTCGCCATATTTAGCCACCAGCGATCATTTATGATTTCCCAATATGAAAAAATGGCTCAACGGAAAAAATGTGGCTCAAGTGATAAGAGCGATAGCTGAAACAAAGGCCTATTTTGAAGAGTTGGAGAAATTGTACTTTTAGGTGGGATACAAAAGGTAGAAAAACATTGCAGTAAGCGTATCGAGCTACAAGGAGACTATGTTCAGAAATAAAATAAATTTTACACATAAAAATGTTTTTCCTTGTCAAGGGCAGGTACTTATCATACAACCCTCGTATATAGGGAAATGATATTCTTATTTCTAAATAAAGGATTTTTTCAACTACGCTAAATAATTGGTGTATATCATGCGACACAAATATTTTAATATCCAGAAAAAAACCTTTGGATTTTAGTATACAAATGATATAATTTTTCTTTGTTGCTAAAAATGAGTCTATTACCAAAATGGTCTGATTTTATAACATTAAAATACCATTACTGCGACGAAAAGATCTTTTTCATGATCAAAACAATTTGACTTTCTCACAATAAAAAATAACTTAATATAATAACTTAGATATTAATAAAGAAAGGGTAAGCAGAAAAAGACTTTCAATAAAGTTAAAAATTATAAAATAATTTGCAGCTATCTCTACTTCAAGAATCCTGAGAAAAACGTATACGATATACAGGGTGCGGCGCTTAAATCCAGACAAATTAATTTTCCGCCATATAGTATTTTTTTTTTATAGGTCTAGCACATGTGCTGCAGGGAAGTCCCTAAAGCTCTACAGGCGCGGCATATGTGCGGAAAAAAGCGATTCACGTTGTTCTTGAATAGCTGTAAATTGTACCCGGTGGGAAACACAGCGCTGGGCAAATTATTCCAAAGGGATGATGTTCTCTATATAAACGAGTGCTTGAAAAGCGTTGTACGCGGAGTAACAAGCTGAGCCTCATACGGATGTGAAGCACCAGCGCGACGTGTATTTCTAACATGCACCGCTTTGGGAGGAATTAAGCGGGCTACATTCTTCGAACACTTTCCATGAAAATAGTTGTAGCACAGACTCAAGTCGCCAACCGTTCTTCGATGTTCCAGCGAATCAAGGCCGCCGGTCAATTCCGAGTCTCCAATCAGACGGACAGCTCTTCTCTGAACAGAATCCAACAAATGCAGTGTATGTTTGGGAGCGGAGCCCCAAACATGGGAGCAGTATTCCATAGTTGGTCGAATTTGAGCTTTGTAAAGAATTAACAGTTGTGGGGGTGTAAAGCTTTCTGGTTCGGAATAATATTCCCAACTTTTAAGAAGCTCTCCTTGCTATGCCTGCAACATGTTCATTCCAGGACATATTTGCTCCCAAACTAACGCCCAACAAATTGAGCGACGATGCTAGGGGAATGGAGTGCTCCGACATAACTATGTCGGGTTCAGCAACGTTAACTTTTTTAGAAAAAACTGTCGCCTGGGTTACTGTCACCTCAAGATAGAATTTCTTCCAGGTCTTTGTTAAGTTAAATGACCTTCTGCTGTCTGCGGATATTCGCCTGAGCAGCCGATGTCCGAGCGTTCAAGGTGAATAAAGAGACAAGCGTACTGTCATCTGTAAAGCTGTAGATTGGATTTCCGGTCTTTTCCAGCAGATCGTTAATGTAAAGAGAGTAGGAGACAGTTTGGAGCCCTGGGGCACACTGGCATTGATAGTGAAGGTATTAGAAAAAAAGCCGTCGACCTCCACTCGTAAAGAACGCTCTCTGAGGAAACATGAGAGCCACAAACAGAACCTTCCAGACATACCATAAGAGCGTAACTTAGCCAACAGTCCATCGTACCAGACACGGTCGAATGCCTTGGATATGTCAAGAGCAACCGCTCGAGATTCTCCAAAGTGTTCAATTGCGTTGTTCAAACATGTGTTACATAAGTCAGAAGATCTCCTGTTGATCCATGTTTACGAAAACCATATTGGTGATCGCTAATAATATTGAATCGTTCAAGATATTTTAGAAGATGCTCATTGATAACCTTTTTCATGACTTTCGATATTATTGAAAGCAGTGCGACTGGTCGGTAGTTATTTGGCAAGGCCTTCTTGCCTTTTTTAGGTATCGGCTGAACCGTGGCACATTTCCAGCAGGACGGAAATATTCCCTTTCTGTAAGATAGGTTAAAAAGTCTACAGAAAACTGGTGTTAGTTCCCTTGCACAGTTTTTGAGAACTATGGCAGGTATTCCGTTAGCACCAGAAGCCTTTTTGGTGTCTAGCTTCATTAAAATACGCTTTATGATGCGCTGTCTGAAGGCAACATCGGGCATCTTTGACTGCAATATGGGAATAGTAGGTGGTGTTTTTCCTTGGAAATCGACAGTAGAATGTGAAGCAAAGAGTTCAGCCAACAAGTTCGCTCTCTCAACAGGTGTGGTTGCAATGTAATTATCTGGACCTGTGAGTGGTGGTATGGTGGAGTTGGTAAAATTTTGACTAACTGCCTTAGCGACTGCCCAAAAGGACCTGGAATTGTTGGGACAAGCGAGAAGTTTGTTTCTAATTCGTTGATTGTGCGCCTCCTTGGTTTCGTCGATAATTCCTTTGCATCTGTTCCGGGCACGAACAAAGGTGTTACGATTTGTGGTGTTAGGATTTTCACGCCATTATCGGTAGGCAATATGTTCAGAAGCAACAGCTTCTTTGCATTTTCGGTCAAACCAAGGCTTGCCGTTGGAGGAGCATTTCTTCGAAAAAGGGAAAAGTAGTTCCCGTTCGTGAAAGCCACATACTTCTAGTAGACAGTCATAACCTCGAAATGACCAAGCCATTGCAAACAAGTGCGGAGTATAACCGAAGAGCCACGATTATCAAAAGTCTTCGCGCTGGGCGTTCGGTGACTGAAATAATTCGCTTCTTCGGGTATCCAAGATCAACTGTGTACGATATGAGGCATGTATGTGTATCAACAAGATGGTGCACCAGCACATACGAGCCATTTAATTCAAAACTAGTTATCGGATAACGTTCTGGTCTAAAGAGTTTTGGCCTCCAACAGCCCGGATTTGAACCCCCTCGACTACTATGTTTAGATCGTAATCGAAAGCGATACTGGCAAATCCAGACACCCTAATGTGGCATCTTTACGCACCACTATTGAAGCAGCATTTGTTAATATGGACAGCCCTGCTTTAAAGAGAGCGTGCGAGCGTATGATAGACAGACAGACGGACAGAGGACATACAGACAGACAGGCGGACAGACACCGAAGTTATCTTCTAAGTATTCCGTAGGGAACACTAAAACTAATGAAAAAATACTACAATATTTAGATTTCTTGAGCCCTAAAAAAAACATAACATGGTAAATACGAAAACGCCCCTTTAGCCCCTTATATGTGTTACTATAAATGATTATGCCTAAAATATGTCCATTATCTTAATCCAATTCTTATAATACACATATTATAAAAAAAAAAACTTTAGTAGTGCGTCTCTAATTACCTTTCAATGCATAATTCATGATATTGCAGAAATAAAGGTTCAAAATTGAACTTTTGCCATGTTGAACTCCACTTCCTATAATCTAAAATTCAATTATATCCTCCAATAAATACGTTGAGTCAATGGCGAAAAAATATATTAAGTGCTAAGTTTTGTAGTTTCATACCTACAAATTGTTGTGGTGCAATTGTTACGTCTGTCTGCCAGCTTAGTTTTTAGTGTACGACCAGTTTTTCAAGGTAACACTTGATTATCATCTTGAAATTTGAAGTATTTATAAGAACACTATAAAAGTTTTTACTTTCGTAAAATTCACTGTCAGCATTATAAAATAAAACTAACCAAGTGCAAGTCGGACTTGCGTAACTAGTGTTCCGTACGTTGATTGCTTTTAAAATAAAAATTTTTGTTACGAAAGTATAAAATGATCAGTGACTTCATAAAACACACCCTAAATGAGTTTTTGATGAAGTTTTTTTTTTCCGATCCTTACGGAAAACTGAGGAACCTGAAATTTTATTTTTTTTTATATACCAGATAAATAAATAATGTAATGCAGTCGCGATAATTTCCATTCAATCTACACCCTGTGGAGAATATTTCAGAATTTATTCAAAATTTTTGATCAGTACTTTTCGAGATACGGGGGAGAAAGCGATATAACAAAGAGTACTCTATTCCTCTCATTGGATAGACACCATCTACCTTATATGATAAATATTTTAGAAATCTTTTTTGAACTCGTTCTAACATTAGTTTGTAGCATAAATAATATGGGCTCCAAATAAGAGAGGCATATTCTAGTTTGGATCTCACATAAGACTCATGTAGCAGTATTAAAGATCGTTCACTATTAAAGCTTCTACAGTTGCGCACTATAAAACCATATAGACGATTGGTTTCCAGCGTTACGTTATTAATGTAGAAAAATTCATATTGTTATCGAATACTACACCCAAGTCCCTTACATTGTTGGTGCGCCCGAGAGTTGACGTTCCTAGTGAATATTCATATGTTATTTTTTTCCTCGTCACCGACATAATTTTACATTTAGAAATATTCAAGTCTAATTTATTGTGCTTACACCAATCCTCAAGCACGCAAAGCTCAGTTTGAAGCACTTTACAGTCCTGAATATATGAGACGGGCACATACACCTTGAGATCATCAGCAAAAAGCAGCCTGTCACAATTCAGAGTATCACAGAGGTCATTAATATATAGCAAAAATAGTAGGGGACCAAGATTGGATCCCTATGGCACGCCCGAGGTGTAGTAGTATATACATTACAAACAAACATAAAGAGAAGTAACTTGATTTTGCGTAAAGTTTTGTATGTTAAGTATACTCCTGAAAACTATATAAAGGCTGTTAACTTAATAATTCTTTCATCTGTCTTTTAAATTTAAGTATGTTGGTTATAAAAATAGATTCCAGCGAATCGCGGACTATTTTTATATTGCACATATTTGAAAGAGCTTAAATGGATATCATTGTGATTTAAATTTAGATGATGTTGTTATTGCATTTTTATTCCAATGAAGCTTTGTTCATATGAACATATGTTAATCATATGTTCGCTTTGATTGAAAAGTATGACGACACAATTCTCTGTATAATAGATAAAAAATAGCCTAAAAAAACCTTTTTTGAATAACAAAAATGGTATTTGCATCCGCTACCCCTCCCCAAACCAGAATATTTTAGCTAAGTTGAGAGTAAACGAATGCGTAATACAAATGAACCAGATACTGCTAATCATAATTTTGTTTTAAAATAGTGAAGATAAAAAATATTTTTTGCATATTTTTACAATGTTCTTCTTTTTTGCAGATCAAACTTTAATTTGAATTCTAACAAATGCCAAAAAATTTTGCTTGCCCTTCTACTGAGATGACGGTATTATTAAAATTAATACTCAAATTGTTAGTAAGTCTATGCTCTAAAACAAACTTCATGCAGACCTTTTTATCCAAATTTATTATGAGATGATTCCTGCCACACCAGAGGTAGAAGGATTTTATTGTTGAACTTGAATATATACATATATATGAAGACGTTGCATTTTATATATATCTATAATATATATAAAATGCAACGTCTGTCTGTCTGTCTGTCTGTCTGTCTGTCTGTCTGTCTGTCCGTTAGTGACCTTATCACTGGAGAACCACTTATCCGATTTACGTAATTTTTTTTTTTAAAACATACTTATGTTCTCTGGCCAGGTTATAGGCTATATTTTATTACGATAGGTAGCATGAGGAATGAGCAGTGACAATAATAGTGAGTGAAGTCGGAAAAAAGTTTGCTGCTAGCGCGTTCCCTTGCAATATACAGCCTAAACCATTAAATATGGAACAATATTATATAGCAGAGAATATCTATAATCTATAATATATATAAAATGCAATGTCTCTCTGTCTGTCTGTCTGTCCATTAGTGCGTTTATCACGCGAGAACCACTTATCCAATTTATGTGTCTTTTTTAAATTCATACATATATTCTTTGGCCAGGTTATATAATAATAATAATAATCTATATCTATAATATATATAAAATGCAGCGTCTCTCTGTCTGTCTGTCTCTCCGTTAGTGCGCTTATCATTGGAGAACCACTTATCTGATTTACGTGCTTTTTTTTTAAACATTCATATGTTCTCTGGCCAGGTTATCTATATATAATATATATAAAATGCAACGTCTCTCTGTCTGTCTGTCTGTCTGTCCGTTAGTGCGTTACGTACTTTTTTTTTTAAAACATACATATGTTCTCTGGCCAGGTTATAGGATATATTTTATTACGTTAGGTAACATAAAGAATAAGCAGTGACGATAATAGTGAATCAAGTCGGAAGAAAGGCTACCGTTAGCGTGTTCTCTTACAATATACTGCCTAAACCATTAAATATGGAACAATATCATGTTGCAAAGAATACAATATATATATATATAAAATGCAACGTCTCTCTGTCTGTCTGTCCGTTAGTGCGCTTATCACTTGAGAACCACTTATTCGATTTACGTGTTTTTATAAATTTATACATATGATATGTTCTATATAATTCGATATAAGCCTAGATAATGGGAGATAAGGTGAGATAATGGGAGATAAGTATAAATAATGGGAGATAAGCAGAGATAAGTCTAGGTAATGTAAGTTATGGTGAGATAATGGGAGATAAGGAGAAATAATGGGAGATGAGCAGAGATAAGCCTAGATAATGGAAATTATGTAGAGATAATGGGAGATAAGGAGAAATAATGAGAGATAAGCAGAGATAAGTCTAAGTAATGGGAGTTATGGTGAGATAATGGGAGATAAGGAGAAATAATGGGAGATAAGGAAAAATATTGCGAGATAAGTCGAGAAAAGCCTAGATAATGGGAGATAAGGTGAGATAATTGGGGATAAGTATAAATAATGGGAGATAAGGAGAAATAATGGGAAATAAGCAGAGATAAGTCTAGGTAATGGGAGTTATGGTGAGATAATGGGAGATAAGGAGAAATAATGGGAGATAAGGAAAAAAATGGGAGATAAGGAGAAATATTGCGAGATAAGTCGAGATAAACCTAGATAATGGGAGATAAGGTGAGATAATGGGAGATAAGGATAAATAATGGGAGATGAGCAGAGATAAGCTTAGATAATGGAAATTATGTAGAGATAATGGGAGATAAGGAGAAATAATAGGAGATAAGGGGAAATAAGGGCAGATATTTTATTACGTTAGGTAACATAAGGAATGAGCAGTGGCGATAGTAGTGAATCAAGTCCACGCGAGCAGAGCCGCGGGCACGGCTAGTATATATATATATATATATATATATATATATATATATATATATATATATATATATATATATATATATATATATATATTATTGAATTAAAAATAGTTAATATTTCAGAAAGAACTGAATTTTAGATCAACCATAGCACCATTCGGATCTATTAATAACAACCGAATTATAATTCCAAAAATAAAGTGACAGATAAAAATCTTATGCCTTTATAATAATAAATCAAATCCTACAGAAAGTGTTTGTTAGTTATACTAAATAAATAAAATCTGGGTAACTATATTTTTCAATATAGGTTTCGTATTAAACAGTCCCTGGCCAAATGATTAGACGCACTGTATTTTTTTTAGTAATTTTATGTTTTTATGCAATAATGGTATATTTAAACTACAGTATTATTGATTTTTATTTAAAAGAATTGTTGTAGACTACATATTTGTATTTATTTTTAACATATAGCAACACTGTGTTGACAAAGTGATACATGAACGTAAACAAGTACAAAACTGTATCAGTCGCGATCGGAATCGAGTCAGGTACGAACGTGTTTCTGTGGCTTTATGGACTGTGATTGTTTGTTTAACAGTTTTTATACTACTCAGTTATTAGTTTATTTTGTATGCAGTGTTTTAAAAAAGTAATTGGACTATTTTCATTATGGGTAGAAAAGGCGATCTTTCACCACGTAAAAAAGCTGAAGTGAAGGCTCTTGTGATTGCGAAAACATTCACAAACCGAGAAATATCACGAAGATTGGAGGTTTCTGAAGCTAGTGTACGACGCATAAAAAAGAAAATTGAGTCAGGGAAGGAATTAAGCCCGAAAAGAAAGAAAAGATGCGGTAGAAAACCAATTTTCACTCCACGGTCAGAGAGATGTTTGAAGAAAATTTGTGTAGAAAACAGATTTGCTACCACAAAGGTAATAAAATCACAACTCCAGGATGCTAGCGTAAATGCTTCTGAGCGCACTGTTCGAAGAAAATTGAAAGAATTAGATTTTAAGGCCTGTCGCCCCGCCAGGAAGCCCAAGTTAACAGCTGCAATGAAAGCAAAGCGCCTGAAGTGCGCCAAACAATGGCAAGACAAAGATGTGGACTTCTGGAGATCGGTAAGATACAGCAATTTAATCAATAATTGATACATTATTATCATTTTCAGTTAAATAAAGCAAATAAACATGGAAGTTTATATATTTTTCCTATTTTTGACAGGTCTGCTTCAGTGACGAAAGCACATTCGAAATTTTGCAGAATAAGGCTCAGTATGTGCGTCGTCGTCATGGAGAAAAGTTTCATCCTGATTGTGTCGTCCCGACGGTTAAACATCCCACCAAAGTGATGATTTGGTCAGTCATCAGCGGCGAGGGCACTGGACGTCTGTACGTCGTCAAAGGAATAATGAGGCAAGATCAGTACAAAGAAGTATTACAAAATCGGTTGATTCCGCAGCTCGGAGAATGGTTTCCAAATGGGGAACCATTCACTTTCATGCAAGATGGAGCTCCCTGCCACACTGCTCGGTCTGTTAAAGCTTTTTTGGCAGAAAAAAATATTCCTCTGTTGGATTGGCTAGGGCTAGCCCTGATATGAACCCCATTGAAAATGTGTGGGAGCTGATGAAAAGAGAAGTGGCTAAAGATGTGATTACCAACAAAACCCAGCTCCTAGAAAAGATTATTCATGTGTGGAATCATCATCCTCAAATGCAGGAGACAGTACAATCTTGCATTGATAGCATGCCGCGCAGAATTAAAGCTTTGATAGCGGCTAAAGGTGGCTCAACTAAATATTGACTTTTACTAACATTAATTTCACTTTTCTTTAAAACTTAATAAACTTGTGCTTTTCTAAATTAATGCTGTTTTATTTATGTCAAATAAATAGGTAATTGATTGGATAATATAAAAATAAAAAACAAATCAATTTAAAATAATAAAACGGTACAATATCACTCGGTAATTAATATTTTACATGAAATCTTGCAGTGCGTCTAATAATTTGGCCAGGGACTGTACATTAAAATTCCGGGTTTCAATCCGTTCCGTTGCTACTGCTGCTACTCGATACTGTAATCTTAGTACTGCTGCCGCTCGAAGCTTAACTTAGCTTGTTACACAAACGGATTGAAACCCTTCCACCATCAGTGAAAACCTCTATTGTTATATATATATATATATATATATATATATATATATATATATATATATATATATATATATATATATATATACAGTCGACACTCTATATAGTGAAAGACCAAAATGTTGACCGAAATTTCACTATATAAGTTTAAATAGTACATAACATGTACCGGGCTAAATACATACATAAAGTCCGTACGTTATATCTTTACCCGTGCGCCATAGTTTTCAGGCCATATAACAGACGACTATTATATTATTTGTCTCTTTTCACCAATAAATCGTAGGTATTGGTAAAAAGAGATAAAAAATATAATAGTCGTCTGGGATATTGCCTGAAAACTATGACGCACGTATAAAGATATAACGTACGGACTTTATGTATGTATGTACTACATACGAAATAAAAAGAATAATACAAAATCTGTTAATACATATGTACATACTACGTACATACGTACTAGGAAAAATAATCAGTTATTTTCTTTTGAACATTACTTTTGAAAAATAATTGTTGCTCAACAAAATTCTCGCATTTATTAAAATGCATAAAGATTTGATCAGGTACACTTTCCTGGCCCCTGAGAGTAGTTCGCACAATGTCAAATGCATTTCTTATTTTATTTTTTTACTAAATTTAGCAGGACATTCCCCGGTTTCAGTTTTCTTCTTCATGATCTTCTATACTTTTTATATCGTCGATTTCTAAGAAATCTTCAAGTAAAAAATCTGCGTCCACGGTAGCAGTTTTTTGTAGAATACCCCATTGCCTTTTTAACGTAGCGAGATCCATTTCGTCTTCTTCTTCCCATTCATCAATTTTTTTAAGGGTAATCAATTTTTCGACTGGAAGGTTGTTATCAATCGCATTAACAATTTTGTGAACAATTCTGTTTCGGTAATGATGTTTTATGTTTTTTACAATACCCTGGTCCATAAGTTGCAATTTGGAGGTCATGTTTGGTGGAAAAAAGATCAATTCAATATTCCTTAATTTTTTACTTACAGTAACTGGATGTGCAGGACAATTGTCTATAAACATCACAATTTCTCGCTTTTGGCTTTTCATTTTCGTGTCCATTTCTTTGATCCATCTTTCGAAAATCTCAGAAGTCATCCATGCCTATTTATTATTGGCGTAATCTAACTCCAGAGATTTAACTCCTTTTAAACAACGGGGATTTTTGCTTTTACCTATGAGCAGTAATTTCAGTTTTTCTGAGCCATCCATGTTTGCTCCAACCATAAGTGTCACCCATTCTTTACTTGTTTTAACACCAAAACATTTATCACTTTTAAAAGCAAAAGTTTTATTTGGCAAACATTTAAAAAACAAACCGGTTTCATCACAATTGAAAACGTTTTTTGGCTCGTACTTTTTCAATGCACTTTTTAAAACAGTTTCAGTCCAAATGTCACAGTCCTCCTGACTAACGCTTGCACTCTCGCCAGACACCGTCTTGAAAACAGTTGAATTGCGAGTCTTCCAGGCACTCAACCACCCTTCACTAGCTCGAAAATTAACGCAGTTAAATTCTTTAGCAAACTGTAGAGCCTTTTACTTTATTAAATTTCCCGATATTGATACGTTTTGATGCGTACGGGCCACTTGAAACCATCGTAAAACTGCTTCACTTACATCCTCGTAAGTACTCACCCGTACTCGTTTTCGACTGCTTGGAACACTAGGTTTCTTGATGATACTGTCGCGACTTTTTATTATCAGAGAGACGCAACTTGGAGAAACACCAAATTTTGCAGCAACATCAATTTTTTTGCAGCCTTTATCAACTTCCTCCAAAACTTTAATTTTCTCAGCTAAACTTATACACACTCGCTTGGACATCTTACTTGATTCTTAAACAAAAAGAAACTGAACCTGAGTTTGCGAATTACTAAGCCTCGACTATAAAATGGGTTTTTCCCCGAGTTTCTACAAAATGGGTTATTCCCCGGGTTTCTCACAGAAATCTACCTGATTTATTGCCAACCATTAGGCGTTATAAACGCGTTAAGAACCCTTTTAAAAGAATGCGTCATAAAAATGGAATTCGTGCTAATGTTAGATAAAAATGGGAAACCCGAAATGGCCAAGATCTCAATAAATGCATAAAAATTTATACATAAAATTCCGGTAAAAATGTTATTATACAGAGTGTTACTATTTTACAGATTCACTATATGCAGGGCTTTTTACATGAAATTTCATTAAAATATTCAAGGTCTTGAAAAATATATATATATATATATATATATATATATATATATATATATATATATATATATATATATATATATATATACATATATATATATATATATATATATATATATATATATATATATATATATATATATATATATACATAATCTAATCAGACTCAATCATCAATATTCAATGTATACTCGGACGTAAAATTCTCGCTAAATTCAAATATGTATTAATAGTATTGGGTTTCCATTTCAATTTTGAGACTCCTACAGTCCCAACAAAGCGTTGGACCTAAAATCTAATAGGCTCATTC
Source organism: Pachyrhynchus sulphureomaculatus (assembly GCA_019049505.1). NCBI lineage: Eukaryota > Metazoa > Arthropoda > Insecta > Coleoptera > Curculionidae > Pachyrhynchus > Pachyrhynchus sulphureomaculatus. Next base: position 6,753,907 of record CM032455.1, on the reverse strand, counting down.
AAGTCCCAGGGAAAAATGATAAAATCTTTGTCTGAAACATTTTTTCTAAGGTCAATTTTTTTTCCAACAAAATGCTATGGCAGATATTCCGTCAGCGCCAGAAGCTTTTTTAGGGCATCCTTGACTGCACTATGGGAATAGTAGGTGGTGTTTTTTCCCTGGAAATCGACAGTAGAATGGAAAGCAAAGAGTTCAGCCAACAAGTTCGCTTTTTCAAGCAAGGTGTCGTTGCGATATAATTATATGGCCGTGTGAGTGGTGGTATGGTAGATTTGGTGAAATTTTGGCTAACTACCTTAGCGACTGACTAAAAGGACCTGGAATTGTTGGGGGACAAGAGAGAACTTTGTTTCTAATTCGCCGATTGTGTGCCTCCTTGGTTTCGTCGATAATTTCTTTGCATCTCTTCCGGGAACGAACAAAGGTGTTACGATTTATGGTGTTAGGAACTTCACGCCATTGTCGGTAGGCAAGATGTTTAGAAGCAACAGCTTCTTTGCATTTTCGGTCAAACCAAAGCTTGCCGTTGGAAGAGCATTTCTTCGAAAAAGGAATGTAAGCTTCCATACCAAAATAACATCAGAATCCTCTCTGGCGCAGTCAGATGGGTCGTCAGAACGAAAACAAACGTCTAACCAAGGAGAAATTCAAAAATATTCCATGAGATCCTCTGAGTTAGCAGATCTGTAGTGCCAAATCTTGCGCGGTTTAGGCGTCTCTCTGTCACTGATTGGTAGGATACTCGATGTCGAAAGCAGTTTATGATCGGAAGAACCTAACGGCGGATTTACGGTGACCGTGTAAATCTCCAGATTGGTGGTTAAAAATAGATCAATAAGACTTAACTTAAAAACCTTTTAGCCTTATTCTCATGACCGCTTAGTTAAAACAGTGTCGTGTTAAATTCCGAAGCAGTAAATTCTCGGAACAAACTCTGAAGAAGCCGGCCGGATTATCGGCAAAACATCAGCATCACTTCTTTATTCGACGCAGGAGAAAACTAGAAGAATTATAACTAAAAGCAATATCCTGGAGGAACTATAGTTTTATATCATAGTAAATTATTTTTTGACTTTTTATTTCAAAGTATTAGTTTTTGCCCCGAAGACAGACATACTTAAGCATAACCAAAATGTTCTTTATAAATATGTGGACTAAAATGAACTGTTAAAGGGTCTTAGAATAAACTAAACTCCGTTTAGAATATTAAAAAAATTAAAAAGTATTTTAAGAAGTATATCGAACAGGTACTCTCTCCATCTAACTTCCCCATCTCAAATCAGACGTATCTTAATTTTTCTTTCAATCTGTTCTACAGAAATCATGGAGGATGAACTGAAATTACCAACAGTCTTACGAACAAAGTTGCCACCAAATTTAGAAAAAATAAAAAATGGCACATATAAGAGAGAAGACTACGATTACCCGATACATTTGTATCTTAAGGAAAACGACATCTCTGTAGATGGAACCGGCAGTAATGTAATCAATTTTTTGAGAGGAAAATCAATTTTAATTACCGGCGCCACTGGATTTTTAGGTAAGTTATTAAAAAATAGAACTGATTAAGGAATGTTTTTACAAATTTAAGTTCTTACAGCCTGCCAATCAGTGGCGCCATACAGTCACAGGCAGTTATCTTCCTATTTAAAACTCCATTTTGCAATAAATACGTTTATTTAGTCCAAGTAGTTACATTCTGTCATCAAATTGTATGAGATAGTCAGATTACAGAACAATGGCTATTGATTCCAGTCAGTTTATATTTAAAATTGAGTACCTTCTCGTTATTTGGAGTTTAAGATAGCAACAACGTATTAAAGGAAAAAGAATCAAAAGATATTTAAAAATTTTTCATTATTTGTATAGAAATAAACATTATTAACATATAAAGTTTTTTATAAATAAATGTAATTAAACTACTTCTTTTAAACGTTTTATATATCGTCATATTTTCTTACACAAAAGAGGCAACATAAAAAGGATAATTATTGGACCGACGTTTTTGATAGTTCAGACGCAATTCTTGACATCGTTAAACACAAATCTGGATTACTGAAAAAAAGTACTGTATTATGTGATGTAAGTACGCAACTATTATCATCGAACTGTCATAAACGTGTCAAGACACCAAGAAAATGGAATTTGTCACTTATCACGTGGAAAATATAAAAAAGTCCTACCTACTACATTTAGTACTTGTCTAATTTAATAGCAGATGGTTAGTACTACTATCTAACTACCCACTAGAGATTTGCCAAACTTGCAAGTAACAAATTTGAGAGATGATTCAATGACAAATCATTCTTTAGCAGGGATACTTCTTCTCTTGTTTGTATCCACTCTTTAAACATGGCTTTTAGGTAGATAATAAGTTCTCTAAAATGTTTTGTGACAGTCTGAAATAATGAAAGAACTTCACAGTGTGTAGTTTTAATTCGGTCATTAATCAACAATATTTCGGACTTTATTGAATACTTCCACCACGAACATCATCTTTGACTAAGAAGACGAAGTAATATAAAAATGGCAAGAAGGAGGCATTTCTTATATTAGACTTCACTGTATATCCAGTAAATAACTTCTTGAAAAGCACTTTTGGTAACAAAATGGGGTGTCTCGTATACACAGGCCAATCAAAGACCACTCAAGGCCCTGTAAACTGTCACTGAAAGCAAGTTATCAGATTATCGATTTAAAAATATACTTATTTTGTATATCATTTTCATTTCGATAAGAAAAACGCCAGACTTAACATCGGTCTTAAAATTTTTGGTTTCCATTATGCAAGAGTTCATAGAACACAGGAGTTACAGAAAAAATAAGGAAACTCAAATTAGTTTTCCTCTAGGATATAATTACCCCGTACTTCGACATATTGTGCAGATCTTGTGTTTCACTTTAAAAAATATGTTCGTTTTTGGAGTCAAAATGCGCCGAAACTGCTCCCTGACTTTTTGAAATTTTTTCAAATTTGAGAATAAACTGGGGACCATACTGTGGATTAATAACTTAAAACTACATTTCTAAATAGCAGCCGTTGAAACATTACTCTTGCGAGAGCAGAGGAGTCTTACGTATTATTTTTCGGCACAAGGACATCTTTTCATTTATAGTTAACTAGCCGGACCTGCGGCTCCGCTCTCGTGGACTTGATTCACCACTATCGTCACTGCTTATTCCTTATGTTACCCAACGTAATAAAATATCTCCATTATTTCCCCTTATCTCCCAATATTTCTCCTTATCTCCCATTATCTCTGAATTGTGGTTTCTGAGAGTCAAACCAATGCTTTTTCAAACAGGCTTATTCTAATACACATTTCTGCACTTTTTCAATGATAGCGAAGGTGGTGGTTTCAACAGGTTGGCCTGGGCAAGGGTCGTCATCTATCAACTTTTTGCATTGCTTGACTAATCCATGCTACCTGTCCAAGACGTTTGTGCTGTGAAAAAATATCCCCATAATAGCTCTCTTTTCAGCCGTAATGCGTATGTTCCATAATTGCCATTGTCTTCCAATTTGACTTATTAATATGATAATTACTCTTAAATGAATGACATAGGGCTCAAATTAAGTTCGCAATTAAAAATATACCAAGCACTAAGATTTCCGGATCATCTTTACTTTGACATTAATGTTTAGTGGCTTTTTAGGAAAAATTTTAGTAGAAAAATTGCTTAGATGTTGTATAGATATAGAAACAATTTATATAATTGTTCGAACTAAAAAAGGAAAAGACGTTGAAATGAGACTCAAGGAATATTTGGATAACTGGGTAACTATATTCTTCAAAAAATTTCAATATGGAAAATTTACTTAAATTAAGAATGTTTTTAGATTTTTGTAAGATTATCGAGAATCCACCCAAATTTTAGGGAAAAAGTAATTGGTATTAGTGGAGACTTTGAACAAGATGGTATAGGATTATCAGAAGAATCAAGAAATACTTTAACACAGAAGGTAATAATAAATTCTACCTATTCATGTTTTTCTGTACCTTTTTAGCAATTTAGTATCTTCTGAGAGCCTTTAATCCTGAGATTAGCTACACCCAAAAACGCTAGACTCTTGATAATCTGGCTTTTGTTATTTATTATTAGGTCATCGATGGGGGTAAAATTTTTAGATGGGAGCTTGAGATGTATTTTCATAAAGTCAAAGGTGCATGTATCACACACATTCAAATCTTCCTTTCAGTCTTCGTCTAGAACAGGGGTCGGCAAACTATGGCACGCGTGCCATCTCTGGCACGCCAAGCAATTTTGAATGGCACGCGTACTTATTCAAAATTTACACATTAATTCTGTAATCTGTGACATGTTCCGAAATTAAGTAAATAATCGAAGACAGTATTACTTTAACGATACAAACAAAAACGATATATTATATAGGTCACTAGGTATTATTACCAAAAACTACAAAATATATCTTTTGTAATTTATAATTTTACTGAATGCATTGGTTTGGCTTTAATTTCGGCAAGTATTAAAGACGGCAAGCCCCCAAAATATAAGCCTAGGCAAAAACACAAATAAACGTCCTCAATTCAGATCAAAAGAGCCGCTATAAGGCGGTTTTTGTTTAATTTGACTTCGATCGTTCCGACGCGCACCGCACCTCTTTTTATATTGCCGAACTTTAGTTTTTGTTAGATTTAACTTCTAGGCGGCCCTTTGATTGCAATGGGCGCGTTGTAGATAATAATTTTTGTTTTAAGAAATTTAATAAACGTAATTATTGGAATTTTCTGGAAACATTATTTTTCTATATATAGCAAGCGGCTACACGTTTGGATCATTTAGTATAGAAGTAACATCCGTTCCAGTCAACAGTCGTCGAAAAGTTTAAAAAATTAAAATTACGTTGCGTTATAGCCGCGAAGAAACAGAAGGTAGACGTTCGATCATTTCAAACTTCATGGACAACAGATTGCGGTTTTGTACGGCAAAACGGGCCATTTGTGTCCTATGTCGGGAAAGCGTAATTTTCCGGACATCTAGTGTTCAACGACATTTCCAGATAAAACATAAATCGTCATTTAAAGATAACGCTGATGGAAGGGAGGCAATACAAAGAGCAAGTAAACAATACGAGAAACAGTCAACATTCTTTAGCAAAGTTTTCCAAGGAAAAAATCAGGTAACTGAACGCAGTTTCAAAATTGCACAATCGTTGGCACAAAAGGGTAGGCCGTTCACTGACGGAGAATTTATGAAGCAAACGTTTTTGAGTACTGGCGAGATTTTATTCGACGACTTGCCCAATAAGGATACAATATTAGCCAGGATTAGGGATATACCGGCATCAGCGCGGACCATCGAGAGACAATTTACCGAAATGACACAAAATGTTCAAAAAACAGCAGAGATACGCTATCAAACGGAGTTTTGTATTTAGTGTAGCATTGAATGAAAGTATCGATATTAATAACATTGCCCGTCTGGCAATCGTTGCGCGATACTTTGATGTTGACAGTGTGTGTCTGCTCCCATTGCAGGGAACTACAAGAGGAAAGGATATATTTTCAGAATTTGTTAAACATTTTGAAAAGCGGAACATTGATTTGAATAAATTTTTTTTGCGTAACGACAGGTGGCACTCCTGCTATGATTGGGAGATATAAAGGATTTGTATCCCTTCTTATTGAACGCATGGGTCGATCAGTTTTAAATTTTCATTGCATAATTCACCAAGAGAGTTTGTGCGCTAAAATCTCCGCTGGAAGTTTAAAATCTGTGATGGATAGGGTGGTTAAAATAGTTAACTACATTGTCGGTCGTTCTTCACTGATCCATAGACAATTTAAGGCGTTTCTGCAGGAATTAGAAAGTGCATATTCAGATGTACCATTGCACAATAATGTGCGCTGGCTCAGCCGTGGTAAAGTGCTCTCTAGATTTGTGCAATGTCTGGGCGAAATTAAATCGTGCATTTTGGAAAAAAAATCAAGTGGATGCTTATCCTGAACTAGAATATAAGAACTGGATCTGTATGTTAATGTTTCTTACTGATATTACAAACCATCTCAGTGAACTCAACTTAAAGTTACAAGGTTTAGGCAAAACAGTTCTGGATTTATACGAATCCTGGAAATCATTCAAATTAAAAATAGATTTATTTATCAGCAATATTACTATAAACACATATAAATATTTTCCAAATTTAAAAACTTATATATCCAGTGTCGACGATGGTGCACTAATAGACGAAATTCCGAGTTATGGAACACGAAATTTGTAGAATTAAGAAGGGTATTAGAAGGTGACTGCCAGAACCATTCAAACGAGATACTCAGATGTTGGATGAGTTTACCAGTGAAATTTATTTGTCTTAAGAAAGTAGCGTTTGCCATGCTTACAGCTTTCGGATCATCCTATATCTGTGAACAACCCGTACCGAAGCAGGCTGACAACAGACAACTCGGAAGCATGTGTGACACTGAAAAATAACCAGACATGAACCGGATTTAAGAAAACTCTCTAAAGAACTTCAAGCACAGGGTTCACACTAGGTCCTAGGACTAGTATAATAAAATTATTTGTTAAATGTTAACATTTTTTTGTAATTAAACCTTCTAAAAGCAATATTTTAAGTTAATTTAAGTTATTTTGTTAATTTTGGTTGTAGTAAGTACCTATGTCGGCACGCAAAATGTTGTATGGATGAAAACTGGCACCCCTTAGTTAAAACGTTGCCGACCCCTGGTCTAGAATTTAGAGGAGCAGATTCAGTAACTTTTATTTTCATTGGCTACATTTCTTTTCTTTAATTTTTTCTATTTCATTTACAGTAAACGAAGAAACTAGCATAGTTTATTCGTTTATTAAAATGTTTGGCAATTATGTTTCTTTCAATATTATTTATTCTTGGTTATACACACTGCAGGGAAATTTCCAAAGCGCTGCAAGAGGGGTACGTGCTCGGAAGTAGGGATTTATGTTAATATTCAGTTCTCTACTGGTTTTAGTCAACAGAAAATATAGTTCTAGGCACTTTATTCCTAAGGACGAGGAAGAGTTATTTTATCAAAATATTTTGCGTAATCATTTTGTAAGCTCTCAACCCTTATTTTCGTAGCATGCTTTTTTGTTGTATATTTATATTATCATTTGGATCTCACCCAATACTAGCCTATTCTCACTACTTATCTCCGCTTCACCATACTGATTATCAAGTAAGAACGCGCCCGCTCGTATTCTTGAAAAATGTGTTTCGAGAACAATTCTTGCCATCACTATATTCATTGGTGTGCTTTATCTTAGTAAGTTGTCCATTCTCCTCCTGCATCAATAATCGCCTGGCATCTTCGAGGCATGCTGTCGACGAGATTTCCTGCAATGATCTCCAAATTTCGAATCTCACGAGACAACTCCAAGTCCAACACCTCTCTTTCCACTGAGCTTTCTCTTTACAAGGGACCAAACGTTCAATAGGGTTGGCTCCAGCGATTGTGAAGGCCACTCTAGTACCTTATCGTAGCCCAAGCAAGCCGCTTCGTGACGTAACTTTCGCCCAGCAAAGGTTTCTTCAACGTGCTTCGGAATTTGACATCATGAGCACGGAAGGGAATGTTAAGGTGCACAGTTTAAAATTATGTTGTTTTTTTTTTAAATGGAACATCCTATTTTCTAATTTATTTTTAAATTCTGCGTAAACATTTTTATTAATAATGTTATATACCTAAACCTAGTAGTTTTTCTAATATTTCAATTTTTTTTTAAAAAAAACTAGTTTTCAGTTTTGTAAAACATTGCCAGTAGCGCCATTGTTTCTGAAGGTGGAATACTCATAATTGGTACGAGCGTTCTATAGAGATGGAAAAAAGATATATGTAAAGAAATTTGAGTTAGATGCTACAGGGTGTTCAAAATAAATTTATGCATTTCAACTACTTTAAATTGAAAATTTTCAATTTTTTTAAATGGCCAAGAAATGATCAACAATACATTTCAAAACGCACATTCTGAGATCAGATGTAAACATGGAGCGGTCATTTTGAAAGAGGAACCCGTCGACATACGAGCAGTCAAAATCTCGTCATCAACTTGGAGCTTACTTTCCCTGCTTATTGGGTTTACTGTGGTGTTATTACCGTCGCACAGTGTGTCGCGTAGAACATGCTAGGTGGACAAAATTCATGTTATGATTTCCAGGAAATCTTATTTGCAAAACGTAAACAACACCACCAAACCCCGAATTCCGAGAAAAGGTTGTTTATCAAATTTGCAAGTGGCGAGTCATAAGCGTCAGAAGTCAGGTAATGAGTTTAATGCAGCTCTTTCAATCAATCAGTTGCAATTTAGCGACACTTTCGTGCACATCTTTATAGTGACATATTGTAATATTGTGAAAGTTTTTGTGATGAATATTAATACTGAGGGTAAGTACTATTTTTTAATGTATTTTTTTAATCAGAATCTATTAATTTGAAATTTTAGTATTTTTTTTTTTAAATAGCCTATATATTTTAGCGTGTTTTTTAAAGTTCAGAATATACAGACATTCACCTCTATCCGGGCTAGTTTTTAGATATTACACAGAAATAACTTTATTCTTCGTAAAAATACACATATTGTTTAGCACACTTCAGTACAACATGTTTTTTTTTTTTTTTTTTTCCAGAACACGTTTACTCTATTTCAAGAGTAGCCTTTTTTGAGAAGTGGTTGAAACACACGAAGAATGAAAAAAACTCGCGTGTATATTTCTTTTTCTTCAAAATTTCACTTTGGTGACATTACTGAAAGCAGCCAAAAAGAAATAAAGTTGAAGATATCCAACTTGTCTAATAAGTTTGGTGCCAAATGGTTGGCTTCAGGAAAGTCGAAGGAGCGTTTTTTAATTAAAAATAAGAATTGGTTGGATGAAGCAGACATACAGTTTACTGCGAGTTCTTTTGCGCCACAACCTTTAACATCAAGTGAGAATGTGACTCCTGCAGGAAGACCTCGCAAAGATTTCGAGCAATCGTCGTTTAAGACGAAGAAACGTCGCGTCATGGATCTCGTAGAATCCCGAAGTGTCAGTGAATTGGTGACTGCTGCCGAAATTGCTGTGCGTTCAGCAGGGTAAAGGAAAATTGCCAATGTGATTAGAGACATTAGTGAGAGCCCAGATAATATTATTAAGTCTAAAAATATCAGTTCCGTTAATCCTAGGCAATTAAGTAGTGACGAAGCCTTAGCTTACTATATAGATTCTAAGTCAACAACGCATTCTTACAAACAAACTAGGAAGTGGTCCATGAAGGCGGGGCATAATGTGTTTCCGTCATATTTTAGTTTAAAAAAGTCCAAACAGGCCTGTTACCCTGCAGAGGAGCACATTGCTATAACAGAAACTCGTGCTGAAATAAATTTGCAAGCCTTATTAAATAAAACAGTGGAACGTCTAGTATTAGCACAGAATGAAGTTATCGGCAGTGTGCTCCCAACAAGTTCATCGTTTACACTTGTTAGTAAATGGGGATGTGATGGAAGTTCTGGGCACAGCACATACAAACAGAGATTTGAGAACACTGAATATACGGACGAGTTTCTTTTCGCATTTTCTTTAGTTCCCCTTAAGTTATATGATGGGTCCAAAATTATTTGGCAAAATCCTCGGCCTTCATCAACTTTGTATTGTCGCCCAATCAAATTTATATTTGCCAAAGAAACGAACGACTTCACGTTAGTGGAGACACATAGATTGTGGGAAGAAGTTAATGCTCTTCTTCCAACACTTATCAACTTTGGTGATTCTCAAATCTCTGTAAAACACGAACTTTTGCTGACAATGACAGACGGAAAGGTGTGTAACGCCTTAACGGAAACTAGTTCATCCCAAAAGTGTTTCATCTGTGGCGCCACCCCCAAGACGATGAACGATGACCCCGCGATGTTTAACAGCAATCAAGAACATTTTGGCTTTGGTTTATCTACACTTCATGCTTGGATTCGTTGCTTCGAATGTCTTTTACATATCAGTTACAAGTTGAATATTAAGAAATGGCAGGCTAGAAGTAACGAAGACAAAGCAGATATCAAGGTTCGTTCCGAGGAAAACAAATTGAAATTTAAGAACGAGATGGGACTCATTGTAGATAAACCAAAGCCAGGATTTGGTTCTTCAAATGATGGAAATACAGCCCGTCGCTTTTTTAAGAATGCTGAGATGAGTGCTCAGATCACAGGGTTGGATGTTACAATTATAAAAAAGTTTGATGTTATTTTAAGAACATTGTCTTCTGGATTCGAGATAAATTTAGTTGAATTCAAAAAATTTTATCTTGAAACCAGAAAACATTATCTTAGTCTCTATTCGTGGTACTCTATGCCTGCTACTGTGCATAAAATATTAATTCACAGCACAGAAGTCATCAAAGCGGCATTGCTTCCAATTGGGCAGCTTTCCGAAGAGGCTCAAGAGGCACGGAACAAAGATTGCCGCAGATTTAGGGAGTACAACACCCGCAAGTGCTCGCGTGTTGCCACGAATAGAGACTTACTGTGCATGTTAATTATAACATCTGATCCTTTGATCAATAGCCTTCGAGAGATTCCCAAAAAAAAAGCCGGAGAAAATATGTACAGATGTATTAAAGTTAATTGTAAGCCCTAGCATAGAAGAGTCAAGATTAGAATCGTCATCATATTGTCGCACAATGCCACAAAATGATGACGATTATACAGTAAACGACTCATCAGAAGACTCTGATGATGATTATTAGATTCAGCTACTATTTTTAGTTATGTAGTGCTTGTACTAAGCATGTAAACCTTGACTTGTAAATTTTTTTTTATCAATAAATGAGTATTTTTATTTTACATATAATTACAGTCAGTGTCATTATGCTATATTTATTACAGAGCATTTATAACATTTATTTTAAAATTAAACAAAAACAATTTTTGACTGGAATTTTCAAAAACAATTTTTTTTTTAACCGAACAGCAAGAAATATGTAACTTAAAAAAATCAAAAACATTTTAAAATACCAACTACTTATGTATGTATAATGTACAAGTTACCTACCTGAAAGGCAGGTATTATTTAAGTTTATCCTTTTTGTGTCAATAAAACTAAGTAATATGGATTAATTGTTTTATTTTTAATTGACAAATGCAATAAATGATTTTTCATCTGGTTATTATTAAAAATAATAATACAGTGTCTTTCATTTAGTTGCACATTCAAGTTTGTAGAAAAATTCGTGCACATACGCAGAATATTTTGTTTTTGTTATACAATGTTTTGTGCAGCTGGACAAAAAATACAGGTAAGCAAAATGCAGCTAAATGAAATATATTATAATTTTTAATGCTAATAACCATACAAAATACCCTTGCCCTTTAGTTCCGTTATCTACCTGCTAAGCTGATGCAATCCTACCGCGATATGCAAGGGTGGCTGTATTACACAAATTTTATCGATATTGAGTACCTGCGGTAAATTGTGAATAAAACCCCGATTTTCATGATTAATACCTTATTTTATTTTCCAGATACGCAGTTGTGAGAAAAATGTATAATATTTTTGTTTTTCTTTTGTTACTGCGCTTTTTTTTACCGAAAAAAATAATAAATTTTACACGAAAAAAATTTTTTTCTCTCCATTAATTTCTAAATAACTCCAAAACGATAAAAGATAGAATAAAATAATATTCAATCAACTTTAATAAAATTTTGTTACGCATTTTTTAATGTTTTATTTATAAAATCTGACAAGTTGTTCCCGAGTTATCGTTAAATATGTCTGCGTAGCTGACTAATTTAGGGGAAAAAATTAGCCACGCCCATAAAAAAACCAACGCGATGAATTTTTTCTTAAAATAAGTTAATATGCCTAGAATATACATGAACAATTGAAATAAGTGAAAAAATAATTTTGTCCAGCTAACTTGTACTAGTCGACACACTGTGCGTCGCTTACCGGGAAAAATGAAAACATATACCTGCCGCTAGTATCCTTATGAGACCGACAACGAATCAAAGAATACAAATATAGAAACAAATATAAGCAATTATTAATTAGTGTATATTTGTCTAACTAATCTAACTTTTTTAGATAAATATAATTTACCATTGTGCTGCCACTGTACGCTTTGACGAAAAAATAAAAAAAGCCGTTACTGTAAATGTAAAGGGAACACAAGAAGTTATAAAATTGGCCAAAGAATGTAAAAAACTTGATGTTTTAACCTATGTCAGTACTGCTTATTCGAATTCAATCCACAAAAATATAAAAGAAGATTTTTATACACCGGTTATGAAACCTCAACAACTCATTAATATCACTGACCTATTATCCAGCGAAGTTGTAGATAAGATGACACCAGCGTAAGTTCTCATGTCACAGTTGTATCTTTGTCTGGTAAAAGCTTAAAAGCATGCCTACCCTCTATCGGGGGGCTTATTGAATGCCACAGATCAACAGAGGAAATATCCAGCAATTTGCCTACAATTACCGCTCTGCATACAAAAATCAATATCATTTACTAAAAATTAACAAAGTCCATATTTTAGCAGGTAGCCACTATTATCACACCTGTCAATCCATCTTGACACGTGTTTCGCCGTATCACGCATCATCAACCGAACTAGCCTCAATAAACAAGAGAGCAAAACTCATACTTATTGCCGTTCTATGGAACAATCGCAGTAAGATACAGGAAATTGTATTTCTGGTTAGTGAGTCTAAAATAAGGTAGATTTTGTTCATTTAGTACTTGATATAAAATTCCTTAGCGATCGAGCTGCCCAGTGGTAATTGTTATGATAGGTTTACACACTTGCCAATCTTGGCAAGCCTCTACAAGCCCCAAGCCTTGTCACAAATGAGACTTGCATTTGGAAGTCGTTTACATGCTTGTAAATGCTCAGTGTGCTCCAAACAGTCAAGCATGGCGGACACCGAAGTCGTGACTGCTATTGCGTTCGGTTTATCATTCTTTTATTTGAAATACAAGCAAAGTAAAAAAAAAAAAAACAAAGGCCCGACGAAGAAGAAGATGGTGGATGATAAAAATACATAAACGAACTAACTAACGCGAAACTAAACGTACACCAACGTGTAAATGCGTCGCAAGCGCTTGTCACAAACGTCCTTAGGTCTGTTAATAAAAACCGATACTCGACCGGAACAGTGACAAGCTCCTCCAAGCTCATGCAAGCCAAGCCAAACAAGCCGTTTATATGATTGTGTTTGTGGACGCTTGTCAAGACTTGGCAAGTGTGTAAAGGGCCTTTAGCTACTCGCTGGACAATTCTTCTGTCTGTGGCCTTGACTAAGCCCCCAACAAAGGAAAGGTATGCAGCCAAAGTTACAAGTTATTGTATATTCAACCTTTGTCCTCTCGTTTACCGATTTTAACTCGGCTAATGAGCCGTCATACTGCAAAATGCGTTCCAAAATGAATTGACAGATAAGAGAACAGGGATTAGCTGCTAAAATATGTACAGGGTGAGTCAACAATAGAGTAAAGTTCATTACCTCATTTATTTCGGGAATAACGAAAAAATGTTAAATAAAATAGTTTTAGGGAATGTTAAGGTGCACAGTTTAAAATTATTTTTGAGTACACAGGGTACTTCAAAAAAGTATGGCCGATATAACATATGTTTTTTTAAATGGAACATCCTATTTTCTAATTTATTTTTAAATTCTGCATACAATTTTATAACTTTTTTATTAATAATATTACATACCTAAATCTAGTAGTTTTTCTAATATTTCAATCTTTTTTAAAAAATACTAGTTTTGAGTTTTGTAAAAAATTGCCAGTAGCGCCGTTGTTTCTGAAGATGGAATACTCATAATTGGTACGAGCATTCTATAGAGATGAAAAAAAGATATATGTAAAGAAATTTGAGTTAGATGCCACAGGGTGTTCAAAATAAATTTATGCATTTCGACTATTTTAAATTGAAAAATTCTCAAATTTTTTAAATGGCACACCCTGTATATTATTATTTTTTCTGATAGATTTTACAAAACTCACCAACTTTTATTAAGTACGTCTTATACCTATTTCTAATAGTTTTCGATTTATTTTGAATTTTTCAATTTTTACCCTTGTTTTAATACACTTACGCTATAATTAAGTTGGGAATGTGGAATCTTTGGCACAATGACGCACAATTACGCTATAATATCATAGTTGCCAAGACAAAACAAAAAATAACCGGTCAAGTGCAAGTTAAACTTGCGCAATTAGTGTTCCGTACGTTGATTGCTTTTAAAATAAAAAAAATTTGTTCCAGAGGTATAAAATGATCAGTGACTTCACAAAATACACCCCAAATGAGTTTTCAACAAAGTTTGTTTCCAATCTTAACTGAAATCTGATGACCTTGAAATTTTTGTTTTTTTTTATATACCATACAAATTATTAAAGGTAATGCACTCGTGATAATTTTCGTTCAATCTACACCCCGTGGAGAATATTGCAGAATTTTTTTCGAAATTTTTTGATAAGTACTTTTCGAGATAAGGCCCGGGACAGCGATTTTTCGCGAATTTTTAAAAATAATATAAAGAAAAGTGCGCGCAAGTATAATATTATATATATATATATTTTATACTCGTATTTTCACAAGCTTTTATTTGACACCACACTTGACGACCTAGTAAAAAAAAATTTTTTTTACTTCCGACTTCACCCCCAAAACTAACCCCTTAAGTCAAAATTTAATTCTCAAAACTACATGGCTCTGATGAGGCCATCAATTCCTATATTATTACCAAATTTCACCTTTCTATGTCAAATAGTTTCGGAGAAAATCGGGTGTGACAGACAGACAGACAGACAGACACCGACGTGATCTTATAAGTGTTCCGTACGGAACACTAAAAAGGTGGCATTGTCAAAATTTTGACATGTCTATTAAGCAAGTAAAAATAGTTTAATTTGTTGTAGTAAGTGACGTATAAAGGTAATAATTATGGATTTTCCTATCCTAAAAATGAATTAATTGATATGGTTTATATGCTGGGCGAGGCGGGAAAAATTGTCTTTTGGCAGTAAGGCTTTACGGAGCGAAGTACCCTAATAGACATATACCATCTAGAAAATCTTTTCAGTGCTTAACGGAACGGATTGATGGTAGAATGTTACCAATGAGGAAAAAGAAATGGAGATTTTACTTCATGTTAAAGATAATCCCCAGGTCAGCAGCCGTCAAATTGCTGACTTATCTGACACATTCCAATCTACGGCTAATCGCACCACGAGAAAATACTATCATCCCTTTCGTATGGAACTATACCAAGAACTTCAAGACCGTGATTTTGAACGACGAGTAAACTTTTGTACCACAATGAATGGAGCAATAGAGGCCCAACCAAATTTTTTATAAAAAATCTGTAAATAATTGATGGTGTCTGTAAGCGAAACGAAAGGTTTGGTGGTGACTTGGTGGGTAGAGGCAGCAGACGAACCTCGGGGTTTGTTACGTTGTTATTTTTAAGCACATAACATCAAAGTCCCGGGGCTGCAGAGCATTTTCTCGTTGGCAAGATGAATTCCGACAAAAAGCTAGATTCCTAAATTAAGCTTAAACGGGAAATAGAAATCGTGACTATAATAGAGAACGTTGACTGTGGCGGTCGATAACCCGACTTTAGTTTCACAGGAAGTAAGTATATAAGGTTTATTTGACTGCAGGTTTTAGTGCATTCCGTTTGAATCGCGTTATTGTAAAAATCTAATTAAAAAAATTCGGTCGCCGCATGTTAACGTTATGGGTAGCTAAACCCGACAATATCGTCTGTCTAAAAAAGTTCCCGTAATGCCTTAATAAGAAAAATAGAAAAATTAAAGTGGACATTTTATTGTCTTTTGTGTCTTGAGCGTCAAGAAATGCGTGGAGCAGTATCTATGTTCTTGACTTGACAATCGTACTTTCTTCTGTTTCGGCGAACCACTAAGCGTACTTTGACGTTCACTTCCGGTCGACAGTTCGTAGCACGCGGACGTATTTTTCCGGTTGGCGCTTCTGAAGACGAAGTTCGGGCGTTTTGGGGCTTCGGAGTGTGGATCGGTGGTCCACAAACTGCTTGGTAAGGGTTCTAATCGCAGAGGGTTACTAGGCGCTGTGAGGGGTGATTCCTATAACGTCGGTTGAGGTTAGGTGATTTAAGCAAGTGGCGAACACGTGTGGCCGTGTTTTTTGTATCAATCGCGTAATCAGACGGGCGGGCTGACAGAAAAGGTTATACCCAAAACCAGTAGCAGTTCCCGAGGAGATCCTTTATCAATGTCAAGAAAATAAATTAAGTTATAAAGACAAATAATATATTCTTTTGGAAGATAAATGGATAAAAGAAATAAAGATAAAAGGAGAGTGATTATCGCCTAGAGCGAGACAAAGTTACTCTCCACGGTCAAAGGATCCAAACCCGAGATTGGGTAACGCATCACCGCCGGTGCCCTGCCTAAGTACGGGAAGGATCGAAGCTGGAAGGAGCAAAACCAAAAAACCAATGTACAATACAATATAATACTTTGATGTTTAGTCGTAGGCTCGTATTAGTAATACCACGTCTCATCGCCCGTGGTTATTTTCTGTAGAAAATAATCGTCTACATTTTTCATTTCGATGAAGTTTCGGAGGCCTCCAACCCTTGATTAAGAGATGTTAAGCTTTTCTGCCGTTAAAGTGTATAAAAGATGATGGTCAGTTTGCAGAAGATAATGACATTTCACAACATTTGCGTCAGCTGAACTTGTACTGGGGACGCCCTGCCCTGCATCCATTTCCTTTCCTTGCTGTTTCTGTGATTCCTATATAGTGCATTTGTTGTTCTTCTGTCCGTTCATCCCCTTTTCCGTTTTTACCTCTATTATTCCGTGTTCATAATCTAATAACTCGATAATTATTTCCCATTTCTTTTTTCCTATCTATTTATTTGATTATCTTCTTATTTGTATTCCTATTACTAGTCCTCTCTTCCGTATCCTTTATCTTTGCCAGGGTCGTCGTCAATCTACCTATCTCTCTCATTTTTCTCAGTTTTTTGACTTGATGGTCATAGTATTCTTTGTTTGTTCTTTTAGTTTTTATTCATCAATGTCCCATTTCTATTTTCTTCCTTCGATTACGTTTTTTTGATATCCTATTTTCACCGTTTTTCCATTCTTTCTCTCGTTCTCTGCTATATGCTTCAATTTCTTTTGAATTTTCCGTTCATCTTTTATTAAATCGTTCTTTATGTAAACTCTTTCTCTTAGATTTCTTAGTTTGTTTTTATTTTTCATTACAGCTTCTTTATGTCCCGTGTTTCCAAGTTCTATCTTGTATATAGTCGCCCCTATTTTTATCAGATCTGGTTGGCTATTCGCTTCAATATTCCCAATATTACAATATTATTCCTTACATTGTCTTTTTTCCAGTCTACTCATCTTCAAATCCATACTTCTCATGTTTTCTTTAATTATCTTATTTTCTTCTTTCAATACTTCATTCACCTTTCTTAGTTCCTTCAACTCTTGTTGGTATCTCTTCTGATCTTGTTTTATATCCTTTATATCTGACATTAGCTCTTTGATCATTTCTATCATATTGTCTATCTTATCTACTCTTTTATTTTTCTCTTTCTGCGGTGTTATAAGCTTTTTACTCTTCTTGAATAAACCCATTGGCTCCTCTTTTTCTTCGACTCTTCCTCTTTTCGAGTCTCCTGATGTATAATCATCGCTATCCATTGTTCTTTCTGTTATAAAAACTTTACGTGTGTTCCTCGTATACTCCATTTTCAAGCACGGGAGAAAAGAAAAACTCTTGTTTATACTTCTTATCACCGAAAACAGTAAAACGACCAAGGTCGTCGCTTATCGTTTCGTTAGCTTCATACAATTTCACAGAATTATTCTCATAAACCTCCAAATTTTTTACTTATTGTCTTAATTCCAACACTACACTCTGCTTTATTTCTAGTCTCTCTCGTTTGCAATCGACAAGATAATTAAATAGATCGAAGCACTACCGTAATAATGCTTGTTAAACGAGTTGACTATTGCCGGGCGTTCGATTCACACACTTCGCGACAAGAAACTCAACTCTCCGTACATTTTTAATGCCTTTAAACCAATCAAACACTTATAAACACTTAAAAATAACTAAAGAGTAGAAAATTTAAAATAAGTTTCAGAACAAAATAAATGAAGAGTTTGAAATGGGGTGTCCCCGGGTTATTAACACAACATAAGGGTGGGCATCTCTCGATTAAATAGTCCTTAGTAATATAAGGGTAAAAGAATATAATTTTTTTTTTATGGGTCTAGCACACGTGCTGCAGGGAAGCCCCTAAAGCGCTCCAGGAGCGGCACGAGTGCGGAAAAAAAGCGATTCACATTGTTCTTGAATCGCTGTAAATTGTACTCGGTGGGAAACACAGCGCTGGGCAATTTATTCCAAAGGGATGACGTTCTCGATATAAAAGATTGCTTGAAAAGCCTTGTACGCGGAGTAACAAGCTCTCATACGGATGCGAAGCACCAGCGCGACGTGTATTTCTAACATGCACCGCTTTGGAAGGAATTAAGCGGGCTACATCCTTCGAACACTTTCCATGAAAATACTTGTAGAACAGACTCAAGTCGCCAACCGTTCATCGATGTTCCAGCGAATCAAGGCCGCCGGTCAATTCCGGGTCCCCAATCAGACGGACCGCTCTTCTCTGAACAGAATCCAACAAATGCAGTGTATGTTTGGGAGCGGAGCCCCAAACGTGGGAGCAGTATTTCCTAGTTGGTCGAATTTGGGCTTTGTAAAGAATTAACAGTTGTTGTGGGGTGTAAAGCTTTCTGGTTCTAAATAATATACCCAACTTTTGAGAAGCTCTCCTTGCTATGCCTGCAACATGTTCATGCCAAGACATATTTGCTCCCAAACTAACGCCCAACAAATTGAGAGACGATGCTAGGGGAATGGAGTGCCCCGACATAACTATATCGGGTTCAGCAACGTTAACTTTTTTTAGAAAAAACTGCCGCTTGGGTTTTTGTAGCGTTAAATTCCACTTGGTTCCTGTCACCCCAAGATAGAATTTTTTCCAGGTCTTTGTTAAGTTGAACGACCTCCTGCTGTCTGCTGATATTCGCCTGAGCAGCCGATGTCCGAGCGTTCAAGGTGAATGAAGAGACAAGCGTACTGTCATCTGCAAAGCTATAGATTGGATTCCCGGTCTTTTCCAGCAGATCGTTAATGTAAATGAGAAAGAGAGTAGGAGACAGTATGGAGCCCTGGGGCACACCGGCGTTGATAGTAAGGGTGTTAGAAAGAAAATCCGTCGACCACCACTCGTAAATAACGCTCTCTGAGGAAACATGAGAGCCACAAACAGAACCTTTCAGACATACCATAAGAGCGTAACTTAGCCAACAGTCCATCGTGCCAAACACGGTCGAACGCCTTGGATATGTCAAGAGCAACCGCTCGAGATTCTCGAGTGTTCAATTGCGTTGTTCCAAACATGTGTTACATAAGTCAGGAGATCTCCTGTTGATCTATGTTTACGAAAACCATATTGGTGATCGCTAATAATATTGAATCGTTCAAGATATTTTAGAAGATGCTCATTGATAACCTTTTCCATGACTTTTGATATTATTAAAAGCAGTGCAACTGGTCGGTAGTTATTTGGCAAGGTCTTTTTGCCTTTTTTAGGTATCGGCTGAACCGTGGCACATTTCCAGCAGGACGGAAATATTCCCTTTCTGTAGGATAGGTTAAAAAGTCTACACAAAACTGGTGTTAGTTCCCTTGCACAGTTTTTGAGAACTATGGCAGGTATTCCGTCAGCGCCAGAAGTCTTCTTGGTGTCTAGCTTCATTAAAATACGCTTTATGATGCGCTGTCTGAAGACAACATCGGGCATCCTTGACTGCACTATGGGAATAGTAGGTAGTGTTTTTCCTTGGAAATCGACAGTAGAATGTGAAGCGAAGAGTTCAGCCAACAAGTTCGCTCTCTCAACAGGTGTGTTTGCAATGGAATTATCTGGCCGTGTGAGTGGTGATATGGTGATTCCTACATAGCGCATGTAGTTTCTGTTTCTGTGATTCCTACATAGTGCATTTGTTGTTCTTCTGTCCGTTCATCCCCCTTTTCCGTTTTTACCCCTATTATTCCGTGTTCTTAATCTAATAACTCGATAATTATTTCCCATTTCTTTTTTCCTATCTATTCTTTGATTATCTTCTTATTTGTATTCCTATTACTAGTCCTCTCTTCCGTATCCTTTATCTTTGCCAGGGTCGTCGTCGATCTCCATAATTCCATAATTTTGTCTTCTTCTTTTATGACATTTCCTTCTAATTTTTTGCATCCATTTCCTTTCCTTGCTGTTTCTGTGATTCCTACATAGTGCATTTGTTGTTCTTCTGTCCGTTCATCCCCTTTTCCGTTTTTACCCCTATTATTCCGTGTTCTTAATCTAATAACTCGATAATTATTTCCCATTTTTTTTCCTATCTATTTCTTTGATTATCTTCTTATTTGTATTCCTATTACTAGTCCTCTCTTCCGTATCCTTTATCTTTGCCAGGGTCGTCGTCAATCTACCTATCTCTCTCATTTTTCTCAGTTTTTTGACTTGATGGTCATAGTATTCTTTGTTTGTTCTTTTAGTTTTTATTCCTCAATGTCCCATTTCTATTTTCTTCCTTCGATTACGTTTTTTTCTGATATCCTATTTTCACCGTTTTTCCATTCTTTCTCTCGTTCTCTGCTATATGCTTCAATTTCTTTTGAATTTCCCGTTCATCTTTTATTAAATCGTTCTTTATGTAAACTCTTTCTCTTAGATTTCTCAGTTTGTTTTTATTTTTCATTACAGCTTCTTTATGTCCCGTGTTTCCAAGTTCTATCTTGTATATAGTCGCTCCTATTTTTATCAGATCTGGTTGGCTATTCGCTTCAATATTCCCAATATTACAATATTATTCCTTACATTGTCTTTTTCCAGTCTACTCATCTTCAAATCCATACTTCTCATGTTTTCTCTAATTATCTTATTTTCTTCTTTCAATACTTCATTCACCTTTCTTAGTTCCTTCAACTCTTGTTGGTATCTCTTCTGATCTTGTTTTATATCCTTTATATCTGACATTAGCTCTTTGATCATTTCTATCATATTGTCTATCTTATCTACTCTTTTATTTTTCTCTTTCTGCGGTGTTATAAGCTTTTTACTCTTCTTGAATAAACACATTGGCTCCTCTTTTTCTTCGACTCTTCCTCTTTTCGAGTCTCCTGATGTATAATCATCGCTATCCATTGTTCTTTCTGTTATAAAAACTTTACGTGTGTTCCTCGTATACTCCATTTTCAAGCACGGGAGAAAAGAAAAACTCTTGTTTATACTTCTTATCACCGAAAACAGTAAAACGACCAAGGTCGTCGCTTATCGTTTCGTTAGCTTCATACAATTTCACAGAATTATTCTCATAAACCTCCAAATTTTTTTACTTATTGTCTTAATTCCAACACTACACTCTGCTTTATTTCTAGTCTCTCTCGTTTGCAATCGACAAGATAATTAAATAGATCGAAGCACTACCGTAATAATGCTTGTTAAACGAGTTGACTATTGCCGGGCGTTCGATTCACATGCACACACTTCGCGACAAGAAACTCAACTCTCCGTACATTTTTAATGCCTTTAAACCAATCAAACACTTAAAAATAACTAAAGAGTAGAAAATTTAAAATAAGTTTCAGAACAAAATAAATGAAGAGTTTGAAATGGGGTGTCCCCGGGTTATTAACCCAACATAAGGGTGGGCATCTCTCGATTAAATAGTCCTTAGTAATATAAGGGTAAAAGAATATAATTTTTTTTTTATGGGTCTAGCACACGTGCTGCAGGGAAGCCCCTAAAGCGCTCCAGGAGCGGCACGAGTGCGAAAAAGCGATTCACATTGTTCTTGAATCGCTGTAAATTGTACTCGGTGGGAAACACAGCGCTGGGCAATTTATTCCAAAGGGATGACGTTCTCGATATAAAAGATTGCTTGAAAAGCCTTGTACGCGGAGTAACAAGCTCTCATACGGATGCGAAGCACCAGCGCGACGTGTATTTCTAACATGCACCGCTTTGGAAGGAATTAAGCGGGCTACATCCTTCGAACACTTTCCATGAAAATACTTGTAGAACAGACTCAAGTCGCCAACCTTTCATCGATGTTCCAGCGAATCAAGGCCGCCGGTCAATTCCGGGTCCCCAATCAGACGGACCGCTCTTCTCTGAACAGAATCCAACAAATGCAGTGTATGTTTGGGAGCGGAGCCCCAAACGTGAGAGCAGTATTTCCTAGTTGGTCGAATTTGGGCTTTGTAAAGAATTAACAGTTGTTGTGGGGTGTAAAGCTTTCTGGTTCTAAATAATATACCCAACTTTTGAGAAGCTCCCCTTGCTATGCCTGCAACATGTTCATGCCAAGACATATTTGCTCCCAAACTAACGCCCAACAAATTGAGAGACGATGCTAGGGGAATGGAGTGCCCGACATAACTATATCGGGTTCAGCAACGTTAACTTTTTTAGAAAAAACTGCCGCTTGGGTTTTTGTAGCGTTAAATTCCACTTGGTTCCTGTCACCCCA
Source organism: Pachyrhynchus sulphureomaculatus (assembly GCA_019049505.1). Classification (NCBI taxonomy): domain Eukaryota; kingdom Metazoa; phylum Arthropoda; class Insecta; order Coleoptera; family Curculionidae; genus Pachyrhynchus; species Pachyrhynchus sulphureomaculatus. The sequence goes on along the minus strand of CM032455.1, from coordinate 6,731,315 downwards.
AGATAGAATTTTTTCCAGGTCTTTGTTAAGTTGAACGACCTCCTGCTGTCTGCTGATATTCGCCTGAGCAGCCGATGTCCGAGCGTTCAAGGTGAATGAAGAGACAAGCGTACTGTCATCTGCAAAGCTATAGATTGGATTCCCGGTCTTTTCCAGCAGATCGTTAATGTAAATGAGAGAAAGAGAGTAGGAGACAGTATGGAGCCCTGGGGCACACCGGCGTTGATAGTGAGGGTGTGTGCTCTCTGGGGAAACATGAGAGCCACAAACAGAACCTTTCAGACCTACCATAAGAGCGTAACTTAGCCAACAGTCCATCGTGCCAAACACGGTCGAATGCCTTGGATATGTCAAGAGCAATCGCTCGAGATTCTCCAAAGTGTTCAATTGCGTTGTTCCAAACATGTGTTACATAAGTCAGAAGATCTCCTGTTGATATATGTTTACGAAAACCATATTGGTGATCGCTAATAATATTGAATCGTTCAAGATATTTAGAAGATGCTCATGCTCGGTGAAGGAATACAACTTAATGGGGAGCGAATAAATAATATTCGTTATGCTGACTATACGGCGATTATGGCTAATAACTTAAAGAGTCTACAATGTAGCAAAACAAAGTACATGGTAATCAGTAAGTCTCCAGTTCCTGCTGCCTTGTTGATGGTTAACAATCAACAATATTCATATCTAGGTACCATGGAGCAGTGTTCCTCAAAATACCATTACTTTTCAAAAGCTTAGCAATAAAACTAAGCACAAAAATAAGATTCCTAAGATGTTATGTCTTCAGTGTCTTTCTTTACGATGTGAAATCTTGGACGCAGACTGAAGCCACTTCTAAGAAACATGAAGCGAATTATGGCTGTATCGCAGAATTTTGAAAATTTCTTATACTGCCTATATTACTAACAAGGATGTCTTATGTCGCATGAAAAATATGAATAATCGAAGGGAATAAATTTTTATCGTATTTGAACAATGTACTTTTTCGCGGGGGCACCTCCGGGGTATTCTTAAAGGACCAGAGGTGGAGTGGGAGGTGGCACCCCCCTTCGATTATTATTATTATAAACACTTAAAGACCAAACAGAGGCTTTTAGGACAGACGGTGCATTTGTTTAAAAACTATTAATAATTCCCTTTTATTAATTGTAGACTACTGGGTGACCATCCTAACACTTATGCCTTTACCAAACAGCTAGCCGAGGAACTGGTAAAAACAGAAGCATTTGGTATCCCAACTTGTATTCAGCGCCCATCAGTTGTATTATCGACAGTTAGCGAACCCATTCGATCGTGGTCGGATAATATTTATGGAACCCTTGGAATAACCTTGGCCGTAGCAGTGGGACTACTTCATGTAATGCTAGCGGATGGCGAAGCTAAAACTAACATCGTCCCCGTTGATTATGTGATTAATAATTGTATTGTTGCCTCCTATAAAACTGCTAAGGATAGGTAAGATAATATATAACGAGAGTGTTTTTTTTTATGTTCTGCCCGTCTAAAATGATGTCATACCAAAAAGTGCTTAGTTGTCAAATTACGGTCATAATCTAAGGTTTTTTCATGACGTTTTGTAACAATTCGTTGCGCTTTATAGTTTCTCTACGATTTTTTTTTAATGAGTAAAAGCAATTGATGTTAAATCAGCGATTGAAGAACCTATTGCTTTCTAAAAGGCTAGAGTATCCTATACTACAAACAGATAAAAGAAAGGACCATTCCTTCCTGACAGATGCCATTCTAAGACTAATGGAAAGAACGGACGGAAAGATGGTTACACAAAAACGGAGGTAACAAAAGAGAATACAGCAGACTATACACACAAATAGAGAAAGAAATTCGAACAGCTAAAGATAGGTGGGATGGAGAAAGATGTAAAGAGATAGAGGAGTTGCAGGGAAAGTATGATAGCTTTAATAGCTATCGAAAAATTAAAGACTTAACTGGTGAACGGAAAACGGAACCAAATGTACGTTTAATAGTCATCGAGGAAACGTTGTTATCAATAAGAAGGCGAAACTGAAGATATGGCAAGACTATATCAAGGAGTTATTTTCTGATGTAAGATCAGATCAACTACAATGTTGCTCAATAGACTTGTTTGGGCCCATATATTACCACCGATGAAGTGCGGATTGCAATAAACCAACTAAAAAATGGAAAAGCCACCCTATGAATTCCATGGGGAGTTTCTTAAGCTCTTAGGTGAGAATGGGACTAAGTGGCTTACGCTAATCTCGAATAAAATCTATGATTTAGGCTTAAAGTCTGAGACTACTCAGTATATATCACCACTACACCAAACACTTTATTTTTGCACTCGACGCGCGTTTCGCTAACCATGTTAGCTTCATCAGGAGCGATGATTGACTAAAGGTAAACTACATATCTACCCTATTTATACTTAGCCTAACCCTAGAATTACTCAAGCGGAACTAATGACATAGGCAAGGCCATCAGTTCCGGTCTAGTAACCAGTAGAGGGGACTATAAGGAATAGGCCCTCTGTCTTTATTTAAACTACTTTTACATTTTATGATTTCCATACTTTCGTATGCGTTCAACAATCTCCTATCAGATACATTTTTTATTAATCTTAGATTATCTAATGTTACAGTATGATCAGCTTCAAGGGCATGTTCGGCAATGCTAGACTTTTCTGTTCTATTGTATCTTAAGTGTGCTAAATGTTCTTTAAATCGTGTTTTAATTGACCTTTTAGTTTGCCCAACATACTACATCTGATAGGAGATTGTTGAACGCATACGAAAGTATGGAAATCATAAAATGTAAAAGTAGTTTAAATAAAGACAGAGGGCCTATTCCTTATAGTCCCCTCTACTGGTTACTAGACCGGAACTGATGGCCTTGCCTATGTCATTAGTTCCGCTTGAGTAATTCTAGGGTTAGGCTAAGTATAAATAGGGTAGATATGTAGTTTACCTTTAGTCAATCATCGCTCCTGATGAAGCTAACATGGTTAGCGAAACGCGCGTCGAGTGCAAAAATAAAGTGTTTGGTGTAGTGGTGATATATACTGAGTAGTGTCATTGTGCCAAAGATTCCACATTCCCAACTTAGTTGAGATGGCTTCACGGTCAACGGAATTAAACCTTTATCGTAAGTACAGTAGTAAGATTAGATTAGTAGGTGCAGATATTTGGTTTTTAAAGTCTTGCAAGAAATTTAAAGTTTTTCCTAATTTTATTAAGGTTAATTTACCAAAATCAAACATTTCAGAAAAAGTTTCATTTTTTGCAAAACAAAAATGGCTTGACTTAGAAATCAAGAATTTGTACACAAAACGTAGTATGTTAGAAGTAGAATCATACAGCATATTCAAAAAACTTACTTCAGGATTAAACAATATTGAATATGAAGTATGGAGCGAGTTCCAGAGGAAAATGTTTTTAGTTATTGATATTCAATATAAAAAGAAATTCTCTATCCTAAGTAAAAAATTAAAAAAGCTCTTACCGAAGAAGAATAGTCCTCAGGAACTCGTAAATATTGTAGAGAATCATTCGTCTCAATCCTTTACACGAAATGAAATTCGCATCTTAAACAAAGGTCTTAACTTTGCAGTACCCCCTCCTAGAGATAATTTATCAGAAATAGTTGCTCACATTGAAAGTTCCATTAGCACACTTCCAGAAAATAGTAAAACCTTTGTTAGGGAAGCATGTCGCAATCAAATTTCGAAAAACATAGTTAACAACACAAATTCTAATTCACGAAAAAATATAAAAGTAGTTAAAGGATTGAAAAAGAAAGATGTCTTCTACTTAAAAGCGGATAAAGGAAATAAGGTTGTTATATTGGATAAGAAAGATTATTTTGAACGTGTAGATAATCTTATCGAATCTGGGCCTTATGAAAAGGTAATAAGAAATCCATTACCGAAAATGATATCAGAGGTTAAAAATTCTTTTAAAAAATGTAAGAACCTTGTCTCCGATTCGCTAAAATTTAAATTAAATGCGAGTAATCCGACCATACCAAAATTGTATTGCTTACCCAAAATTCACAAACCTGGAAAAGCAATGCGACCCATTGTTTCATCGGTCGGATCACCCACATATTTAATATCCAAATGGTTATCAAAAGAACTTGAGAAGTTACCATTAAATACTTTCGCAGTGAAGAATTCGTTAGAATTCATTAATAAAACAAAAAATCTAGTTCTTAATGAAGGTGAAGTCTTAATTCTTTTGATGTTAGTTCTTTATTCCCAAGTGTGCCAATTCCACAAACTTTACAATATCTCGAAGAATTACTTAGAATGAATGACTATGAAGACGAAATTATTCGTGAATACTTAACATTATCTAAACTTTGCATGGAACAAAATTATTTCCAATATAACAATCAATTTTATGTTCAGAAAGAAGGAACAGCTATGGGTAATTGCTTGTCACCTTTCATAGCCAATTTATTCATGAGTAAGTTTGAAATCGAAGCCAGTCAAGAATTCGAATATTTCCCAAGGGTATGGTATAGGTATGTGGATGATATTTTCGCGATTTTTGATACAAAGAAAGCAAATATTGATGATTTTGTTTCTAAATTAAATAGCCGGTATGATTCAATTAAATTCACGTACGAAATTGAGAACAAAGGACAATTGCCTTTTCTAGATATTTTAATTATTAAAAATAATAATAGATTAGAATTTGATATCTATAGGAAGAACACAATAACAGATAGATATATTCCTAATGATTCATTTCATTGCAAACAACATAAATTAGCCTCAATACATTTTTTAGTTCATCGTTTGGTCACTTTCCCTCTGAATAGAGTAAACTTTAATAAAGAAAGGAATCGTATTAGAAATATAACTAGAGTTAATGGTTATGACGATGACTTAGTAAATAAGCTAATAAATAGACATAAATTTAGGTCTAATATTCAGAATTCCACCTTTTTTACACGCGAAGAAAATAACACCAAGTATGTCTCCATACCATATAATCCGAAATATAGCAAGGGACTCAATAAGGTATTTAATAAGGTAGGCCTCACCTTAGTCTATAAGTCATCAGACAATCTGAGGAATATCTTAGGAAATCCCAAAGATAAGATTCCCAATTGTGAGAAAAGTGGAATTTATGAAATTAGTTGTAATGATTGTGACAAAAAGTATGTTGGGCAAACTAAAAGGTCAATTAAAACACGATTTAAAGAACATTTAGCACACTTAAGATACAATAGAACAGAAAAGTCTAGCATTGCCGAACATGCCCTTGAAGCTGATCATACTGTAACATTAGATAATCTAAGATTAATAAAAAATGTATCTGATAGGAGATTGTTGAACGCATACGAAAGTATGGAAATCATAAAATGTAAAAGTAGTTTAAATAAAGACAGAGGGCCTATTCCTTATAGTCCCCTCTACTGGTTACTAGACCGGAACTGATGGCCTTGCCTATGTCATTAGTTCCGCTTGAGTAATTCTAGGGTTAGGCTAAGTATAAATAGGGTAGATATGTAGTTTACCTTTAGTCAATCATCGCTCCTGATGAAGCTAACATGGTTAGCGAAACGCGCGTCGAGTGCAAAAATAAAGTGTTTGGTGTAGTGGTGATATATACTGAGTAGTGTCATTGTGCCAAAGATTCCACATTCCCAACTTAGTTAAAGTCTGAGTATATAATAATCCCAAAAAATGCAGGCGCTAAAAATGCTGAGAATATCGAACAATTAAGCCATCTTTTAAAAACATCTATGAAAATAATTTACGGAAGAATATAGAAGTTCCGTGAAGTCAGCTACACAATTAGGCTTTCGTGATGCCATGGGGACCAGAGAGGTCTTATATCCTATGCAGGTTTGGATTCAGAGACATAGAGTAGTCAATTGTGCCTGATCGACTACCAGAAGATCTTTGATAGAGTCCAACATTACAAAATGGTCGGAATTCTGAAAGACCCTGGGTTAGATGGAAAGGATCTGCAGATTATTAGCAACCTCTACTGGAACCTGAGGGCATTTACTAAGAGTGAAGGGGAGCGTTCAGAAGCAATATTGATTTAGCGTGGATTAAGGCAGAATCGTATCTTGTTTCTACTATTGTTTAATATATACTCTGAGTAAATCTGCACTGGAAGAAGCTGGTGAAGGAATACAACTTAATGGGGAGCGAATAAATAATATTCGTTATGCTGACTATACGGCGATTATGACTGATAACTTAAAGAGTCTACAATGTAGCAAAACAAAGTACATGGTAATCAGTAAGTCTCCGGTTCCTGCTGCCTTGTTGATGGTTAACAATCAACAAATACAAAGAACTCTACAATATTCAAATCTAGGTACCATGATAAACGAACAGTGGGATCACTCGCAGGAAATTCCTTGCCATATCGAAAAAGCTGGAGCAGTGTTCCTCAAAATGACATTACTTTTCAAAAGCTTAGCAATAAAACTAAGCACAAAAATAAGAGTCCTAAGATGTTATGTCTTCAGTGTCGTTCTTTACGATGTAGAACCTTGGACGCAGACTGAAGCCACTTCTAAGAAACATGAAGCGAATTATGGCTGCATCGCAGAATTTTGAAAATTTCTTATACTGCCCATATTACTGACAAGGATGTCTTATGTCGCATGAACAAGAGACTGGAAATTATGGAAACTGTGAAAGTGGTAAAATTGGAGTATTTAGGACACATAATGAGAAATTTCCACAGATATCGATTACTACAGCAAATACTCCAAGGAAAGATATTTGGAAAAAGGGGATCAGGACAAAGACGCATCTCCTGGCTAAACAAACTACGAAATTGGTTCTCAACAAATACTACCTGTCTTTTCAGAGCTGCAGTCAATAAAGTAATAATAGCCAGAATTATTTATTTATTTATTTATTAACGGCGTTACACCAATTTACACAATTATAAACATAATTAAAACAACTAACCATAATAAAAATCATAAACATACATAGAATCTAACATCACAAGATCATTAAAAACTATTTTCACAGCAAGGAAATATGTCACAACTTTTTAATAATTAATTTAAAACTATCAATGGAGCCATGAATCCTGAGATCGAACTGATTGAAATGCCTCATTATTCTGGACATGGGTCCATAATAGCCATAATTAGACGCATGAAAGGGAATACCAAACATGTCTCTGCCTCTAGTGCGACGAGAAACATTAAATGTTAACTTATCCAAGAGATAGGGACAATCGACCAGCCCATTTATTAACTTAAAAGCTAGAAGCAGGTCACAATGGAGTCTTCTAGTCTCCAGGGTCGAAATCTCCAAAATGCCTCTAAGGTGGTGGTGGTCTATATGGTAACCATCTGGGGGTATGGCCAATTTAAAAGCATAAACCGCCGCTGCACCGCCTCAATCGCTTCTATATATACATTGTAATGAGAAGACCACACCACAGCGGCATACTCAAGCCCCGATCTCACAACTGAACAATACAACAGTTTAAATGTAGAGCAGGAAAGTCCCTATAGTATCTCGTGATGAACCCCAGATTTTTATAACCTTTCTGAACAATTGACAAAATGTGCCTATTGAGAGTAAGTTTCTGGTCAAGAAGAACTCCCAGATCATTAATTTCACTAACATGCCTCAGCTTGCCGCCATTAATGTTATACTCAAAAGTAAAGTTCCGTCTAGCTCTACCAAAACTAATGCTAACACACTTCTTAACCCCTTACTGCATGACTTTTTTTATTTTTGCAAAAAAATATATATGTTAGATAATATTTTTAAATACACGAAATAAATGTTAAAAAAAAATTGGTCACTTTTATATCAAGATATGAATCACCTTTTGACATGTGCCAAATTTGGCACAAATTGGGAAAACGGAAAAAAATTTAACTAGAGAATAAATTTCGGTAAAAATGTTTAAACGTGTCATACAAAGTTTATTCAGTATGGAATTTATAAAAACAGTTTCGGTCTTTATTTAGGCATAAAAATACCACACACTTGTTACAAGACACATGAGATTTTCCCTTGCACTCAGGATATTTACATCTTTGGCGATCTTCATTTACTTCTGGCCAGTGACTCAAGTTATCAGTTCTAGCTTCCTGGGCTGGTATTTGTGAAAAGGGATACTTTCTTTGTTTCAAATCTAGCTGAGGCTGTAGGCAGGTGCTTGGCCTTCCCCTTTTTTTCTGACTCACGCCAGATTTCGTTAATACTTCTGCAAGAGCAAGCTTGAATTCTGAGAGCGACAAATATAAGTTATCATTTTGCAAACTTCGTCTCCACAGTATCCAACTGTTAGCGCAATCATATCAAGAAAATGGAAAAAAATACCCTCATATACCACTTTTTTGATCTAATTTGTATTCTATAGTATCCTAGCATGCTATCTAGGAGATCTACTCCTCCCATATAAGCATTATATACAGCAACTCTTTGGGGACGGGAGATTTTTATATGGGTATTTGATTTTTTGCAGAACCTCGTTGCTTCTGATGTAGGCTGCTGCCAACATAGGTTGATACGGTATTCACAACTTTATTATCATACCAGGACACTGCAGATATTTGCACACCATCGACAGTTGCCACTTTTTCCAGAAATGTACCTCTACCTTTTTTTTTTCATTTCCGATTCCTTAGGAAACTGCAAGCATGGTACACGATTAGCTCTTACTGTACCCAATGGTAAAATGCCATTTTTGGTGAGATATGTTAGCAGGGGAATGCTTGTAAACCAGTTATTAAAAAAGAGTTTGTAGTTTAGATTTTTCGGAATAGATTCTGAAAGTTTTACTACAACGTTGCTACTGGCTCCTAGATCAGGCTGATTATTCTCAAGCACCGTAGTTCCAAAGTAAAAATCAAAGTCGTAAGAAAAACCAGACACGCCGCTTAGAACGAAAACTTTTATATCCCCATTTATGGGGCTTTTTGGGATTATATTGTTTTAGACTTGAGCGTGCTTTCGTTGGGATGATTTGTTCATCGACGGCCATATGTTCTTCTTTAGGAACAAGTAGAAATCTGTCACGAATCTTGTTCAGAAAGGGACGTATTTTAAAAAGTTTATCATAGTCAGGTTGACCCTGAGGAACCTGCAGTGTGTTGTCGTTGAAATGCAGAAATCGTTTGATTTCTTCAAATCTGTTGCATGTCAGCACTGGAGATATTGGGAATTTCCAACGAATTATTCCAATAAGACCTGGTCGATGGTAACTGAATAATCGACATATATATACAAATGCCACAAAAAAACACGAATTTCTTCCTTGGATATATTGGGTGGCTTTTCAGGTCTACTTTGAACCCCGTACAAATTTGACTGTTCAGTTATGTAAACGAAAAGTTTTTCAGTAAAAATGAAATTGAAGAAATGGATAGGATCTTCTAATTCTTTTATGAAATCAGGAAGAATTGTACAACCTTGAAATTTTACAAATTCCTCAGAGACAGCTAGAAATTTATTCTCCCAATCAATGGTTTGCTTCTGCTTTTTTTTCCGGCTTCTCTTTGGTCGGTTTATTAGTCGATGATTATTCTGATGATCTATAAAAGTTTGCCCTAATGCGGACAATGGCATGTCATCATCATCATCTTCTATATCGGTTTCGTCAATAATAACATCTTCGTTTTATCGAAACGATTCTTTCGTTTTCACTGTCTGACTCATATAGGAGAACGGACTTTCTAGGACCCAACAAGTCATTTCTTTGATGTTCATCGTCCGAGGATAAATTTTCATTATCACTAACGTCACCACTTGGAATTCGGAAATTTCTGGTGCCATAAAACTTACTGGGGTCCATCTAAGAAAGAGATGTAATTATTATAAATTATCATGTCTTTATATAAAACTGTTCCAAATATGGCACAGGTAAACAAACTCATATTTTGTCTTCAATACGTCAAATTATAATTATGATATTACCTTAGTAGCAAAATTAGACACCTACCTTTATAAGAATATTTTTTTCACAACAAATTATTCACAAGAGAGTATGAAAACTGTTGATCTAAAAAACCACAAAACAGGATATAGCGTGTCACAAGCCGCCACTGGACTAATGGCTTTTCCTGGCGTCGAGATTTGACTGCTTTGGAGTCTGCGCGTTTTACGTCAGAGCAGCGAACGTGCCGGATATGGAACAATTTGAAATAAGATCCTTAAGCTACTCAGGGACTTAGAAAAAAAATATATTTGATGTGTAACAAATTTGGGACAGTATGCGGTAAGGGGTTAATATTCAAGTTCAACTCATTCAGGGTACTCCATCTATAGAGGCCATGAACATCCTCCTGAAGAGAGTGACAATCTTGCAACGTGTTAACCGTTTTTAAACATTTTTAGATCATCTGCAAACATGAGGAATTTAGAATGTTGTATAAACTTGCCGATGTTATTAACAAAAAGTAGAAACAGTAAAGGACCACAGTGAGACTCCTGAGGCACACCTGAAAGAACTTTTATTTCTTTAGAAATATAATTATTAATACGGACATACTGTGTACGACCCTCCAGAAAACTGCCAATCCACCCAAGGACTTCACTACTTAGTCCTATTTTCCGCAACTTGCCTAACAAGAGCGTATGATTAACTCGGTCGAACGCCTTCGAAAATCAGTATATACACTATCAACACACTGGCGATTCCCAAGGGCGTTCAACAGACAATCATGATATGCAAGCAGGTTTGTGACAATTCACCGACCAGGTCTAAAACCATGCTGCTCGTCAATTATTATGCTATTACAGCTCCATGACAAAAATCCCCGCAACTAAACTATCAAACAATTTGGGTATTGCGGATTGAATGCACACGCCCCTGTAGTTAAATATATCACTCCTATCACCGGACTTATGAATAGGGGTAACAAATGAGTTTTTCCAGTACATAGGGAATGTACTCGAGCACAGAGATAAATTAAAAATTAATTTTAGAGGTGTTACAATAGAGCATATGCAAGCCTTCAATACCCCCGCAGGTATTCCATCTGGGCCAACTGAGAATGTATTTTTTAGATTATCTATCCCCTCATAGATCTCAGACAAACTGACTGATATTGAGTTAACATTTAAATTAGTGCTATGTCACTATAATAGCCAGGAATAGTAGCTTGACTACCACAATAAACTTCCCCAAAAAAGTCAGTAAATAGATTCACACATTTTGTACCAGAATTGCTGATTCTATCACGGTAGCACATAGTGTTGGGATAACCCTGAGACTGTTTCATGTTATTCACATGTTTCCAAAACAATCTGGGATTGAATGAGATGCCGTTTTCAACCAACGTGAGATAATTTGAATAGCATTTGGCGGTCAGAGCTTTGCACGAAGCCCGAAGGGCAGCAAAAATGTCATAGTCAGCTGTAGAACCAGTTTCCTTAAAACGTTTATGAGCAACCTTCTTTTAGATCGTTAAATGTTGTAACTCGCGAGTGAACCACACAGGAAAATTGGCTTTATAGGCACATGCAGGTTAATACCATGGTACAGTATATCGTAGAATTGCTCAACGGCAAGGTCAACATTGACCTTGCTCAATAAAGAACCCCAATCAAATGATGCAATATAATAGTTTAACTGTGACATATCAGTGTTCTTAAAATCAAAATATGTTAGGTCGTATTTAATATTAGTATCGAATTGATCGTTCAGGATACAAGAGCAGGCAACATGATGATGATCATTGGGAAATAATAAATCAATTGCTCGGGACATCACCAGACCGCTATAATTACAGAAACATAGGTCCAGCAAAACTCTATTGACAGTTGGAACATTATTCAAATAGCTGATCACATTACACAAGGCATTTGCATGGGAGTCTGGCCGACACACAACATTCAAACATTCAAGCCGTAGTGCTCATTCACCCAAGTTACCTCCCGCAAGTTGTAATCACCAAATATTACAAAGTTGTGATCAGGATATGCAGATCTGGTCTTAGATAAAGTCAAACAATGTTTCTCATAAATGGACAAGTCCGAACGAGGCGGGATATACACGGCTCCAATGACATACTTTTTAATTTTACATTGTACTATAATATATAATTGTTCAACATTGGTATTAAAACAGGAGATATTTCTGGAACGCAGGTTGGAACGTACGTCAATAATTCGACTGGCATAGAATATATAGAAAATGAGTCGCCAAATATTAGAAATGTTTATGGAAGGAATAATTCGGAGTACATCAAAGCTAAATCGCTTTGTTTATGGGCGTAGCACACGTACTGCAGGGAAAACTCTAAAATTATACAGGAGGGGCGCGGGTGCAGAAAAAGCGATTCACGTTGGTCTTGAATCGCTGTAAATTGTACTCAGTGGGTAATACAGTCTTGGACAAATCATTCCAAAGGGATAAAGAGTTATCGCGACGTATATTCCTAGTAAGTGGAAGTAAGAAAAACAGGAGAGTCTCGTATCACACTAAAAAGTCGCCATAAATTTTTCTATAAAGCCAATGAAAGTAAAAAAAAAATTGGAGGAGTCGGTGTACTTATACATAAACTAGCCGTGCCCGCGGCTCAGCTCGCGTGGACTTGATTCACCTTTATCGTTACTGCTTATTCGTTATGTTTATATTATTATATAGCTTGAGGGGCTTTAGAGGCCCATGGCTTGGTTGCATACTTGTTTCCACTTCTTTTTGTCTCCTGTTAGCTTTTCCTAGTGCGGGATTCCCGGATCGTGCTTTACTGCCTGAATCCATGTAGATCGAGGTTTACCCTTACCACTTCTTCCAACCACTTCTCTTATTAGGACTTGCTTTGCCTGTTTTTCTTCCTTCATCCTTGCCACGTGTCCCAACCATCTTAATCTCTGGCTTCTTATGATTTGGCTTATAAGGGGTTTCGTATATAGGCATTTTAATTCGTAGTTTGTTCTTCTTTTTCTCAGTCTTCCGTAGATTCTTCTCAAAGCTTTCCTTTTCCACATCTCCAACGTCTCCTTTTCTCTTGTATTCAGTTCCACGTTTCGCATCCATATGTCATCGTGGGTCTGATAATTGTCGTATATATTCTTTCTTTTGCTTTTCTTGATACGTTGTTTGATTTCAATATTGGATTCATTGTCCCCAAATATCTCTGTCCTTTCGCTATATTTTCTTATATCTCCTTCCTTTCTTGTCCATTCTCTGTTACTGTTACTCCCAGATAATTAAATTTGTCTACTTTTTCAAACATATATCTTTTCCCCAAGTTGTTTATTATATCTAAACTTTTGTTATTTTTATTATCCTTCTTCCTTGTAATTTCCATGTATTTTGTTTTTTTCCTAATTTTTCTTTAGTCCTCTCATCTTCCTTCCCCTTTCTTCTATCCTACTTATGGCTTTTTGAGGTTCTCTATTGCTCTTGCAATCACTGCTACATCATCCGCATAGGCCAAGCATTGGCAAGCTTGTTGGTATATCGTTCCATTTGTTTTTATGACTCCCGGGTTATCTTCTCTAGTACCAAATTAAATAGACATGTCGACACTGGTTCCCCCTGTCTTAATCTTCTCTTCACCTTAAACTGGTCTGATATTTTGCCCTCAACCAATACTCTATTTTCTGATCATTTAGGGTCATTCTCATCATGCGAATCAATTTACTTGGAGTTTTTAATTCCTCCATTATCTTTTAGAGTCCTTCTCTATTTACAGAGTCATATGCTTCTCTGAAATCCACAAAGACCAAGTGTAGTGCCAAATTTTGTTCTAAGCTATTATATTGGATTTGCTTAATCGAAAATATCTGGTCTGTAATCGATCTATTTTTCCTGGATCCACATTGGTACTCCCCAAAATAGACTCGGCTTTCTCTTCTAGTCTGTTTTGAATAGCCACCACTACTATCTTGTACACGACATCCAGTAAGGCTATTGGTCTATAATTAGCACATATAGTTTTTTCTCCTTTTTTTGTATATTGGACAAATGAGCGACTCTCTCCAGCTCACTGGCATCTTTTCTGTTCCCCATATTTCTTGCACCAACCGGCGTATTTCATTTTCCATATCTACTCCTCCAGATTTTATCATTTCTGCTGTTATACAACTTCCACCCGGGACCTTATTTTCTTCTCTTGCAGGGTTTCTTTGTCCCCCCTACCCTTCAGTTAATTTTGCTTCCTATTTCTCATTCAACTCCTCATTTTCTTCTCCATTTAATGTTTCTTTAAATTATTCCGCCCATCTATTCAGTCTTTCTGCCAAGCTTACTGCTAAACTGCCATCTTTTTTCCTACATATTAGCGCACTAATGGACAGACAGACAGAGATAGTTCCATTTTCTATATATTATAGAAGATTATTATATTATATATTATTAGATAACCTGGCCAGAAAACAAAAGTATGAATTTAAAAAAAATACGTAAATCAGATAAGTGGTTCTCGAGAGATAAGCGCGCTAACGGACAGACAGACAGACAGAGAGACGTTGCATTTTATATATATTACAAATATTCTTTACTACATGATATTGTTCCATATTTAATGGTTTAGGCAGTGTATTGCAATAGAACGCGCTGGCGGCAAACTTTTTTTTTCGATTTGGCTCACTATTATCGTCACTGCGTATTCCTTATGTTATCTAACGTAATAAAATAGAGCCTATAACCTAGCCAGAGAACATATGTATATTTTAAAAAAAGAAGCACGTAAATCGGATAAGTGGTTCTCCCGTGATAAGCGCACTAACGGACAGACAGACAGACAGAGAGACGTTGCATTTTATAAATATTATAGAAGAATAGAAGAAAATGTTAGCCAGTTCAAAGCCATATCGGAAAGAGTGATTTCAGTAGACACACAGATGAAGAGAAGATGCAAATGTAAGATCATTCTGGTATATGCACCAACATCAGACAGCGAGGACAAAGAAATTGACCAATTCTATGAAGATATAAATAAAGCATTGCTACACCATAAAACAAGATATAATAATGGGCGACTTCAATGCCAAAAGAGAAGAGTGTCGGGAAGTTTGATTTGGGTACGAGGAACAGCAGAGGAGAAATGTTATCAAATTTTATAAACGAAAATAATTTATACGTTACGAACATATTTTTCCAAAAGCCAGAACATAGACGATGAACATGGCAAAGCCCAGATGGTATAACAAGAAACGAAATTGATTATGTGTTATTAAATGTCAAGAATATTGCAAATGACATGACAGTCCTGAACACGATAAGCATTGGCAGTGACCATCGGATGCACAGAGTAAAAATAAGAATAAATCTGAAGCACGAGAGACGTAGACGCATATAAAGATAAAGACATCAATAGAAATAATAAAGCAAAACACAGACGAATATCGACAAGCACTGGAACATCCTATAAAACACATAAACTACCGAACAGAACTTGATGAACTAAATGCACAAATAGCCAACAACCTACTCACGACACACGAAGAAATAGCAACATTGAAAAAAGAAAAAACACAAAAATTAAGTAAAGAGACACAAAATCTCATGAAACAGAAACGACTGTTACGAAATGATCCTAAAATTGAAGAAAGATCCCAAGCGTTAAAAATATTCCTCAAAAACAGTTGTAGTTGTTTTTGAGAGGCAAATATATTTTTTTGGATCTGGACTAAGTATATATATATATATATATATATATATATATATATATATATATATATATATATATATATATATATATATATATATATTATATGTATACATAGGGTGTTAATTTATTAAAACGAGTAAAATAATATTATCTTTATAGGTATGTAAACAAAAAAAATCACGTATTATCAAGATTCGAAATCTTACCGCAAAACTTGTTCGTCTTGTTTAGTTGAAACGAATTAGCTAATCCAACATTATTTTTTTTTAGACAAACGGATAAAATTCCAATTTATAACTTCACTTCTTTGGACAGTAACCCAGTCTATTGGAAAGATCTTAGTACTTCTCAATACCAAGCTTTTTAAAGTGGGTTCCACAAGAATAATCAACAAAACGTTTTTTTTTTTTGTCCACCAAATATAAATACTGGTTTACATTTCTAAACTTCATTTTGCACACTATTCCTGGATACATCATTGACTTTATTGCAGCTAGACTTGGAAAGAAACCTATGTAAGTTATTATCCTAATGGATATATCTATTTGAACTTCTTGTTTAAGATTTTAACAAATAATCCAACAGGTTTTCTAATACTTGATTAAAGAGAAGGTAGCAAAACACTATCAATGCACGCTGTTTCATTTCTATGTAATTTACAGCTTCACGAACAGTGTGTACGATGTGCCTTGAGTGTCCTAAATAGAATAACACAAGCAGTAGGACTGCAGAGTCATTTCCTCGCTGTAAAACTTACTCTTGAACATTCATTGTAAAAAAATTCATTACTGGCTTATTTTAATATTCCGTATGGGACACTTATAAGATCACTTCGGTGTCTGTCCGCCTGTCTGTCTCTCTGTGCGTCAATTACACCCGATTTTTTGCGAAAATCTTTGACCTAGAAAGTTAAAATTTGGCATTAATATAGGAATTGATGGTCCCATCAGAGCCGTGCAGTTTTGAAAGTTAAATTTTGACTAAAGGGTTAGTTTTTATGGGAGGAAATCGGAAGTGAAAAAAAAAATTTACCAGGTCATCGAGTGCGGTGTCAAATGAAAGCCTTTACGTATATATATATATATATATATATATATATATATATATATATATATATATATATATATATATCATGGAATTCTTTTTTCAATCGACCTTCTTTAAATTTAATGAAAGTTTCGTTTCACAAATTTTTGGTTGCCTCATGGGCAGCAACCTAAGTCCCATTCTTGCCTCCATAGTCATGTCCTACCTGTTAAAAAACTACAGAAACTACAGAAAGATTATCCTTCAGACCACCGTTCTTGTTCCAATATGTTGATGATCTTATTCTATCCATACCAGTACATGGTAAAGAAGAAATTCTTCAAGTTTTCAATTCTAAACACCTTGCATACCGACAATGGCATGAAAATCCTAACACCATAAATCGTAACACATTTGTTCGTGCCAGGAACAGATGCAAAGAAGTTATTGACGAAACCAAGGAGGTACATAATCAACGGATTAGAAACAAACTTCTCGCTTGTCCCGACAATTCCAGGTCCTTTTGGTCGGTCGCTAAGGCAATTAGTCAAAATTTCACCAAATCCACCATACCACCACTCACACGGCCAGATAATTCAATTACAACGACACCTGTTGAGAAAGCGAACTTGTTGGCTGAACTCTTTGCTTCACATTCTACTGTCGATTTCCAAGGAAAAACACTACCTACTAGGCCCATAGTGCAGTCAAGGATGCCCGATGTTGTCTTTAAACAGCGTATCATAAAGCGTATTCTGATGAAGCTAGACACCAAAAAGGCTTCTGGCCCTGACGGAATACCTACCATAGTTCTTAAAAACTGTGCGAGGGAACTAACACCAGTTTTCTGTAGACTTTTCAACCTATGCTACAGAAGGGGAATAGTTCCTTCCTGCTGGAAATGTGCTACAGTTCAGCTGATACCTAAAAAAGGCAAGAAGACCTTGCCAAATAACTACCGACCAATCGCACTGCTTTCAATAATATCGAAAGTCATGGAAAAGGCTATCATTCAGCATCTTCTAAAATATCTTTAAGGATTCAACCTTATTAGCGATCACCAATATGGCTTTCGTAAAAATAGATCAACAGGAGATTTTCTGACGTATGTAACACATGTCTGAAACAACGCAATTAAACACTTTGGAGAATCTCGAGCGGTTGCTCTTGACATATCCAAGGCATTCGACCGTGTTTGGCACGATGGACTGTTGGCTAAGCTACGTTCTTATGCTATGTCTGAAAGGTTCTGTTTGTGGCTCTCATGTTTCTCCAGAGAGCGTTCTTTACAAGTGGCAGTCGACGGATTTCTTTCTAACACCTTCACTATCAACAGCGGTGTACCCCAAGGCTCCATATTGTCTCCTACTCTCTTTCTCATTTACATTAACTATCTGCTGGAAAAGACCGAGAATCCAATCTACAGCTTTCAGATGACAGTACACTTATCTCTTCATTCACTTTGAACGGTCGGACATCGGCTACTCGGACGAATATCCGCAGACAGCAAGAAGTCGTTCAACTTAACAAAGACGTGGAAGAAATTCTATCTTGGGGTGACAGTAACCAAATGGAATTTAACGCCACAAAAACCCAGGCGGCGGTTTTTTTTAAAAAAGTTAACGTTGCTGAACCCGACGTAGTTATGTCGGCGCACTCCATTCCTCTAACATCGTCACTCAATTTGTTGGGCGTTAATTTGGGAGCAAATATGTCCTGGCATGAACATGTTGCAGGCATAGCAAGGAGAACTTCTCAAGAGTTGGGAATATTATTTCGAACCAGAAAGCTTTACACTTCACAACAACTGTTAATTCTTTACAAAGTTCAAATTCGACCAACTATGGAATACTGCTCCAACGTTTGGAGCTCCGCTCCCAAACATACACTGCATTTGTTGGATTCTATTCAGAGAAGAGCTGTTCGTCTGATTGGAGACCCGGAACTGACCGACGGCCTTGATTCGCTAGAACATCGAAGAACGGTTGGCGACTTAAGCCTATTCTACAAGTACTCTCATAGAAAGTGTTCGAAGGATGTGGCCCGCTTAATTCCTCCCAGAGCTGTGCATGTTAGAAGCGCTAATTCTTCACATCCGTATGAGGTTTAGCTTGTTACTCCTCGTACAACGCTCTTCAAGCAATCTTGTATATGGAGAACATCATCCCTTTGGAATAATTTGCCCAGGACTGTATTTCCCACCGAGTACAATCTACAGCGATTCAAGAACAACGTGAATCGCTTTCTCCGCACACGTGTAGCTCCTGTAGGGCTTTAGGGACTTCCCTGTAGCACGTGTACTAGACCCATAAAAAAAATTCTTTTGATCCGCACCTACAGTTTACTATGGAAGAGGAGTCTAACAATGCTGTTTCCTTCCTAGACACCAAAGTCGTCAGGGGCGCCGACAATATCATCAGACTTGATTGGTATAGAAAACCAACTTCCTCTGGCAGATATATTCATGCCAATTCCGGTCATGATTGGAGGGTGAAAGTCAATGTCATAAAGGGTCTTTATAGACGAATAAGAAGTATAGCACACCCAGACTATTTGCATCAAGCACAGACATTGCTCACAAGCCTCTTCATGGAGAATGGATATAACAAGAAGCTCCTACTCAAGACCAAAGATGAAGTTAACAAGCTCTTTCTTGCCAATCATATATTACCAGAACCTCTCCTCCATCTGCATCCCCTCCATCGCCTCCCCCTACACCTACATCCCCTAGTGGTCATATTGATACAAACTTTTCGTTACTCTCCTTGCCCTTCATACCGGGTCTCACTAATAAGTTGGTTCATATTCTGCGTGCTATTTTTAGAGTTAAATATTCAAAAGAATAAGACAATATTGAATTGAGAAATGGCACACCTTCTGAGAGTGTTGTCACCATTCCAAGCACTGGCTATGTTAACTCAAACTTATTGGTAGAATAGATGAAACATTTTATAAGCGTCGTAAAGCCAACCCCGGTAAATAAAGTATTAATTATGCATGATGGAAATACAACGCATTCGAAGAACCTGGAAGCGTTGAACATAGCAAAGACTATTGTTACAACTGCTAGACCCTACTACTCACCGGCTTTAGCCACTCGACGTGTGAGCTCTTATTATACCCAAGCAGCAGGAAAATGATTGAGGATAAAACCAGGTCGTCAAGTAACGCAATATCAAGTTGCAAGTTTATTTGCAGAAGCTTACCCAAGAGCTGTTATCGTTGGTACCATTGTGAACGCATTTCAAGCGGCTGGGTTTGGCCCATGGACAAGAACGTCTTTCTCGTACATTTGTGCAGCTGAAAATATAAATGCTCTCTCTCTCTCTCAAACAAACTCAAGTAATGAAAGCACATCGATCTTACAAGACGCTTCGATTATTATCAGTGTACCGTCTATTTCGAAATTTAACACTAAAGCCTTAACAAAAATTGTAAAATCTTTATATACAATACTACAAAAAGTACTGCACAAAAAACTGTTGAAATTACATTACAAGTCCTTACAAAAATATGAGGGAAGAATCAATAAACAAAAACCGTATAATATTATATACACAAGCCTCCCCTACAGCAGAAGCCCAAAATAAAATCTCTTCTGTCGGCGATTATAAAGTAACAATCTTTTATCGACGTCTGACAAAAAAATTCTTTCTAGTCTATAATAAATTCTTTCTACTCTACAATAAATAAAGGGGAACAATCCATCCCAATCCTTATTTTATTTTTTTTACAACAAAGCAAATAAAGTTTTAATGAATTACTGAATTTTTACTTATTATAATATTAAAATATAAAACTTGTGTAAGTAATAAGTAATTATTTTAAAATATAACAATTTTTATATATTTTTTTTAATTAAATTGGTTTAGGGTCAATTTTTTCCTTTATTATTGAGAACTACTATTTTTTCTTTAACATCTGTTTGGAAGCAAAATAAAAACAGAATTTTGAATAAGTTTTTCTGATTTTTTTTTCAAGATAAATACTTAAATAGTAAACAATTTTTTATGTACCTTAAATTGGTACTTTATTGGTCGGTTGGTTATATTTTTGTATAATTCATTTAGGTAATTTTATTTATCTTCAAGGGTGCTGTGTGCAATGTATGTACATCCGTACGAAATAAATAAATCAATAAATATCCTAAGTTGTCCGTGACAAATTTAAAATTTAACCAACTATACCAATGACACAATCTATCTCACTTGCTGCTATATTCTACACATCTGCAAATTTCTTAATCACTATGTTAGTCCATTTCTCTTTAAAAAAAACATTGACCTAAAAGACCTCTTACCCCCGTGAGAGGTGGGACCCCCCTTTTATTTTTTTACCCCCGTGATAGGTAAACATTCATTGAAAAATAAAACCGGTCAAGTGCAAGTTGAACTTGCACAATTAGTGTTCCGTACGTTGATTGATTTTAAAATAAAAATTTTTGTTAGGGTAGTATAAAATGATCAGTGACTTTACAAAGCACACCTCAAATGAGTTTTCAACAAAGTTTGTTTCCAATCTTTACTGAAAACTGGTGACCTTGAAATTTTGTTTTTTTTATATATACCAAATAAATTATTAAAGGTAATGCACTCCTGATAATTTTCGTTCAATCTATACCCCGTGGAGAATATTCCAGAATTTTTTCAAAATTTTTTGATCAGTACTTTTCGAGATAAGGTAGGGGATAGCGATTTTTTAAAGTAATACGAAGAAAAGTGTGCGCAAGTATTACATTATATATATATTTTTTACTCGTGTTTTCACAAGCTTTCATTTGACACCACACTCGATGACCTAGTAAAAAAAATTTTTTTTCACTTCCGATTTCACCCCCTCAAAATGAACCCGTTAAGTCAAAATTTATGTTACGGTGGTATAAAATAATTAGTGACTTCACAAAACACACCCCCAATGAGTTTTCAACAAAGTTTGTTTCCAATCTTTACTGAAATCTGATGACCTTGAAATTTTTTGTTTTTTTTTTATATACCATATAAATTATTAAAGGTAATGCACTCGTGATAATTTTCGTTCAATCTACACCCCGTGGAGAATATTCCAGAATTTTTTCGAAATTTTTTTGATAAGTACTTTTCGAGAGATAAGGCCCAGGACAGCGATTTTTCGCGAATTTTTAAGAATAATACAAAGAAAAGTGCGCGCAAGTATAATATTATATATATATTTTTTACTCGTGTTTTCACAAGCTTTCATTTGACACCACACTCGATGACCTAGTCAAAAAATTTTTTTTTCACTTCCGACTTCACCCCCCAAAACTAACCCCTTAAGACAAAATTTAATTCTCAAAACTACATGGCTCTGATGAGGCCATCAATTCCTATATTATTACCAAATTTCACCTTTCTATGTCAAATAGTTTCGGAGAAAATCGGGTGTGACAGACAGACAGACAGACAGACACCGAAGTGATCTTATAAGTGTTCCGTACGGAACACTAAAAACAGAAAGCACCGCGATCGCGACATAAACGCTTTAATCTTCTTTGGAATGCGGATAACAAAGAAGCCGCAAATCTTTCAATTTTAGGATAAAAAAATATTTTAATATTTTTTTTATCAAACTTATTTGGGAAGAGCCGACTGACGGGATCGAAAGAAACGACCCTTTTGTCTGATTTACATATTTCGATATTGTGGTAGTTCAGCGTTCATCATAGGGTTGCGAAAAAAATTTTCATGAAATTAAAATTGGTCGAAGGCTTCTGGAGCTGATCAACTTACGTTGCAGATGTTAAGACTTTGTTGCCCTCTCATCGTATCGTTTTCTCACTCATATTTTTAATATATCTATATTAAAGAGTAAATTTCCGTCCGATTGGAAGTTGGCCTTGGTATTGCCTTTGCCCAAGGTGTCAAGCCCTAAGGATTACTCTGAACTGCGTCCGATTAGTCTTTTGAGTATTCTGTCTAAGATTTTGGAGAAAATAATTTTTAAACAAATCGTTAATTATTTTAATAATAATAACTTATTCTTTGAAGGTCAGTCGGGATTTCGCACGGGTTTTAGCACTGCAACAGCCTTGCTAAACATTTTGGATGATATCCTCGGGGCGGAGGATAAAGGAGAGACAACTGCCTTGGTTCTTCTCGATTATAGTAAGGCATTTGACACGCTGGATCCCCGCTTGTTATGTGCCAAACTTCATTATTATGGTTTTAAAGAACGAACAATCAATTTATTAAAGGACTACTTGGCGGCTAGATCACAACGTGTGCTGATTAATCGCCGCGTGTCACAAAGTTCGGCTTTAGATAGAGGCGTTCCTCAGGGATCAATTTTGGGTCCATTGTTGTTTGTCATTTATACAATGGATATGCATTGTTATGTTAATAATTGTAGGCTAATACAATATGCAGATGATAGTCAGATTTTAAGGAGCTTTAATAGTCTTAACGCATTACAGGCGGAACAGGAAATTAATTACTGTTTAAATTCGATATTTACCTACTCTAATAATAATGGTTTGAAGATAAATCCGAGAAAGTCGGCAGTACTGTATTTTGGAACAAACAGTGAATGGGCTTCGGCAAATTTCAATTTAAACATGGCCTAGGAGAGAATTCCGTTTGTTACTGAATATAAAAATTTGGGATATTATTTGATAGTAAGCTCAGGTTTAGAAAGCAGGTTTCTTTGGTAGCTCAAAGGGCGTATTGTTCACTACGTAATTTATACAAGAATCGGCATATGCTCAATTTGAGCTTAAAAAAATATTTGTGCGAGACTCACTCTAATTATTGTAATTTTGTTTATGGTCCGTGCCTGGACCTTATGTCGAAGTATAAGCTGCAAAAAATTCAAAACTCCTGTGTACGTTTTATTTTTGAATGCAGGGGAGGGATCATGTGAGTGGCAGGCTGAAGGAGCTGAAATGGTTGCGTATTAAGGATAGAGAAAGGCTACATCTGGGTTGCTTTTTGCATAGACTGCTGAGGACCGGAGTGCCACAGTATCTGTGTGAAAGGCTGCATCATCGAAGTTCGGTGCATCAGCATAATACTAGGTACAACGACCGCTTTCAAATACCTAGGCATCGTACAAGTGCGTTTAAACAGTCTTTTGGTTATACATCTGCTAAACTTCTGAACGAAATTCCTGAAGGTTTGCTTGCTCTGTCTGAACTATCTTTCAGAAGGCAGCATTTTATTTCAGACCTATTGACTGTTATTATTATGTCTCTTTTATAGGGTAAAGTGGGGATCATGGTTTGTATATGGGTATCAATATGATGTAGAATTACAATGTTTTCCTTTTTTAGTTTAGAGTAAGTAGAGTTTAAGTACTAATGGATATTTCTTAAATTGTATTTGAGTTTGTATTTTTATTTTATTTTTTGTATTTCTTTTGTATATTTTTGAGAACTCGGTTAACAACAGCACTGCTGCATTTCGCCGAGTATAAAAATAAAGACGTTTATTATTATTATTATTATTATTATTTTTAAAATGCGCTATTTAAGGTGAATTTTCTGCAATCGGTATTACTATAAGAATCGACCAGGTAGAATATATGCAGTGTATTCCATAACACCCAGTACATAAATATATATATATATTATATATATATATATATATATATATATACGAGGCTAGTTTGAAAAGTCCGTGCAAAAATAAAAACTACTTATGTGTTTGGGGTAAACCTTTTTTATTTTTCGACATAGTCTCCTTTTAGGCTTATACACTTCGTCCAACGATGTTCTAGTTTGTTGATCCCTTCCGAATAATAGGATTTGTCCAAGTCTGCAAAATATCCATTAGTGTCTGTAATCACCTCCTCGTTTGAATAAAATCTTTGTCCCGCCAGCCATTTCTTCAAATTGAGGAACAAATAGTAGTCCGAGGGAGCCAAGTCTGGAGAATAGGGGAGATGTGAAACGAGTTGGAATCCTATTTCCATTAATTTTGCGACCACAACTGCTGAGGTGTGTGCTGGTGCGTTGTCGTGATGGAAAAGGACTTTCTTGTGGGCCAATCGCGGGCGTTTTTTCTTGCAGCTCGGTTTTCAAACGGTCCAATAACGATGAATAATATTCACCTGTAATAGTTTTACCCTTTTCCAGATAGTCGATGAGGATTATCCCTTGCGAATCCCAAAAGACAGTCGCCATAACCTTTCCGGCCGAAGGAACGGTCTTCGCCTTTTTTGGTGCAGATTCCCCCTTGGTAACCCATTGTTTAGATTGTTGTTTGGTCTCAGGAGTATAGTAATGTATCCATGTTTCATCCACAGTAACGAAACGACGCTTAAAGTCCTCCGGATTCTTCTGGAACAGCTGCAAACCATCCTTGCAACACTTCACACGATTCCGTTTTTGGTCAAGCGTGAGCAATCGCGGCACCCATCTTGCGGATAGCTTTCTCATGTCCAAATGTTTATGCAAAATATTACGTACCTGTTCAGTCGAGATGCCCACAGCACTAGCAATCTCACGCACCTTAACTCTTCTGTCATCCATCACCATATTATGGATTTGATCAATGATTTCTGGAATCGTAACCTCCACAGGCCGTCTAGAACGTTCAGCGTCACTTGTGCCCATATGGCCAGTCCGAAAATTTTGAAACCACTTATAAACTGTTCTAATCGAAGGTGCAGAGTCACCATAATGTTTATCAAGCTTCTCTTTAGTCTCCTGAGGCGTTTTGCCTTTCATAAAGTAATGTTTAATCAACACACACGAAATTCTTTTTTGTCCATTTCTTGAAAATCACTCGACTTCCTTGATTTCACACGAATGGCAAACACAAAGAAATAGACCAATATGGCTGAAACTTGGTGTGCGTTCATTCAAGAGATGCTACTAACTAAACATGACCTCGATACGCGCCGGTGGTGCCATTCCTCGGACTTTGCACGGACTTTTCAAACCAGCCTCGTATATATATATATATATATATATATATATATATATATATATATATATATACATATTTGAAAAAGGTTCTTAGTTAAGTATATTTAGCGAAATATACCATTTATTTTTAATTATTTTAAATAATAAGTTACGACTACTTGTTTTAGACTTTCCAAAATTTATTCAAAATTGGACAAAGCCGTGGCAGTTCTATCTTATTTTTCCCTGAACGAATGGACTTTCGAATCTACTAATACAATGAATTTATGGAACTCACTAGACGAAGTAGACAAAAAGATATTTCCATTTGACATGAATGCCATTGACTGGATTAATTACTTTGACACCTACATAACGGCCCTGACGGAGTTTCAGTTATTGGATTTCATGGACAACTTAGAAAAGTCAAGGACCCACATGAAAAGGTAATGTTTACCTGAACTAAATAAGATAATTTTTAGAGTTTTTATCTTTTATTACCGAATCATCTAAACTGTATCACAGTAATATTAGTACGTGGAACCCAGACTTCCATTTACTCTTCTTCTGTTAAGTTAAATGGTGATTTAACGTTTTCGAAAACAAATAATGTGTTCCTGACTAATGAATCATCTAAAACTGTATCACAGTAATATTAGTACGTGGAACCCAGACTTCCATTTACTCTTCTTCTGTTAAGTTAAATGGTGATTTAACGTTTTCGAAAACAAATAATGTGTTCCGGACTAATGAAAATGAATAATTTTAAATCAGTGTTAAGAGCAGCACTCGGTATTTAAGCACGTTTTACCCAAAATAAACTAAATACAAATTTATTGCTCTATGAAGTGCGACTTGTGAAATCAAATCTTAAGTCATAGTCAACTAGATTTTTATATTCCAGCTTATATACGCCGTGAGTAAAAAGCACATTAAGTGTACCGATAGTCGCTGGTTCAAATCCGACGCTAGCTGCTGTGTATTATGACGTCCCACATTTTAAAAATATACAGTTCGTAGCTGTTAAGTTCATGAGACCAATAAAAGAGATAAAAAAATTCTACAGTATCTACTAAATATTTTTGCTCACGAAAAAATTATAAATTAGGACTCTTAAAAGTATTCATATTTTCCATACTTTGATATACAGGGTGAGTCAACTATAGAATAAAGTTCGTTATCTCATTTATTTCTGAAATGACGAAAAAATGTTAAATACAATAGTTTTAGGGAATGTTAAGGTGCACAGTTTAAAATTATTTTTGAGTATACAGGGTACTTCAAAAAAGTGTGGCCGATATAACATATGTTTTTTTTAAATGGAACATCCTATTTTCTAATTTATTTTTAAATTCTGCGTAAAATTTTATAACTTTTTTATTAATAATGTTATATACCTAAACCTAGTAGTTTATCTAATATTTCAATTTTTTTTTTAAAATACTTTTTCAGTTTTGTAAAAAATTACCAGTAGCGCCATTGTTTCTGAAGTTGGAATACTCATAATTGGAACAAGCATTCTAT
Source organism: Pachyrhynchus sulphureomaculatus (assembly GCA_019049505.1). Taxonomy (NCBI): domain Eukaryota; kingdom Metazoa; phylum Arthropoda; class Insecta; order Coleoptera; family Curculionidae; genus Pachyrhynchus; species Pachyrhynchus sulphureomaculatus. Next base: position 6,704,347 of record CM032455.1, on the reverse strand, counting down.
AGAGATGAAAAAAAGATATATGTAAAGAAATTTGAGTTGGATGCTACAGGGTGTTCAAAATAAATTTATGCATTTCGACTATTTTAAATTGAAAAATCTCAAATTTTTCAAAGGGCACACCCTGTATATTATTATTTTTTCTGATAGATTAATGTATGGTGTGGAATATTGAATTTTCATATTATTAGTCCATATTTTTTTCCGCGAGCCGCTTAACGGACCTAGATATCTAAATTTTTTGTAAAACGAATTGCCTCAGCTTCTTGAAGAAGTTGATAACTTTGAAAGGGAACAAATGTGGAATCAACAAGACGGAGTTGTTTCTCATTACCACCGGGAAGTTCGGGAATTTTTAAACGATCGTTACCCACAAAAATGAATCGTAGGGATGAATTCATTCAGTGGCCCCCTTGATCATGTGACTTAACACCTTCTTTTTGTGGGGCTACATTAAAGATCGTGTTTATGTGAATCCGTCTACAACACCAGCAGGTATGAAAAATAGTATACGGGATGCATGCAGGACAATAATGCCCTTTATGCTAAGGAAAGTGATTTTCGCCTAGCAAAGGTTTCTTCAACGTGTTTCGGAATTTGACATGAAGATATCGAATGATCTCATGGGACATATTCAAACCCGATGTTCTTAATTTTGCCGCCCCTTGACACAGCGTCAAGACACGATTAGTTTTTCGACTCTCGGAGTGACTTTGCCTACCGAGCCTCGATTTGAAAAGTCATCGACATTTTTCATCGCGTTAAAAAGATTTACCCACAAATGACGCCGACTTTTTAATATATTAAGCGGCCGCGGAATGTCTCATTTTAGGCCCCTGTGCATGGAAATAAAGAAAGACTGTTTCAAACCGATGCGCAAGCATTTTCGGATTTTACTTGATGTCGATGAAAGTTCGGAATCGACTGATACTTTTACTGAAATGCGTAATAGACAAAGGTTCCCTCTACCGATTTTTGTTGAATCGCTAGAATCGCATCTACCAAAAATGAATTATGGCGGACATGTTCTTACTTGACAGACTGTATCTACTTAATCGTTGTCAAGTATATGAAGGAATAAGGACTGGTGAAATAAGTTAAAAGGGTTGCTTCGTATATATTACGTTATTCGTCCTTTTCCAAGTAATCAAAACGGAGTCTAAGGATTTTATCATTTTTTCGTTACTTTCGATTATTTAGAATCAAACGTATAGAGTTAAAGAAATGAGAACGGAGATTTAGCGAAGTAGCTCCGTATATCTAGTGTTACATATCCCTTTCTTTCTAAAAAAACATGTTAAATTCGGAAGAATCATAAAAAGTGCTTTATTCAAAGTATGCTTGTTATACATTTTTCCCATCTTTCGGGCAATTTGTGAATACCACGCAAGTACAAATCTTCCCCTTTTGCTGCGAATCATTCATCGAGCCATTGTTTCACATAGACAAGGCGAAATCGGCGCCATCGTTGGAAAAAATTTTCTAATTGAATTTTTTTTCATAACCTTCTCCAGGAGATGCCCCTGAAAGAGGATCAACATGTTGCCGGGCGGTAACCTGGTCCGAATTTGTTTAAACAAATTTTTTTTAAACAAAGTCCAAAAATTGAAATTTTCGCCCCGGAACAAGTTTTTTAGGTAAATTGGACCATTTTAAACAAAAAATGTCTCTTGTGAATTTTCTCTAAAATGCGCCGTTTTCGAGATATCGGCGATTTTAGGTGCGAGAAAACGCGAAAATGGCCACTTTCACCTCCCAATATTGGGGTCAAAAATTAAAATTTTCAATGTTGTCAAGTGTCCAAATTAAAGTTTGAGATCTCTTCTACAAATTACCGTAGGAAATATTGCAATATCTTTATTTTTAAACATTGTTTTTTAACAGTTAACAAATTGCGTTCGAGCGCCCGCGGCCGCATCGAAACTGTATACATAGATATATACGCAACGCCCGTACGTAGGCGCGAATATATTTATTCAAAACTGTGATACAAAAATTCCAAAAAATATTAAAACTTTAATGATGAATACAAATAATAAGTTTCAATTGGTTCAATATTTATCTAATAATGCTGTAAATTACGTTGCATTAAGTCACACTCAACAATTAATAATATCAGGTGGATTCTATAACATTGAAAAGTGCTATTGTATACAGGGAAATAATATACATGAAATTATTGAGTTAGAAAACAATCACTTAGAGGCTGTTACAAGGATATTTTGTCATGCTCGATATATGTTACCTTATAATTCTGAAATAATAATTCATTCCGTTGATACCGACGTTTTTATATTAGCAATTCATTATTGGAGCTTTTTCAAATTAATTGGTTGTACAGGATTGTATTTTAAAGTAGTTGGTCAGAAGCCAAGATTATTGTCTTGTAATGTAGCTGCTGAATATTTGACTAGTCAAGTTTGTCAAGTTTTGCCTGCTTTACATGCGTTTACAGGCTGTGATACTACTAGTAAAGTAGGTACTAAAAAATAAAGCTTTAGATTTAGTCTTTGATTTAGATACTCAAAATGCATTAACCCCACTTGGTACTGGCTTACAATTAAATGCCATGGAATTCAATGCATTAGAAAAATTGTATTTGAAAATTTTGAATAAAGCTGGAGAAACAGCAGATAATGCTAGACAAATAATTTTAGAACGTTCTTGTGGGATGGGTATTAATTTTGGAAAAATTCCATGTACATCCGATGCTTTAAAATTGCACATTTCACGAGCTTCACTACAAACGTACATATGGAAAATGTCATTGTATTCTCGGTATCGACATTTAGATGCAACAGAATTTGGTTACACTATAGAAACAGGTGAATTGTTACCCAAATTCATGTTAAAAAATTCGATACCAGATTCGTTAATTAGGCAATGTAAATGTACAAAAAATTGTAAAACTAATGCATGTAATTGCAAAAGCAACAACGTAAGTTGTATACTCATGTGTGGGTGTAATTTAAATATTTGCGAAAATTCTATTAAATATATATAAGTTATATTTCATAAAATTGTTTTAATTCTTCTACCATCCTAATCGAATATTGAATTTTTTTATTTATATTCATTTGTTATAATAATTAAATTTGATATAACAATTACTCTTTAATAAATAAATATTTTTTACATACTTTTCAAATATATTAATTTTAATAAGAAATCAAGAAACAAAGCTTTATAGAGCATCGCAGTGCGTATACAGTTCCGTGCGCCTACGTACGGGCGTTGCGTATATATCTATGTATACAGTTTCGATGCAGCCGCGGGCGCTCGAAGGCAATTTGTTAACTGTTAAAAAACAATATTTAAAAATGAAGATATTGCAATATTTCCTACGGTAATTTGTAGAGGAGATCTCAAACTTTAATTTGGACACTTGGCAACATTGAAAATTTTAATTTTTGACCCCGATATTGGGAGGTGAAAGTGGCCATTTTCGCGTTTTCTCGCACCTAAAATCGCCGATATCTCGAAAACGGCGCATTTTAGAGAAAATTCACAAGAGACATTTTTTGTTCAAAATAGTCCAATTTACCTTTTGTTACCCTTGTTCCGGGGCGAAAATTTTAATTTTTGGACTTTGTTTAAAAAAAATTTGTTTAAACAAATTCGGACCAGGTTACCGCCCGGCAACATGTTGATCCTCTTTCAGGGGCATCTCCTGGAGAAGGTTATGAAAAAAAAATTCAATTAGAAAATTTTTTCCAACGATGGCGCCGATTTCGCCTTGTCTAACATCTTCGTGCGAACCAAAGCGCTGCTCAGCAAGTCCGTGACCCATCGATGCAAATAAGTGGTAATCGAAAGGAGCCAAGTCTGGTGAATAAGCTGCATGGGGTAGAACTTCCCAGCTGAGTGCTTCTAATGTGTCGCGAACTGGTTTTGCCGTATGTGATGGAGCATTGTCATGAAGAAAAATGACTTTGTGTTGCCCCTTTCGGTATTCTGACCTTTTTTCAAGACGCAAACGGTTCAAATCGCTCAATTGTTGTTGGTAACGTTTAGTATTAACCGTTTTTCCCAGGTTTTAACAGCTCATAATAGAGCATGCCCCTCTGGTCCCCCCAAACACAGAGCCATCGTCTTTCTGCCAAAGCGATTCGGTCTTGCGGTCGATCTGGATGGTGCGCCTGGATCTATCCGCGATTTTTTGCGCTTGAGTTTCTCAAAATAAATCTATTTTTTATCCCCTGTAACTATACGATGCAAAAACGACTAACGTTTGTGCCGTGCGAGCAAAATGTCACACGTGTTTTTTTGCGCTTTTCCATTTGCCTGTCGTTCAACTCATATGGTACCCATCTACTGGTCTTATGAATCTTTCCCATCTCTCGTGGCCGATTGGAAACAGCTGGTTGACTCACGCCCAATTGCTCGGCAAGTTGTTTTTGTGTTTGCGAATCATCTTCGTCCAACAATGCTTGCAATTCCACATCTTCGTATTTTTTTGGCAATTTTCCACGTTCCTTGTCTGCAACATCAAAGTCACCACTTTTGAAACGCCGAAACCATCGTTCACACGTATCTTGCGATGGAGCATGTTCATCATAAGCTCCTGGAAGTAATCGTTATGATTCAACAGCAGTTTTATTCAAATGAAAACAAAAAATTAATGCTGTCCGGGAATGCTCTTTGTTCGGTATAAATTTCGACATATTGAACACAACAACACAACACTGCACACACTTTTCCAATTTATAACTCGTGCGCGGCTGACACTCGTTGATGACACAACAAAATGGCGCAGTGTCAAATCTCTCTAGCACAAACTGTATTGGTGCACCATCTGTTGTCTGAAATCCGCATTTCATACTTGTACACCTGATATATCTAGTGTTACATATCCCTTTCTTCTGAAATTCGAGAAGCCTAAATATTGTGTTATTTTTTATTATTTTCAATTTTAACAGAAACAGTAGGTATGAAAGACAAGTAGATATGTTGAGCTTAAAAAAAAACCATCAGCGTTAGTCTACTTTTTACGTATTTTTGATTATAAATAACCAATTCGCTGAAACAATGGTTCCAATATTTTGTAATTAGTGATCTACCATAAGTTGTTATTTTCTTCTGTAAAATGTCGGCTAGTAATGATTATTCTTTAGTGTAGGGAACTTAAATTGCGTATTTATTTTACACCTTGTATTTGCAATAGAGGTACTAAGAAAACAATCAAATCTTTTTTTAGTAACTATAAATTTCTTTTTTCAGGGTATACTTTATCTTCAACACCGTTCTTGTCCTAACTGTGGTACTTTCTGTTTTATTTTTGTTTAAATACAATATTTTGTTTTATACCAATTACAATTATTTATTTAATAATATATTTTATTATTTATGCCGAGATAAAATGAAAGGGTTATTGAAAAGTTATTACTGTATTATGTTTTAAAAAAAAATATTTTTAAAATTTTTAAAAAATATATGCTTTATATAAGGTTTTTTGGCAAGAATAATAAAAATAACATTTACTTAATATGAGTTTTTTTTATAACACCAAGCTCTAGAATTAGTTTATTTCCTCAGTATCAGTTACTTTTTTTAAAAATAAAAAAAGTAAAATTTCTGTAATTGAACTGAAGAGCAAAAAAATCGACTCAAACTATTTGGCTTCATTTAACACAGATCCTAGAATTTAGTGTTTATATATTTTTTACGGATTTTAGTATAATTTGAAAGCCAATTCTATGCTCTTTCTAACCGATACCAAATTCCATAGCATCATAAAAAATCAGGATTCTAATGATACCAAAAATAATACCACTGTTTGAAAATTAAATTCAAGGATCGGTGTTAAATAAAGCAAAATCATTTTTTTTTCTTAATGATGTAGGGAATTATAGGCAAATATCTATACTTAGTATATATATATATATATATATATATATATATATATATATATATATATATATATATATATATATATATCAATCGATTTTATAACGTCTTCCGTCTTCCGATCCCTAATTTCCACTCCTCCTGGGTTTGTCCATCCCTCCTCCTCCAGATCTCTTTCTGGTACTTCCTTGTTGATTCCTGCTCTCCAGCTTTGGCGTGGTCTTCCTCGCTTTCTTTTTCCATGAGGGTTCCAATTTAAAATCTTTTTAGGCAGTCGGTCTTGTGACATTCTCTGTACATGTCCGTACCATACCAACTGTTGGGTTCTGATTTCGTCCACTATATCGTGCTTTATTTCTAAAGCTCGCCTTATCGTGTCATTTGGTATGCGGTCTTTTCTGGATTTTCTGGCTGCTCGTCTCCAGAAATCCATTTCTGTAGCTTTTAGTATTTTTTCTGTTCTTTCCTTTAATGGCCACACCATTTTTTCACTATTGAGTTACAAAGTCTCTTCTTATTTTCAATGGTTATGTTTTTGTCCCATAGTATACTATTAAGCATTGCAATCGCTTTTTCTTGCTTGGATATTCCTCTCGAATATTGCTTCTTCCAGTGTTCCGTCCCTAGATATTCTAGTTCCTAAATACTTATAACTGGCACAGTGTTTGATGGTGTGTCCTGTGGCCAGTTTCAAGTCCTGCTGTTGTCCTCCGACGCACATGTACTCGGTCTTTTTAATATTGACTTCTAGGCCCCATTTTTCATATTCATCCATAAGTTTTCGTGTCATGTATTCCATATCATCGATGTCCTGAGCGACTACTACCTGGTCATCTGCGAATGATAGCGTGTACAATGTAGTATCGTCATCCAGTGGTAATCCCATACTGCTGCATTTCCTTTTCCAGTTCTTCAGTGCACTCTCCAAATAGATTTTAAATAGCGTTGGGGATATACAGCAGCCCTGTTTGAGACCCTTTGTGACCGGGAACCCTGTTGTTATACCATATTTGGTTTTCACACTACTTCTTGCGTCTTGGTATAAGGATTTTACGGCTTTAATTATTTCGGTGCTTTCATTACTCTGTTGTAGTGTTTCATACATTCTCATTAGGGGCACGCTGTCGTAGGCCTTTTTTAGATCAACAAACAAGACATGGACTTCCTGATCAAATGCGGTTTTCTTTTCTAGGATTTGTGTCAGTGAGAAGAGATGGTCTATTGTGGATCTTCCTGCTCTAAAGCCTGCCTGTTCTTCAGCTTCTACGTCCGCATATTCCGTTTCCATTCTATTTTTAAGTATTTTTCCGTATATTCTGCTAATAGATCCTGTAACCGTTATTCCCCTATAGTTATCGCAATTATTTTTGTCTCCTTTCTTATGAATTGTTGATATGTATGATATTTTCGATTCCTCGGCTACTTCTGATGTGTTAATGCATCTTTGGAATAAGTTCCTCAAAGCGCTAAATAGCTTTTCAGTTCCGTATTTTACTATCTCTCCTGGGATGTTTCCTGGTCCTGGAGCTCTACCATTTTTTAGCGTTTTACATATTTCTTTAACTTCTGATGTTGTTATCCTTATTGGGGATCCTCGTATAACTATATTTGGGTTTCCATGTTGGGTACTTTTGAACTCTGGTCTATCTTCTGTTAGCATATTTGTAAAATATTGGTTCCATTTTTCTGGTGTTATTGGTGAGAAGATTTCTCTTTTCTGTTCTGCTCTCATATTTTTGTACATTTGTAAATGTTGAGTCTTGAGCATGTCTTTTCCCATTGGTTGTTCTTTTTGTCATTAATCATTTTGCGTACTCTAGCTTGGGATTCTTTGTATTTTACTTTGTCGTTTGTGCTCTTTGAACTTAAGTATTTGTGATAGCTTTTCCGTTTTTCTTCAATTTCGTATTTAATTTCTTCATCCCACCAATATGGTTTTTGCTGTTTTTCCCTTTTCTCTTGGTACCTTAATGCTTCCAGTGCGGCTGCGTGTAGGCATTCCTTTATATACTTATATTCTTCTTCTATATTAACAAATCCCGTCCGTTGTATCTTTTGGTCCAGTCTACTCTTATATAGATTTCTGATACTTTCATTTTGTAAGCTGTCTGTATTATATCTTATTGTTGTTTCACTTGTTGTGTGCTGTGTACTTGTATCTTCCAGTTTGCTTTCCCGTGTTGTTCGTGAGATTATCTTTCCTTTCACGAGGTAGTGGTCGCTGCCACATGAAGCCCCTCTTTGGACTCTTACATCTAGGAAGTTTAATCTAGATCTCTGACGTATTATCATATAGTCGATAATACTTTTTAAATCTCTTGTTGTTTGTCTCCACGTATATTTATGAATATCCCTATGCTGGTAGTGTCCGTTTAATATTGTAAGGTTGTTTTGTTCTATACTTAGTACTTTCTCAAAAGTACTTGAGAGGATTGTGTACCAACGAGTAATCAATTTTGTTACCGAATACAACATAATACACTCCGCACAACATGTTTTTTTTACCTAATAGATCAATTGAGTCTGCCTCTTTCCACTATTTAAATCAGGTTTTCCGCAATGTTGATGACGGTAAATATGTTATAACCCTTTTTTTGATCTTTCTATAGCCTTTGATATGGTACACAAATCATCGTTGATGAAAAAATTATACAATATTGGCATTCGAGGCAGCCTACTGGACTGGATAGGGTCACATACGACCGACAGGGGGATGGTGGTGAAATATAATGGCATTGTTTCTGAAAAGAAAGCGGTCGCGCTTGGCGTTCCACAGGGATCTGTCTTGGGACCCTTGTTATTTATACTATATGTGAATGACCTGCCATTAAATATTAGAACAGGGCAAGTGAGTATGTATGCAGACGATACCACCGTTGTGACAGCTTCGGACACTGTAGATGGTCTTTATGATGATGTTTTATGTGTGTGCAGGGATATGGAAGCATGGTGCAGGAGAAATAGTCTTGTACTGAATGTTGAGAACACTATCTATATGAATATATTTAATAAAAAACCATTAGCGTCGATGTTTGCCAATTCCCTTGGTGTAAACTTTGAGGAGAAAGCCAAGTTTCTCGGGACATTTGTGGATCATAGGATTTCTTTTAGGCACCATATAGATCACATATGTGCTAAATTAAACTCGGCTTACTTTGCAATTTTCAGCTTAAAAAGTAGCCTTGATAGTGACGGTCTCTTGGCTGTATATTATTCATTAGTTTTTAGACACATGTCTAACAATGTTGTATCCTGGGGTGCTGCTGGTGTGAAAAGTAAACGTATATTTGTGAACCAAAAGAAAATAATCCGTTTGATTTTTAATCTAAATTTTCGTGAAAGCTGCAGAGATACGTTTATAAAACAACGAATCCTAACTTTTCCGTGTCTCTACATATTAAGGTGCTTAACTCTTGTAAACAATAATAGACACCTTTCTGAGATGCTGGGAGCAACAAATACATATAACACCAGGAGTAATACTGTATTAAAGGTCCCCATTCATAGATCAACTTTCTTCAAAGGCTCTCCCCTCTATAGTTGCATCAGCCTTCATAATGGAATGCCTGCAGAAGTGCGAAATATGCGTGGTCCAAGGTTTATATCTCGGCTAAAGACCTTCTTACTGGAAAATGCCTTCTACTCGATAGTAGGATAGGGGATTTCTACGGGGCCTGATGATCTCTAAGAGAGTGCTGGTTGTGAGATTTCTTTCTAGGTATTGTTGTCATGAACCTGAACCTACCTACATTATCTTGTCTTAAACCAAGGTATACCTAAATACCAATTTTAATTATTTTTGTATTTTTACTGCTTTAAGCTTAACATTGTTTTGTCCGACTATGTACAATTTCTTTGTATGTCCATATATTTATGGTGTGTATGATTTATGGTAATACTACACTTTTTAGTGTTCCGTACGGAACACTTATAAGATCACTTCGGTGTCTGTCTGTCTGTCTGTCTGTCTGTCTGTCTGTCACACCCGATTTTCTCGGAAACTATTTGACATAGAAAGGTGAAATTTGGTAATAATATAGGAATTGATGGCCTCATCAGAGCCATATAGTTTTGAGAACTAAATTTTGACTTAAGGGGTTAGTTTTGGGGGGCGAAGTCGGAAGTGAAAAAAAAATTTTTTTATTAGGTCATCGAGTGTGGTGTCAAATAATAGCTTGTGAAAACACGAGTAAAAAATATATATATAATATTATACTTGCGCGCACTTTTCTTTGTATTATTTTTAAAAATTCGCGAAAAATCGCTGTCCCGGGCCTTATCTCGAAAAGTACTTATCAAAAAATTTCGAAAAAATTCTGGAATATTCTCCACGGGGTGTAGATTGAATGAAAATTATCACGAGTGCATTACCTTTAATAATTTATATGGTATACAAAAAAAACAAAATTTTAAGGTCATCAGATTTCAGTAAAGATTGGAAACAAACTTTGTTGAAAACTCATTTGGGGGTGTGTTTTATGAAGTCACTGATCATTTTATACCACCGTAACATAAATTTTGACTTAAGAGGTTCGTTTTGAGGGGTGAAATCGGAAGTGAAAAAAAATTTTTTTTTACTAGGTCATCGAGTGTGGTGTCAAATGAAAGCTTGTGAAAACACGAGTAAATATATATATATATATATATATATATATATATATATATATATATATATATATATATATATATATATATATATATATATATATAATATATATATATAATGTAATACTTGTAATAATTTATTTGGTATATAAAAAAAACAAAATTTCAAGGTCACCAGTTTTCAGTAAAGATTGGGAACAAACTTTGTTGAAAATTCATTTGGGGTGTGTTTTGTGAAGTCACTGATCATTTTATGCCACCCTAACAAAAATTTTTTATTTTAAAAACAATCAACGTACGGAACACTAATTGTGCAAGTTCAACTTGCACTTGACCGGTTTTTATTTTTATTATATTTATAATTATAATTATTATACTATATTTGACGAGCCAATGTATACTTTGTTGTATTTAATGGTAATATATACGAATATATATATATATATATATATATATATATATATATATATATATATATATATATATATATATATATATATATATATACAGGGTTACAGGGAAAGTCGTCCTAGATAATTAAGGACGTTATAGTTTAGGTCGTTTCTGACCGATTTGACTCTATGACATGATGTCCTAAACTTAACCGTTTTCGAGATATTGAAGTTTAAAGATTTTTAAAAAAAACATGTTTTTTTTTGCTTTTATATCGATTTTTTTTTATTAGAGGTTCTCGAGTGCGATTTTTTGGTTATTTTTAGTTAGTCTGTATGTCAAGTATCAAAATTCATCAAAAAAAATTGAACTAGTTACTAACAGTTTCAAATGGCGGCTTGTTAATGTTTCTAAATTACGAATTTTTACCAAGTGTTTCCTACTTTAAATCAATAAAGAGAAAAAAAAAATGTATGGAAGTTATTCTGCAAATTATTTTAAAAACTTTTACGTCTTTTTAGCTATCTAAAACGGTATAATATCTGCTGGATCTATTGAAAATTCTAAGAAAATGAGATTTCAATAGGCCCAAATGTAGAGTAACATAATAATAGAATTTAGATACTACCAATTACCGGTTTACTACCTGCACCTTCAAACAATAAAAAGGGTTGGTAAGCATTTTTTCCGGTCGGGGTACTCTCTGTGCGAGTGACATTTTCTGTTCACTAAACATTATTGAATGACTTTTAGTCTGCTCATGCGATTCGTCCGTGGTAGATGTGTTATACCGTGCTTTTCAAAAATATCTGTGTTTCATCTTCTGACTGTGTGAATTGGCTCGTAACTGGATTTTGATCTCTGCTTGTGAATATGGCAACGTATACCAACGAGGAATATGCTGACATCCTAATGTGTCACGGATTTTGCGAAGGAGTGTCGTCGCGTGCACGTGATGAATACATACTCGTCGTGTACCTGATGTTAGCGTATTTGATGGAACTTATCGAAGACTACGAGAAACTGGTTCCGTACAAAGACGGCGGACTGACATGGGATGACCACGTATCTTTGACGAAGACGAAGAAAACGAAATACAACGTCTCTTTGAGGTGGACCCAACCACATCTACAAATGTTGTCGCACAACAGCTTGGTATTTCGCAGTGAAAGGTATGGTTTGTAATGCATACTGTTGGGCAACACTCTTACCACTATACGCCCGTGCAAGTCATTGCATTTTGCAGATTTATGCTCAATACCGATGTCGAAGATGCATCTTTTTTAGAAAATACTATGGACTGACGAGTCGAAATTCGACAAAGACGGTCTTACAAACTACCACAATGTCCACTATTGGGCTTCTAAAGAGGAAGGCAACCCAAACAAAAAAAGAACGAAAGGATCACAAACAAGATTGAGCTTAAATGTGTGGATGGGTATAATTTCAAATTATTTGGTTGGGCCATTCTTCCTGCCAGATAATTTGAATGGCGAGGAATACGACAATTTTTTGCGGAACGATTTACCTAATTTGATGAAAGACCTACCTATTGGTTTAAGACAAAACATGTACTTTCAACACGATGGCTGCCCAGCTCACTACAGAGGAAGTGTTCGTGCATGGCTCAATGACAATTATCTCAACAAATGGATTGGAAGAGGCGGACCCATACCTTGGCCGGCGAGGAGCCCAGACCTAACACCGATGGATTTTTATGTGTGGGCTCACATGAAAAGTCTCGTATACGACCAGATGACTCCTATCAAAAACGTGGATGTCGTAAGACAAAAAATAATTGATGCGGCTGACGAAATGAGGCGGCACCTCACAACCTCTGTATTTTTCCTATTTTCACCTAGAACTAAAAATTTACCTTTTGCTACCCGAGCCCGCTTTAGGTATCATTCTGTGTACAGTTTTCCTATTAAACTCCTAGTATTATACCTTATTTGATAGCTAAAAAGATATTGCAGAATAACTTCCATACATTTTTTTTTCTCTTTATTGATTTAAAGTAGGAAACACTTAGTAAAAATTCGTAATTTAGAAACATTAACAAGCCGCCATTTGAAACTGTTAGTAACTAGTTCAAATTTTTTTTGATCATTTTTGATACTTGACATACAGACTAACTAAAAATAACCAAAAAATAGCACTCGAGAACCTCTAATAAAAAAAATCGATATAAAAGCAAAAAAAAAAACATGTTTTTTTTTAGAAAATCTTGAAACTTCAATATCTCGAAGACGGTTAAGTTTAGAACATCATGTCATAGAGTCAAATCGGTCAGAAACGACCTAAACTATAACGTCCTTAATTATCTAGGACGACTTTCCCTGTAACCCTGTATATATATATATATATATATATATATATATATATATATATATATATATATATATATATACAGTAATACCCCGCTTTACGCGAGGGATACGTTCCGAAAAAAATCGCGTTAACTGAAATTCGCGTATATCGAGGTTTATGATTAAACATAGTCAAAATTTAATACAAAAAAATACAAATCATTTTAATCAATCACTTTAATTCTAAGAACACTTTATGCAATACATACTCTTATTTTTTACGGAAAAAATACATCTATTGTCTTTTGGGTAACGTTTTGTTTACGTTCTTGTAAAATACGTTCATAACACCCAACACTGTTTTTAATTGTTTGACACACGGTCAAGACACGGTCATCATTATTGTCTATACTCTGCAATATGTCCAAACCTGAATAAATTTTTGAAAGTGCATTTTGTATTTCCCTGAAGATAAAACTTTCTCTTCTACTTGTTCTTCCTCATCGTAGATAGGATTATTCTGTAACTCGATCAGATCTTCATTGCTAATAGGATCGTCGTGCGTTGCTACAAGTTCTACGAGATCTTCTACCGTGACATCTTCAAGTTCAGACCCCTCAATCATTGCAGCAATGTCTTCAAGCACTTGTCTCTGCATCTGGACAATTCTTCTAGGTGCTTCCACTACATCTGGCCAAAGATTACGCCACACCCCATTCATACAACTCATTTTTAACTTCCTTCCAAGCCTCTTCTATGTTGTGAATAGACTTCATAATGTTGTATGACTTCCACCACTCTCGCATAGACTGTCTTCCTTCCCCGTCAGTTTCATGAATTAGTTGGCTAAAAGTGCGGCGATGGTAATAAGCTTTGAAGTTTGCTATTGCTCCCTGGTCCATAGGTTGTAATATTGACGTAGTGTTTGGTGGAAGGAACTTTACGTACACTTTTAAGTCTCTGGGCGTATCAAGTGAGGTTGGATGTCCTGGGGCATTGTCTAAGAGTAATATAACTTTAGGTTCAAGCCCATTTCTGTCACAGTATGATTTGACTGATGGGCAAAAACTATTAGAATACCATTCTTGAAAAATTTCCCGTGTAACCCACGCCTTTCTGTTTGATCGCCACACAACTGGTAGACTTGTCTTGTCTGTGCCTCGCATTGCACGGGGTGTTTCTGAATGGTACACTAGTAAAGGTTTCAGTTTGAAATCACCAGTGGCATTACCACCCAGCAGAAGTGTTAGTCGATCTTTCGCAGCTTTGAAACCACTGGCTTGACGTTCTTCCTTAGAAATGAATGTTCGAGATGGCATTTTTTTTCCAGTAAAGTGCGGTCTCATCAACATTGAAGATGAGACAAGCAGGAATTTTCTCTCGTCTAACGAAGTCTTGAAACTTGTCTGGAAACTCAGCTGCAGCTTGAATGTCCGCGCTGGCCGCCTCGCCTGTTATGTGGATATTGTGAAGATTAGAACGCTGCTTGAACCGATGGAACCAGCCTCTGCTGGCAGCAAAAGTCGGAGTGGCACTCCCTTCTCCTTCTTTTGTTTTCAGCATCTCATACAAAGATTTTGCTTTTGTGCATATGAGATCTTGACTTAGTGGTGTGTTCTTCTTATTCAAATCTTCGATCCAGACTGACAGTAATTTCTCCATTCTTTCTAAGATAGATGATCTCGAACGAGAAAGTTTTGTTGCACTTATAGGTGTTGAACCTTCGCTGGAGATTTTAATTTTTTCCCGATTTTTATAAATCGTTCTCACAGTCGATTCTGAGAGTCCAAAATCTCTCCCAACAATTGTTGCTTTGCCTCCATTTTCCATTCTTCTTAACACTTTCATCTTCAATTCCAAAGTGACGCTTTTACGCTCTTTTTTCTTTACAGGCGGCATTTTTTTTTAACGTAGGGTTAAATTATGTATGTATGTATCTCCAATAAATATTAAAACAAAACTGCCAGCCGACCGAACTAACATTACGGAACAAATGAACACACGAACGAACGAGGAAATCCCCATAGAACAAAGTCGAAGGACAGGGAATTTCCAATTCTTCAAAGAGAATATTCAGAGAAAGCGGGGATCCCCCCGCGACCATAGAGAAGTTAATGACTACATGAGCGCGAAATTTGAAATTCGCGTTATAGTGAAACCGCGCGTAACGGGGGGGTCGCGCTAAGCGGGGTATTACTGTATATATATATATATATATATATATATATATATATATATATATATATATATATATATATATATATATATATTATTTAAGTCGATTTTTTTGTTCATCAATGTAGTTATGAAGTAAAATAACAAACTGTTCATTTTAAGCACGGCAACATTGCAACAAGCAAAGTGAATTAAAATTTACGTCAAATTTTTTTTGTGTGTATTGGCTACAATTACGGCGTACATTCTGAAAAAAACATGCATCTTCATGGTCGATCATCTCATTAATGCATATCCCTGTCCAGAGGTTGAATAATGCCGTTAAAACTTAGATCTTGCTCCTATAATCCAACTTACGGATTATGTAAAAAATTTGCTTTAGCGTTCATCATCTTGAAATAGAGTCGGAAAAAAACCCGGCAAGTGCAAGTCAGACTTACTATGCAATTAGTCTTCCGTACGGTGGTTGCTTTCAACATAAAAATTTTTGTAACAGAGGTATAAAAATGATCAATGACTTCATAAAACACAGCCCAAATGAGTTTTCAGCAAAGTTTGTTTCTGATTTTTGTTGAAAACTGATTTTTTTTATACCTGATAAATTATCAAAGGTAATGTACTCGTGATAATTTTCGTTCAATCTACATTTTATGGAGAATTTTTTCAAAATTTTTTGATCAGTACTTTCCGAGATAGGATGGGTGGACAAGGCTTTTTGGCCATTTTTTTAAAATAATAGAAAGAAAAGTGTGCCAAAGTGTTACATCATATATTTTTGAACTCGTGTTTTCACAAGCTTTTGTTTGACACTCCACTCGATGATCTGATAAAAAATTGTATTTTTCACTTCAGATTTCACTCCCCAAAACTAACCCCTTAAGTCAAAATTTCACTTTCAAAACTACACACGACTCTTATTGGGTCATCAATTCCTATATTTGTGCCAAATTTCAACTTTCTATATTAAATAGTTTGGAGAAAATCGGGTGTGACAGAAAGACAGACGGACAGACACCAGAGTAATCTCATAAATGTTCCGTACGAAACACTAAAAAGTTCGTTAAATATACTCGTATGTTCATTCAAACGCTTACTAGAGTGAAACTTACTGCAACTATATTTGTCACATTTAATTATACCTATGTAGGTATTAGATTTCTATTGATTCGGTGAGACAATTTCAAAATGACATTTTTAAAAATTTATTAAATACAAAGTAATATGTCATTTACACTTGTTGAACACCTACTATAAATTCATACGTTTTTCCTCTTGATAACAAACCCTAAAGACATAAAAAAACACAATGAGGAACTAGGTTCTTGGCTGAACTCTTTGCTTCACATTCTACTGTCGATTTTCAAGGAAAAACACCACTTACTATTCCCATATTGCAGTCAAGGATGCCCGAGGTTGTCTTCAGACAGCGTATCATAAAGCGTATTTTAATGAAGCTAGACACCAAAAAGGCTTCTGGCGCTGACGGGATACCTGCCATAGTTCTCAAAAACTGTGCGAGGGAACTAAGACCAGTTTTCAACCTATCCTACAGAAGGGAATATTTCCTTCCGGCTGGAAATGTTTCCCAGTTCAGCCGATACCTAAAAAAGGCAAGAAGACCTTGCCAAATAACTATCGACCAGTCGCACTGCTTTCAATAATATCGAAAGTCATCGAAAAGGTTATCAATCAGCATCTTCTAAAATATCTTGAAGGATTCAACATTATTAGAGATCACCAATATAGCTTTCGTAAACATAGATCAACAGGAGATCGTCTGACTTATGTAACACATGTTTGAAACAACGCAGTTGAACACTTTGGAGAATCTCGAGCGGTTGCTCTTGCTATATCCAAGGCATTCGACCGTGTCTGGCACGATGAACTGTTGGCTAAGCTACGCTCTTATGGTATGTCTGAAAAGTTCTGTTTGTGGCTCTCACGTTTCCTCAGGGAGCGTTCTTTACGAGTGGCGTTCGACGGATTTCTTTTTAACACCTGTACTATCAACGCCGGTGTGCCCAAGGCTAATACTGTCTTCTACTCTCTTTCTCATTTACATTAACGATCTGCTGGAAAAGACCGGGAATCCAATCTACAGCTTTGCAGATGACAGTACGCTTATATCTTCATTCACTTTGAACGCTCGGACATCGGCTACTCAGGTGAATATCCGCCGACAGTAGGAGGTCGTTCAACTTAACAAAGACCTGGAAGAAAGTCTATCTCGGGGTGACAGTAACGAAGTGGAATTTAACGCTGCAAAAACCCTGGCGGCAGTTTTTTCCAAAAAAAAGTTAGCGTTGCTGAACCCCACATAGTCATGTCGGGGCACTCCATTCCCTTAGCATCGTCACTCAATTTGTTGGGTGTTAATTTGGGAGCAAATATGTCCTGGCATGAACATGTTACAGGCGTAGCAAGGGGAGCTTCTCAAAAGTTGGAATATTATTTCGAACCAGAAAGTTTTACACTCCACAACAACTGGAAGCTATCAAATACATCTTGACAATATCGTCTTCGCTCATTTTCTTATAGTATCGGATTCGCTCAGTGCCCTTCATTCCATAAAGTCCAGAAACTTAGAATTCGCGTTCATCCGCCAAATCCTGGACTTGTCCTATATCGCATACCTCAGAAAGAAGTCCTTCTCACTTATGTGGCTTCCCAGTCACATAGGAACCACAGGGAATGATTTAGCTGACAAAAAAGCTGAACAAGCGGTCTTAACGGGTTCCCTTTCTTCTGGCGAAAATCACCAACAGGATTATAAAAGATTCCTAAATACCCTATTCCATAATCTTTTTCAACTCCAGTGGGACCTTGAGAAATCTAACAACAAACTATGGAATATAAAGCCATATACCCACCCCCTCTCCATCTTGCAAATATGAACAGAAAAGCCAATGTCACTCTAAGAAGACTCGCAATAGGCCACTTGTTTCATACACATTCTCACCTATTGAAAAGCGAAAGAGCTCCCACTTGCCCTAACTGCAATAACCCTCTCTCCGTCAAACATCTATTTGAATCTCCCCACTTTCTCCCCACCAGAACAAAGCATAACCTCCCTCATTCTCTCAAATTAACTCTAAAATCATTCAAGGAAATTATATTAACATTACAAACTTCCTAAAGGAATTAAACATAATTATATAAAATAAAAAAAAATAAATTAAAAAATAAATAAATAAATAAAATTTCAATAACCTAATCCTCGTCTCTACCATACTTTCATGGGCGCCAAATAACCTTGTAGTTGACGCGCCCTTAAATCAAAAATCAATCAATCAATCCACAACAACTGTTAATTCTTTACAAAGCTCAAATTCGACTAACTATGGAATACTGCTCCCATGTTTGGGGCTACGCTCCCAAACACATCCTGAATTTGTTGAATTCTGTTCAGAGAAGAGATGTTCGGCTGATTGGAGACCCGGAACTGACCGGCGGCCTTGATTCGCTGGAACATCGAAGGACGATTGGCGATTTGAGTCTGTTCTACAAGTATTTTCATGGAAAGTGTTCTAAGGATGTATGTAGCCCGCTTAATTCCTCCCAGAGCGGTGCATGTTAGAAATACACGTCGCGCTAATACTTCACATCCGTATGAGGTTCAGCTTATTACTCCGCGTACAACGCTTTTCAAGCAGTCTTTTATATGAAGAACATCATCCCTTTGGAATAATTTGCCCAGGGCTGTGTTTTGCCACCAAGTACAATTTACGGCGATTCAAGAACAACGTGAATCGCTTTTTCCGCACACAATTCGCTCCTGGAGCGCTTTAGGGACTTCCCTAAAGCACGTGTACTAGACCCATAAAAAAAAACTAACCTTTACGACCATTCTTACAATAGGTTTTTCATATAAATTGTTTCGGGAATCATGCATAGCGCCATTTATCCCTATTTTTTCCACTGTTATTCTTAACACAGAGAGCTTTTTATATATGAAACGATATTCGTAAGACCCTGTATATGAATATTTTAAATATTGTTATTAAGTCAAATAAAATAAATTCGTTTTATTTTAATATTCTTAAAAATTGAAAGTTAAAACTTATTGATTTTTCTGTCTAGATTAAAGTTGATTAAGATTCTAAATTATTTTATGCACTTAAACAAAATAAAAAATTATGAACTGAATCTACGTATACGATGTACTATTTTTTCCTAAAATAATAATATTTTTTATAGTGTTTTTCAATAATATTTATGGCATTTAAACATATACCGGAAAATATCCGCTTTTTTCAATCAAATAGTCAGGTTCAAAGGACCACGCACATAAAGATAGGAATTTGGACCTTACTGAAAGTGTCTGAATTTTTAATATGTTTCCTGATCAAAAATCCTAATGGGCTCAAGGTCGAGAAATTTTAAGATATCAGAGCTTTAACAGGGAATTTTCGTTAAGAAAACCAATGTTACAAGTATGTTAAAAGACATAAAAGTAAAGAGAGATCGGAAGTGATCACTATCTAGTAATAATCAAAATGAAAAGAATGGAAGAGGAGGAAAATAATAAGAGAAGGAAGAAAATAAATGCAAAAATTAAGACCATCAAAGTAAGGGAGAAAAAATACCAAAAGGAGTACCAATTAATCCTCGAAAAGAAATTGAAAGACTGGACAAACAGCGCAAATATAGAGGAAAAGTGTAAAACGTAAAACGAAAATACCAAATAACAACACAAAAAGACTAAGTGGTAGACTGATGATATAGGAAGACAGGTAAAAAACAAAAAAGAAAAGTAAAAAAAATATTTGAGCTCAAGAAGAGCCGAAGACTATGAAGTATACAGAGAGAAAAGAAGAGAGGTTAAAGCCGCAATACAGAAGGCAAGTAAACAAATCATGGGAGGAATTTGGGAGCAGAATGACAGAAACCTACAGAGAGAACCAAAAACTGTCCATGCTGAATATAAAAGATAAAAAGGGCAACATAATAATAAATGAAGATAAAATAATGGAACGAAGGAGACGATATTTTGAAAAGCTAACAGCTATCGATATAGTGAGACATCAAGACGAAGAGGGGGAGGTAGCGATAGACAAAGAGGAAATGGAGGAAGCAATAAGAAGAATAAAACTAGGCAACGTTCCCGGAAAAGATAATATCACCACAGAAATGATAAAATATATGGGAGGAGAAGGAATAACAAGCTAGTGTATTTAATGAATGACATTCTGAAGAAAGCAAGAATAGCCAAGGACTGGAAAACAGACATTATATTACCAATATATAAGAAGGGTGATAAAGGAGACTGTAGCAACTATAGAGGAATAACAGTTTCTAGTATCCCAGGGAAGGCATTCGCAAGAATAGTAGAAAAGAAAATAAGGAACAAAATAGAGTCCACTCTAGACACACAATGCGGATTTAGAAAGCACAGAAGTACACAGGATCTTATATTTACGATTAGACAAATGAGCGAAAGATTATTAAACAAGAACAGACAAGCACACGTATGCTTCATAGACATGGAAAAAGCCTTTGAAAGAGTGCGAAGGAAGGTCGTGTGGGAGGCGCTGAGAGTAAGAGGAGTAAACAGAAACGTCATAGAAGTATTGAAAGGGAAATACGAACATAGTTAAAACAAACAATGAAGAATCAAAAGAATTCGAAACAAGACAGGGGGTCAAACAAGGGTGTGTATTGAGCCCATTTCTGTATATAACGGTACTGGATGATGCATTGAAGAAAGCCAAGAAAAAGATGAAAAAATTGACATTAGGGTACCGGCGAATGAGACCCACACAACTGAATGAACTGATATTTGCAGATGACATGGCGTTGATAGCAGATACTAAGAAAAATCTACAATACAACCTTGAACTAATAAAAGAAGAGCTGAAGAAGATAAACATGAAAATCAGTATTTCAAAAAACAAACACCACAGAAACACACGAAATAAAGCTGGACGAAAAACTAATTAAGCAAGTAGATCATTTTAAGTACCTGGATGCGATTATAGATGAGAACGGGAATATAGACAAGGAAATAA